>KE525326.1:522065-578005 GCA_000441895.2 Anopheles sinensis
AACTGATACAAGGTTCATTTTATAATACTAAAGAGACTCAACAGCATGCTCCTGAGCAAAATTCATTCGCTCTGCTGAGTTTGGCTCGCAGATATTACAGCGCCTTCCATCGAATCTGCTCTCTAACCCGTGTGCTACGAGACGACGACAAAAAGTTCGTTCGAAAATTGATAGCTGAAGTGTTTTTAAGACATCATTGATGGTTACTTTTGCGTTCTTTTTATATTTGTGATCGATTTTGGTGTCAATACATGCAACGGTTTTGAGTATTCAATCTCCGCAAGGGCAGTTCTCCGCTGAAACCGTACGATTTAAATTTGATGATAATGTCCCAGACGCTTTGCGTGCTATTTTGCGTAAGATATTTGACTATAGTTTAAGCTCCATACACAATACTCATTGTTATGAGATTCAAAAACAAACTAAAACCAAATTTATTTGTAATGAGATATCAAAACATTAGGTTCAAGAAGAGTAAACATATCAACGAACATAAGTCAAATACGACCATGACTGAGAATATCAAATTGGCCAAGGAGATTGCTTTTAACCATAAAACATATCAAAAAACAAAGCTGAGGGGATCTTTTCGGAAAAACATTATAAAAACTCAAAATTATGAAGTGTCCACTTTCTCATGTCATTGTTTGTTTAAAGGTATGTTTTTTTAATTTTTTTTTCTCCAAATTGAAAAACGTTTTTTCACTAATTATTTCATTTATTTTATTAACAATATGTAAAAGAAGATAGGAAAAATATATTCAGTGTATTTACTTCAATTAAGAATTAAATATTGAGCGAAAATAAAAAAAAATCGAGGTGTCCACTTTTCCCTGCCGGTCACTGGAATTCAGTACTTTCTTCCTCAGGAAAATATTTTAGTATAAGCTATGGATCAATAATTTTACACTCTACACCACGAGAAGTTTCATTCGAATTGTTATCCGTGAAAGTTATAGTGCTAACACTCTTGTCAAGGTCCTGCTTATTGTTCAAAGACCCAATTTCATGAAGAAGTTTTTTGAAGATATTATTTTTTTTCTCGTTCTCGATATAAAATAAAGTGATTTTCATTTATACTCAGTTGGAAGTATTCAGGAGCCCGGCGTAGCAAATAGACCACTGTTTTGGATGAGGCATTTATATTGTCTTGCTGAATTAGCTCCTCTTCGGAATCCTTCTCATATATCCGAAAGTTTACTTTAAAGATCAAAGCCAATATTTCCCGATAAGTTTAAGATTCAAAGCCAGTTTTTTTCAATGTGTTTGCAGACAAAATTAAATATGTTTTCGTACTTAGAACACTAGGTCCAATCGTACTGAAACTTATATTGATTATTCAAGTGATCCCATAGAATCTCGAGGAATGAGTGCTTCTGAATGCTTGTTTCTAATTCTTGGTTAGTAGAACCATCTACGCTATGCATTTTCCACAAATGAAGAATATCTTCATACTTTGGTAGTGAAAGCTGTCCTTCAAAAACTTCTAGCGTAGTGTTCAAAATATTATTTTGGATTTTATATTCCTGATAAATTATTTTAATACACTCGGGAGACTCATGAAAGTGACCTATCTCCAGGATGAATGATTTTTTTACGATGTCAATATTGTCTTTCATATATTCACAACAATGCTTGGATACCTTTTCCAGTTGCTTTTGTGAATTTTCATGTTTCAGCGGCCCCAGCGCAGAATGCAAGATTTCATCATCGGCCTTAGGATCTTCAATAAGATACCTAATGCCCCCTTGTGCTGTAAATTCTGCATGAAGTTGAGCATCTGAGTAAATCGGTAGCAATTTTGTTACTTCTTCAACCGTTTCTCTATTAATAGTTTTTTAGTTGATGAAATATATCGAACAGATTTTTAAGATCATCACGTGAAACAAAGTGATTTTTTAAAATTGGCCAGTCATTTAGTTTTTGGAAATCAATGTTCAAAGAATGACTAGTTTCATGTTGTGCAGTATGTTGTATAGCTGTATGAGGCTTACGCTGTACGTTGTGCTCAAATTCTATATGTCGTATGATTTTTGGTTGGAATGACTGTGCTTGTTCATTGGTAAATGTTGTCTCCTTTGAAACTTGCTCAGAATCCACCTCCTTGTACGGAGTAGTTGGATGTATGGTTTCTAATTGGCATTCCACGTTTTCGCGACTGTTTTGGCTATCATGTTGTACAATAATATTATTCGATGGTGCAGACTGGATGGGGAAATATGTTTGCTGCTTCTCTTTTTCGTTTAGGTTGTTGTGGACAGAAGTAACCTGCGTTGTGTTCCCATTTTAAACGTTTCTGCTATGGTAAAAGCCAAACAGGCTGAATAAGCAGCAAGGGCGTTAGCAACTAGTATCGGTTTTTTTCTTGTTGCAAAAGCATGATGGGCAAGTTCACTTCTCGGAGCATTAGCTACTTCTTCATATTCAACGGTCTGTTTTTGTTTGATTTGCGAAGAGTCTATAGTGGCATACATATATTCCGAAAATTTATGCTTCTTGTATGGGCAATATACACGACTGGATGAGCTATTTTTATGAAAAGTCAGTGAGAGCTTACTGTTTAAATCCAGTCCAAAAAACATTGGCCACAGTCTACCCAATGAGTAGTCCATGTAACCTACATCGTATCCATCTATTCCATGCTTTCCGCAAATGCCGCTACTCCCCGCATTACCTTCTTTTCCATCATTGCTGGTTCGTTTTATGTCGAATTGTTTGTCATTTGTATGTTTCCTTGCGCTGATGTCTCCTCCATATCCACCCTTACCACCGAGACCTTTAGCCCCTCCAGTTCCTCCAGGTTTTCCGCGAGAACCTTTAACAAGCAAAAACGATTGGTCTGCTACCGTACCAGTGAAGTAAGAGAATGTTATTTCATGCTCCTGGTAAGTCACTGCATTTATGTAGATATTATAATTTAAAGTATCCAATAAAATCATCGATAACAAGCCCTCTCCTGTATATGAGTTGCCATTCTGTAGGTTTATCCACTTTGTTTTGAAAACTCGTGAATCTTCACGAAAACTTTCAATTGTTTTTCGTATCGCAATACACCTTTTATAGGCCTCAAAGCTGCAAGTCGAAGGATATTTCTCAAGAAATTCAGAAAATTCAATTCCTTCACCATTCTTTCCTGGTATTCCATTCCCACCATCCTGTCCCTTACTGCCTCCTCCACCGTTCGAAATTATGGAGAAGTTTTCGGCATTCTCAAGACAGTCCGTGAGTATCAACACATTCCCGCCACTTTCACCTGGATAACCGTCATTTCCTTGAACACCGTTTCCGTCTGCATCGGTTCCTGCGTTGTCGTCATAGATATGATCGTTATCCTTACCTGATACGTCCCACGTAACAGGTTTATTAACACAAATAGACTTCGTGACAACCATAATGTTCTTTCCATGCCAAAATTCATTTTTGAGATCTGCATCAATTTGGACTGATTTCGCAGCAAGAACTCGTACTTCTTCTATACTCCCATTCTGATTCAGTGTAGTTTCCACTTGTTTCAAAATCTCACTAATGACTATATTCTTACCGATGGCTTCTATAACTTCTTTATCGTCTAACTTTTTTAAAAGAACGTCAATTTGTTCCCAGTTCGCCATGTTGATTCAATATCGATGTTTGAATTATTCTAATCTTCCTCAATTAGTGGTGCGTACATTCTTATTTTAGCTTAAGGCTGATTTGCATGGCAGCAGTCGTTGGCATTGTTGCAATTACGTGCCGGTAACTTGATCACTCACAGAAGTTAACAGTAATTTACGAATTTCAATTTACCGGTGCTTTGATCTTAAATTAATAAAAATATCTGTCATTAAAAACATTAATAGTATCTCTCCACCATCTGTCGAAAATTATCCAAACCAAATCAAGACAAACAAATGAAAAGCAACAGTTGAAACAGAAGATGTCCAATGTTTTTTGACAAGATATCAGTGAACAAATAACCTCTGTGCTGCTTTTTTAACATAAAACACTCAAATTAATATTCCATGCACTTTCATTTGCACCGGCTCACGAATAGTTAACGTCTACACGAAACGAAAAAAAGTTACAGAAAAAGTGATATTTTCGTATAACTTAGCATAAAACCGAAATTTCTAAGCGACATCCCACAACTGCACCTTTCGACAAATGCCACGCGTAACCAATACGTTCAAATTTCCTACTTTAAATTTTCAGTTTTGGTTTTTGGTCGAACCAACCGCAGGCGATCTATTTTTAGATATCTCGCACATGAATAGCTACAGATTGCCGATATCGCCCAACATAATCAAATTCGCAAGCCAAACCATCGACGCTGTCCACTGTTCAAATATCTAATTTTATAAGACTAAGGTTTTGTAAAATATGTTTCAAACTTTCAGGTCTTTGAGCACACAAACATATTGCACTAGACACTAAACCTCAATTTTTACTGATCTCGTCAATTGAACGCGGGAATAGCATAAGAACTATACTGGACGAAGTCACACGTCGAACTAACCGCAATATGATCGCGGCGATCGTCGGTTGCTACCGGGTTTCGCATAGCATCGGTTCAGCCGGGTTCAGCACCCGCGGGTGTCAGATAAACAACCCGTGGATCGACCGCCCCACAAGCCAAAACGTTCATTTTCTTTGAAAATTCACCAACATGTTGTATCGGGTTGATGTAGGCGGATACCAAGAAAATTGGACTCATATTTTAACCATCTGAGACATATACAGTGACCGGCAGGGAAAAGTAGACACCTCGAATTTATTTGATTTTCGCTAAATATTTTTTTCTTAATCGAAGTAACTGAAAATATTTTTCGTATCTTGTTTAATATATACTTTATGAGATTCATTAAGCAATTAGCAAAACCAAACCCATTTTAATTTTGAGGAAAATTGATAAAAATATTTATTTAAGAAAACAGTATCAAGAGAAAGTAGACACTTCAAAGTTTTGAGATTTCATAAAGTTTCTACTGAAAGATACCCAAATTTTTTTTTGTTTTGATAAGTTTTATGGGTAATATCAATCTCCTTGGTCAACTTGATATTCATATAAGTGGTCGTATTTGACTTATGTTCGTTGATATGTTTAATCTTCTTTAACATAATGTTTAGATATCACATTACATAAACATTTAGTTTTTGTTTGTTTTTGAATCTCATATCATAAAATATAGTTCATGGAGCTTTAATTATACTCAAATATCTTACGCAAAATAGCACGCAAAGCGTGTGGAGACATTGTTATGAAATTCAAATCGCACGGTTTCAGTGGAGAACTGCCCTTGCGGAGATAGAATGCTCAAAACCGTTGCATGTATGGACACCAAGATCATACACAAATAAAAAAGAACGCAAAAGTAACCATCAATGATGTCTTGAAAACACTTCAGCTATCATTTTTCGAACGAAGCCGTCTCGTAGCACACGGGTTAGAGACCAGATGCAATGGAAGGTGCTGTTATATCTGCGAGCCAAACTCAGCAGAGCGAATGAATTTTACTCAGGAATTTGCTGTTGCGCCACTTCAGTATTATAAAATGGCTCTTGTATTAGTTGAGTTAAAACTTGAACGAGAACCACATAATCGTGTGTGGCGCTTCAGGTTAAGAACATCAGGATCGCGAAGGAGAAGTTCATTTTTCAACAGGACAACGACCCAAATCATACTGCCAAGAAGACCAAGTCCAAGACCGATCTTATAGGTTAAGATTATTGAAATGGCCTTCTCGGAGCCCGGATCTAAACTCTATTGAGAAGTTGAAGGCAATTCTCGATGCCAAGATGAACAAAACAGATGTATCGAATAAAAACGATTATTTTGAAATTCTAGAATACGCTTAGGAAGAGTTAGATCTCCAACATCTAAAAAATGTAGTGGAGAGCATGCCAAAACGCGTTCAGCAGGTTCAAAATGCTTAATGAGGACACATTAAATACTAAGATAATTGGTAAAAGAGTAAATGAGGCCCCTGCCGCCATTTTACCGGTCTGGCTACACCTCTTGTTTGATATCATACTGGAATTTATGCAATGGGCGAAACATGTATTCGTTAATTTCAACCTACGAATGTTTTAACCATTGTGTGGTCCGTTAATATTCGGCTACGCAATCAACCTAGTGGTGCGGTATGAGGGGGGCCCACGGGCCCCCCTTATCTCACAAAATTATAACAAACTCCCTTTTTCGGTAGACCTAGCGCAGTCCGCTCGCTGCGCTCGCTGCGGGCGCGCCGCCGTTTCAATTTTAATTTTTCGGCTATTGGTCCATGCTGTTGTAATAAAATTTTCAAGGTAACTCAATATTTAAAAGTATATTAAGCTGCAATCAACCTCCATTGCACGATTATTTCATACCGTTATGTTCTTTTAACCGAACCGGTAACGTTCAAAGATTTGAAATTATCGCATGTATTGCATTTTGCATAGCTTCAGGTTTGAACCGGTAGGAAATCTGAATCGGTAGAAGGACGAGAATCTAGGCAGGGGCCTCATTACCTTTTTTAACACTTTGTTGACGAGAGCTTGTTCCCCAATGTTGCTGCTGTCGCCGCGGTCATTCGCGACTGGGCGGCAACATGCACATGAGTATTTATTCATATATTTATGTCACGTTTTGTCCACTGTCGTAAGGGTCGATCACTCACACAAACAGGTAGAATGGGCGTCGTTACGCCAAGAAGAAGAAGAACAATGCTTGATAGTGCAATTTTTTTGTTCTACTGCATGTAATCTCGACGAAAATCGAACAGACAAATGAGTATTAACACGTTGACTGCCAAGCAGTTTTAGCACACTTTTTTAGAACAATCTTTGTCGATTTAATTTGTTCATAAAATTTATTAAACAGTCGGTTTTCGGTATCCAGGCAAAGTCTATCCTTCCCAGAGAATTAGTTTTTAATATTATCATAATTTTTTTGTTGCATTTTCATATATTTATGAGGCAAAAGCTTTTTAGAACTAATGACAGCTGGCTATCAAAAATGATAGCCATGGCAGTCAACGTGTTAAGCAGTTAAGCCGCTTATGAACAACATATTTCATATTATAGTTTTTATCAAAAAAAAGCAATTGATGCTTTTATTTGCTCGGGAAATTTGACCGAGAGAAAAAATGCCAATAGCACAAGCAAACAATCATAGTAATTACTTATGAAGCAGAAATATTATTATTTGTTTCTCTCGATGCAAATTCCAATTCCTGAACGATTGTTTTCACATGCCCTTTGAATTTTTTTAATTTTCTTTATCTCATTCACGCTGGCTTCGTTTTTCAGTGTAGACTCTGTCTGTTTGTGTTGTCGCCATGTTCGTTTTGTAAATGCCGTTGGTCATCTGATCGGTCCAGTACACGGACGTGTTACTGTTGGCAATGTCCATCGGCTCCTTCTCGCTGCCGGTATGCATTGTACTCAGATTTTTTAGTTCCAAATCACTGCTCTCGATTGAGTATTCGTCACCGTACTTTTTCTCCACCCAGTACACTTTATTCGCGTAGTGATCGATTATGATACCCCTCGGTAGGAACACGTCTTTCTGGTGCGTGTTTAGGATGGTACCGTTCTTCATCGCCTGAACGATGTTGGACGTACTCGGCTGAGAGTTGGTCCAGTACAAATGTCGCCGATAGCTCATCGATAGCGATTCCGGTCACCTCAGCGTCCTCGATGGTAGCCACAGTGTGTGGCGAAGGCGAAATGATGGGGGCATTAGGGGTGGATTCAGTTGTGGTGTTTTCGGCAGTTGGTTTTGTTAGACTTGAGCAACAGCTTCGTTACCTTGTGCCATTCCGTTGCATTGTTGTCATAGTCCAATGCAAAGAGATACTCTGTATGATCAAGATCGCTAAAGTATAGCTTCTTAAGCACCTCGTCATACGCCAACGCCGAGATGTGGGTGTTTTTGTGGGCGGTAGACGAAACCTTCTCCCAGTTTGAATCTAAAAACAGAATGCCATGAATCGTCGCCACTGCAGCGTCTGAAAACGCCGAAAAGCGGGAAATAGGAGTAAAAAGGAATTTGTAATGTTTGCCCAAGACTCACTGTGAATCTTATTCGGAACCGAAAACGACAATAAAACATAAAAATAGTGCTACGGTTGGCGATGCGATTCCTTCGTGTCGTTATCAGTGAATTAGATCGAGTAAGGTTTCGATAAATAGGACAATGGACCAAACCAAAGCTACATTTCAAAAGTCAACACAAAATAAGTTTTGCATCCTCAACCTACAAGACGACACTGAGAAATTACCCGAATATGAGAGCCGTTACTTGTAAGACCTAAGACTTTTCTATTAGCAATTCCTATTATAAACATAGGAGTTACAAGTCCTAGAACGTGTAAGAACACGTGAAGGCTCTCATAACAATGCCAATCTTCAAAAATTTTTTTCTGATAAAATGCAACTTTGTTTAGTTGAGGCTAGATGTTGCGAAAAACCATGCAATTTTCCAGATCTTGATTGTAAAACATTGAGCAATTGAATACCCATTGATTCAAAAAGATTATAATCCACTTCTCTGTTTTTCTTAGTCGATCGAGACTGCTGGTTAATTGGTCACACATGGTCGCACCGCCAAAGAGAAAAACCCAACGGTTCAAATGTTTTACCTGGTGTTTGGTTTTGTAGTGTAAATGACGATAGATCGCTTTGCACTTTTAATGAGTAATTTTACTGCAAAAAACGGCAAACTTTACTGTTTTTACATAATTTTCATGATAAGTTTACCAGCTACTAGGCGTCTCCATCATGACACGTGTTTCTACGTCGTGTGTCGTATACATTTTTTGTAATATTCATATCTTCTATATTTTATTATTATATAAATCTGTGTTATAGTTACAGTAAGTTTTTAACTCCTCCTAAGTGGCTGAACCAAAAACTTTGCAGACATGTATGTTAGTAGCTGCATACATGGAAAAAGGTTTTTAACTATATTTCATGCCTGGGAACTACTTTTTTTAAATAATTTTTTATCTTCATATATTGGCTGGTTTGTTTACATTGAGTGATGACATATGAAGTGTAATCTCACATATTACACATTTTACTGGTAACTTTCTTTTGAAAGCTTTCAAGATAAACATTAGATATAAGAGGGATTATCTTTTTGATAAAGAATATTATACAAAGTAAAAAAAGCATACATTTTTAACAAATCAAAAGTAACATTTTTCGAATGGATGATGTGAGAGTCACACTACAAAGTCCGTATCCTCGGATGGCAGGTTGCCCGCCTGTAGAGATCTTACTTACTTACTTAAGTGGCGCTACAACCGCTGAGCGGTCTTGGCCTGACGAAGCTCCATCCGAAACCGCTCACGGTCGCTCGCCACAGTGGTCCAATTCCGTATCCCGGCTATTCTGGCGGCTTCGTCTACGCCATCCTTCCATCTCAATTTAGGCCTACCACGCCTCCTCTGTCCTTCGGGACAGCCTAAAAGGACTTTACGGGCTGGGTCGTCCGGTGCCATTCGCATGACATGACCAGCCCACCGGAGCCTGGCGAGTCTAATTCGTTGCACGACTGTGAGGTCTCCGTACAACTCATAGAGCTCGTCATTATATCGGCTCCTCCATTGTCCCTCCTCACATACGGGGCCAAAAATCCTCCTGAGCATCTTCCTCTCGAACACGGCTAAGAGGGTTTCGTCAGATTTGGACAGAGTCCATGTCTCAGAGGCGTATGTGAGCACTGGAACTATATATGTCCGGTATAGTCCCAGCTTCGACTGTCTTGACAGGTATCGTGAGTGGAAGAGTTTTCTCAGACTGTAATACGACCGGTTGGCTGCCAGCACCCTAGCGCGAATTTCATCTTCAATGTTATTGTCGGTGCTGACCTTTGACCCAAGATAGGTGAAATTTTGGACGACTTCAAAAGTGCGTTCACCTACTTGTACGTCACCCCCGCGTAGAGATCATCTCAAAACAAATTCATATAAGATGAGTGACATACAAGACCATTTGATGTGTGCGTGTCTCAATTCTGTGTAGCCTCTCTCACATTCCAGCCAGCCAAATACCATCATTATGGTATTTAGTAAATAAGTTAAATTCTTAACCATCATCATCATCATATGACCTACCATAAGCGTAGCACGATAGAAGCGTCAACCATCCCAATATCCTGTGGGCCATCTTGTACAAGAATGCAAACGAAGATTTAACGCTGATTCCGGTGTCGAATGACTGAGTAGCTCGCACGAATCACAACACGCCACTACTGCTTATTGTTTGGGCCTGCTACTGTTTGTACAACTTTCCTGCACAAATAATAGGATAACTATGAACAAGCGCGGTACACTGTCTACTCTGCTTGGCTGTCCACTTTAGAATGCACAATGCGTTGCAGTTTCCTCAGTCCTCAGTTAATTAAACTAGAGTGCCGGTGCATCATGTTTTCACGAAAATTTTAGGCATTTCTGCGAAATAGCGCAAAGTGATTGTGCACTATTCCTAATGTTTTACTGATTCAGTTGGCAACCATACACTTGACCAAAAACTTGTGATAGCTATCGTACGTAGAAAGGGGTCCTTCCGCACGAGATGGGGCCAAAAAGCTTAAATCTTCCAAGAGTTTAAAGGCATATAAGAGTTTAAAAAATGTGTATGGAAAACAATTTGCGATTGTGCAATGATTTCGGGTGCATTTGTGATAACCGATACAATGACAGCACACGTTTGGGTTAGGGAATGGAAGCATTCGACACCTACTTCCTATGATAAGAAAACACTTATCTAGTATAGTTTTGCACGATTTAGGCATCAGTACATCATCCGAAGGATATGGTAGTGTGGTGCAAAGCTGACGTAGTGAAATTCGTTCCCAAGCAGATGAATCCGTCAAAATGGCCCCAGACCATACCAATAAACAATTTTTGATCTCTGGCAATGGTAAATTTTTTAAAACATGTCAAAGAAACAGCTTTCATCAAAAATCTTCAAAAAGAGTGGAGAAAAGTGCCCTAAATTTGAGGTAAGCAGTGTGCGCTGAAGCTAACGAAAAGAGTTAGACCTAAAGTTCGTTCCTTGGCTTATAATGGAATGGAATTGACAAAATCTACCTCGACATGCTGTAGAAGATACTAGAGGACATAATAATGAAAAGAAAAATACACAAGTTCAAAACACAAATTCATACCAGTATTTTCAAATCGAGCTTAGACTTACTGGGACACCCTATAGCCACACAGGGAAGGAGAGGCAAAAAGGCGATAAGAAACGGATGCTTGCGTCCGTTGTGGAGTCTGTGCTGAGGTATGCGGCCACCTTAGAGCCAACACCTTAGGTTGAACTGAAGGCGGGAACAGCCTTGCGTACGTTGTCGTATCGGACCGCTGCGGTGATCGCAGGCATTGCACCTGTTTGGCAACTCGTTAAGGAGGACACAAGATAATATCACCGGCTGTGGGATCTCACGAAATCCTGAGCGTCAAGCAGACTGGATCACCAGTTCTGGAGAGGAATGGGACATGGACGCGGAAGTGGCGGACGGGGATAGTAGGATCAGTTTGCAACACCGCATGCATCCGGGTATAGCCACATGACTGAATCGGGAGCATGAGTACATCGGCTTCCATCTGTGTTAGGTGGTTTAGGGACAAGGATTCTTCCGAAACCAGCTGTGTTTCACAACCACGCGTTGACCCTGAAGGCCGAACTCGCAGCAGCCGAGCCAAGAGGAGTCACACTAATGCTGGTGATAGTGGAGGTATCATCAGACAACATAGGAGCCGGAAGAAACACGTCGTTTGGGTGTCGACTGCCACCGGCATTTTTGGTTTGATTGGTAAAAATCCGGCATGCGGAGTCGCACCAGCTTCACAACAAAGCACTTTTACTTGTTGTTCCGGGCTGCGACTGGTGGCCAAACTTGTCTAAAGAAGGAGCTAGCTTTTCTAAAGAAGGATGAACACCGGTGGTCAGAGACCATCTACGTCTCTCGGTTTTCGGTTTTCGATTTGAAAACTGAAGGAAGCTGTAGCTATGTCCCTAGGTATCGTTACTAGGTACCCGTTAAAAACATACATGCTAGGTATGCGAACGAAAAACTTAGGACTACTAAACCCATCGTTTGCGCCTTGAACATAACCGTTTTTATAAACATGCCCAGTGCTATCACCCAGTTTAATTATTTTCTCATATCCAAGTAAAAGTCAAAACGATAGTTTCGATTCATCTGATATGTACCTTTGTTTCCAAAAGATATTTCTCCCAGCAAGGAATAGGATTATTATATGTTTTTTTGTTTTTACATCACCTTTTTTTTAAAAACTACTATTGACCCAATTTATTTCAAAATTTTTTTATTTCTTAAAATAAACGTTTATTTCTAAACGCATGAATGTTTAAATCTTGACAAATGCCATTGCAGCAAAACCGGCTTCCGCAATCCAGCATAAACATCTTTTGTTTACAAAACAAAGCAGAATCAGCTGTGATGAATGAAATCTTCGTGCTTTGCTCTGCGATACATTAAAAACGACGGAACTAACAGTGCGAAAAAACAATATTGCAATGGGGTATAGCGCACTTCAACATATATTAAAAGTAAGATTCATATTTCCAACTTTATTTGTTACTGTAGTATAGCTTCGATTTCTTGTAGGAAACAAACCGCCGCATAGAAATGTTGGAGTTGCCTTATGAAGAGGAATTTCGCTGCCAACTGAAACATTTAGGCTTCAAAGAAAAGGTGAAACTTGCAATGACCTGTATCTGCTACTTTTATTCAATGTTATTTTCTTTTTTCAGCAAATTGTTAAGGAAGCATTCTTCAGACAAGAGTGGAATATTGGTAGTGCTCGTGTGTTACGACTTTTACAAGAGGCAAATATTTTAACTGCGAGTGAATTCATCCTGAGGTTAGTTTGTTGTATTAATCAGTTTCATCCCCAAAAGTTACACTCATTTTTATGCATTATCCCCAGCTTGGAGTCAACCGATTTGACTCAACAAATCATGAATGATCTGCTGGAAGCCGAATATATTCTTCTTGCTAACATTATAAAATTTGCATATCAAGGTACAAACTATTGTGCGCAGGATGTATTTTCATAACTAACTGATTTTTAATTCGATCGATTGCAGAAACCCCTCACTCGCAGCTCTTGACAAAAATTCTCAAAGAGAGCTTTGGAACTCTAATAGCAGATTTAAAGGAGAATCCTAACGCAATTCCACGAAATTATCTACTGCCTTTAAAAGATCATTTATCACAGGAAAAAATGATCACATTGAAACATGAGCACCTTCATTTGCTTGTAGTCGGACAAGATCTATTGGAACTTGATGTTGCTATTGGAAAACAGGAGCAGTGGAGGTGCGAAATGGATATGTTGTCCAAAACAATTTTAGGAGACTTGATCGTTGAGTTGATTGAGGATAAAAATAGTATTATAAATTTGCTTAAGGATTCAGTCGAAAGTTCTAGTGCCATTTCATTAAGGTACATTTTATACTTACTCAACTTAGTATCGCGAACAATTGGAACAAACAAAAGTGAGAGCACTCCTTTAAAGGATTTTATGAAGTATATGTTTCGTATGGTCGTAGATGCTGGACTATTGAGCAAACTGCAGTTGATGCTCCTATTTGCAAGAGAAATTTGCTCATCAAATGAAAATATTTTAGGGACTTACTCTGAATGGTACAAGCAAACAATCGGAGAGATGACTTATAGCATTAAGAAAGATCAATTTATAAAAACGATGGAAATGTTGACCAGCACACTATCATCGGAAACAAGTTTGGACATTTTAACTGTGCATTCCACCATCGCCATATCCGCACCAGCAAAGTGCAACGATTATGTCGTTAATTATAAGCAACTATGTCGAGCGCATATTGCCCAACTAAAGTCACCGGATGTTACGTTGGTAGTAGATGATTGAAGCTTTTTTGTAGGCATCAAATAAAATATGTTTATTAATGTACCACACCCTTTACAATCATTCACAGCGTACGTGTGTTTAACCCGATTTAATAGTTTTTGTATGTCCTGTATCTTATGATCTTATGATATCATGTTTATAGAGATGATCGCTCTGTTACGCGTTCTTTTTCTGCTGCTATAGACTTGTCTCGCTCATCCCAAATAGTTACCCCATCGCAAGCGCAGATTTTCTTATAGTTTTGAAAGATACCCGCCGATCGAGCTATGATGCCGCAGCTGAGTCTGCGTTGTTCACCTGCCACCTCCGTAATGACAACAGAACGTCCAATTAAATCATTAACATCCAGTTGTTCGTTAACGAATCTTATTGTAGCTCTACCATCACCATCTGAGGTAATCGGTTTGGAGTCCAATATATCACCCACCGAGTTACATCCATCCGAAATGTCCCCACACTCATGGACGTTCAGCTGATAGCGTCCGTTATGCGTTAATCCATCGATTGTCCCATCTACCACGGCCCCTTTTTGCGTGGAATCATTCGAAAGGGTACAAAATCGCACCACGCCACGTACGTTGGTAGACTCGTTACCGTGATTAACTTCTGCCACAGCGGATTGTCCTACAACAAAGTGAAATTAAATGTAATACATGGTGTTGTACGGTAAACGTAAGCGTAATATTTACCACCGAACCCCGTTAGCACGGCTCGTCGTCCTGTAGCCTCAATGCGGTTGTGAACCTCCAGCCAGGGAAGGGTGGTTTCGATCAATACGCTGCCTTTCTTCACATCAATTTCTGCCTCTGGTAAGGTTTCTCTTATCGCAGCAACACATGCATCCCCACGAATTTGGGCAGCGAATTCCATCTACCGGTTAGGAACAACAATCTATTGTATCGTAACTGCAACAGTAAATGAAAAACACGATAAAAGCTTACCTTAATAGCTCCGCGGTCGGTCATTTTTTGTTGATTGAATATCAGATCCTTCAAAAAAGTAATTATCATTGAACTACCACAATGCAACTGTTTGCAAACCGAGCCGATGTGCTGTTGCGATTATTTACGTTCGTGATAATACACTGACACTTCTCAGCTTGATCTATGCATCTTGGCATTTTTCCAGCAAAAACAGCTGACATTCGTACTGTCAAAGCTCGTTGTTAATTGTAAACTGAGACAAGAAATGGTGGTTAGCAGGGGATTTTAATGGGTTTCGTAGGTGTTAATTTTCGTTTTCTTTTCGTCCCGTGTGAATCGTTTTGAACGGTGGAGGTGTAAATTTTATTGTGATACTTTGTGCACCAGTTGCCAAGTGATCGTTTTATATTCTGCGTGTAAATTTCTCCAAAAATATGTGAAAAAGAAACATGACCAATCGTTCAGTGGATGGTAGAAGATAATCGCGGAAGTAGCACAAGTGCTGGCAATGCTGGGTGCACTATTGTGAGATCATTTGTTTGATCGCTTCGCAACGCTGTGAATTCATCATTTAGCTATTTATTTGTTGTGCATCATCTTCGATAAGGCACCGCCAAGCAACAACGGTGTAACTCAAAATACTGCCTTTGGATACAACAATAAAAAAACATCATCGTTTGAGATACATCCCCCGCTGTCGAGTGTTCCGTCCGCCTTGTACCGTGACGGTACGGAGCAAGTAGGTGCTCCATCTTTTCTCACTAAGGTAAGAGTTTTTGCGCTACGAAAGTAATGCGAAAATACCAACACGATGTATCCTCTGAGCGGAGTGTACAATGGTTGAAGTACCCAGCAGTTCAAGGATTTCGTAGATGCTGTTGTCATGTCTAGCGTGCCCCACCATTCCCGGTCGTATTTGTTCATTAACATCAAACTTCCAGCTCAACACCATCCAACCTTCCAAATGGGATCGCGTAGTTGTGCCTTTACGCTTAACTCGACATCTGACCGAGTCGAGTGGAGTCTGTACTTTGTTGGAAAACGGTTTAGAGGTCATCCAACGATTGCTTACGAGAGTTTCCGCCACCTCGTCTTGGCAGCAAATGTTATTCGTACATTATCCACTCTTATTGCGGCGTTGTTTTTTTTTTTTTGCAACCCGATCATATTTCAGTTGAATCTGTTCACAATCATGGAAATTGGAATGGGATATTGCGGATGGCCAGGCCATATGGAGCATTATAGCTGAGAAAGCGTGGCCAAAGCTAACCGTCATACAAACCATTTTTCTTTCCGTTAATTCGTCACCTTGGCTACCGCCAGTACAGCTATGGACCGTTATGATCAGCAACAACACGAGCAACGGCATCAATTACGCCTTCAAAACATCGGCACGCAACCGGATCTGCAGAACAGTGCAGAGTGCGATCAACGTTTACCAGAGAACGATCCCGTCGTTCTGGAATCGAAACACTTCAATGAAAACGATGTGTTATTAACATCGGAAGAAGATGCTGGAGCTAGCACAACGGAAACACAGTCAACCCGTGGAACTGCTAACGGTTTGTTTTGTCTGTCTCTTTGCCCTTGAATGAGGTTTTTATTTTATGCCTTTCACGGCACCTCTTTTTGCAGCTTCCACTTTCACGTTTATTGCCTTTTTTGTTCTGCGCACATTTTTTAAAATTAATTATAATCATTAGACTGGATGTGAGCTTTCTTTTTCTACCGATTTGTTTATATTGTTTTGCACTTATCCGCTTCCGGGCAAACAAAAATACTATTGTATTGTCTCTGTCGCATCACGCATGTGTCAATCGATCTTTTCTCCTAGAAGATCACGTTGTATTGATCTTACAGTCGTCGATTTGCCGATCCTTCAACGTGTACAACCGCACTGCAATGCATGTCAAACGTCCCAGTAATGTATCTTCCTTTATTTCTACCATTTATAGGGGATATCGCCTTGGGTTTGGATGGAATATTGGTTGGATCTTTTTTTGTTCGTTCACGTTACATTTTTCCTTTTCGCGTATGCTGGTCAAAAACTGCCCCCAGTATCAATTGGCGGTGGTGCGAATATGGGTGATAATGAATTGAGTAAAAGTAGTTGACAAAAATGAACAAAAACACAAAACAAATAGAACCCAGTAGTGCTACAACAACAAAAACATTCCTCCCCCTCTCTCGATCAACCATGGGGTCGTGGGATGCGCTTACTCACCCGGGGCCACGATCATTCATTGCACATTGCCGGCTCGTGTTTCTGTGCGCTTTTGACATTATCAGTTCCGTTTGTTTGTTGTCTACACCATAATCCGTCCCTACCCTGGCTCAGCATCCAACTCCAACACCTCGAATATGGTTCGATCAATAGGAAGATTATTACAATCCTATGAGATTTCTCTCTAGGTGTGTGTGCAACCGTGAAGGATTGTGGAAGCCATGTGAAAAAGATTTTGTTACACTTGTGGATCGCATTTGTTGTTGTTGTTGTTTTTATTTCATCCTATTTGCGTTTCGTAATGACTTTGCCCACATTCTTTGAGTAGCACGACCTACGATCGTGTTCTTGGAGCTTTATATACGGTGATCACTGCTAAGGACATCCAGGCCGTTAACATGGGCTGATGGAGGGACATCAAAATATCGAAAATTTAAAATAAGTATGAAAGTCTAAACAAATCACCGTTTTTTCACGTATATAAAAAAACTTGTATCCAATAGGTAACAACAATTCAGGATTTTTTTAAACAAACAAAAAAATTGTAACAATTGTTTTCGTGCTAAAAGACATATTTTACATCCTTATCCTTCTCGCTGTCATCACCACTTTCATTTCAATTCATTAAATTTTTAGTTTCTTTAGAATTTTTAAACTATCCACCAGTCCAATCAAGAAAAGTTTTGATTTAAACTATTGCAGATGTTTTTATTTCCTCAAACGATATTTATGCAAAAGAGGTAGGCATGTAGAAATCGGTACTGAAAAGAACCGTTAAAACTATTTTCATTATATTACACTACTCCTACTCCTCGAACTCGTAATCGGGGATGTAATGCATACATTCGGATGATGACTCTGAAGATATTTTTATTCTATCGAACGACCCAAATAGTTATACCGTAAAGTTAGTCAAGTCTGTCCTTATGTGCTTTGCTGCAGCAGTTTTGCATTTTGCGTTGGTTTAACCCATTCAGTTTGCTCTGTGCAGGCCGGGTGACATTTATCGGTAGGACAAAACCCGCACCCACACACAGAGTATTTTAACTGGGGCTTCTGCTCGTGCTGGCCGCCCAGAGATTTCGCTTTTCGCCACTACTTATCGCGACACCAATCCTTGTTGATGGTGTAGCACCGGGGTCGGCACATCCAAAACCACGGACCAGAAACCATAAACGGTGATTTGATGTTTTGACTATCAATCTTAGAATACTGAAAGTAATCTTAACATAAGATAAATTATTGTAAAAGTGTCACTATTACTTATTAATATATACGCTACTATCCTCCAATATAACTATTTTAACTGCCGTACTCTCAATAGTTAAAATAATGTTGGTGCGCAATATGATGTTTTGAATAAAGGGAACCATATTTTGCTTCGTGATGGTTTCAAAGAAAACATTTTTTAAATTTTTCATCCAACATAAACTTACCACTGAATTCTTGAGAAGAATTGAGAAATTTTAGAATAATCATTAGTAAAAATGTGTTGAAAAAAGGAAACTAATATTCGCATTCGAGCTTCGCATTTTAAAGATAAGATTTTGTTGCTTTGGCCGTAACACAATTTTTTTTATAAAAGCAATTGGTGGGAGCAATTTCCGAGTCTGGCACCCCCCGGTATTGCGAACGGCTGACCACCGATTTATATTTTACCTGTTGAGCCAATCCAGAAGAAAACTCTTAAGTTGTCAGTGTAGACTTTGCCATTTGTCTTTACCTCAAATATATTTGTGACTCAAATATACAATACAATACAATACAATATAAGTAAATGAGAAAGTAGCCTGGTATGGAATACCTCGTTCAATAAGATTCTATGTACATTTTTAGGAAAAAACAAGAGCGACTTCTTTACCATATCGGATTAGAGTTGAGATGTTTTTTTTTGTATATGGCACTATATTTGTTTTCGGGCCGGATAAAACTAGCAGTCGCACCATACTTTGCCGACCCCTGGTGCAGCAGATGAATGGAGGTCGGGACGGGTCCCTTTTGCAGGAGGAGCCATTGGCAAACACGTTGCTGTTTGCTCGCGCGCACAACACGCGGTATCGTTTGCCGACGTTCGTTCTGTGCGAAAAAACACATCGCACACAAATGCGTCGTGCATGATCAGGTGTGCTGTAAGGAGCGAGGGGAAGGTACTGTTCCGGTGGTTCCGGCTCACTTCAAGCCAATCGGGACTTTGCGAACCGAACCAGTGTGATTGTAGCGTTGGTCGAGTACACAACCCGTACTTTTACGGCAAAGAAAACCCCATTTTTTAAAAAAGGAAAAAAGCACCAAGCAGGACGATTGATTCTTTCTCCCCCGGCTCGTTCAGTGTTTGATTTGGACGGATTTGAGAAACATGTTTGAGGTGGTATTTTTGGAAAGAATGGAAATCGAACATCTGCTTCGATTTTTGGACGAAGCCACCGGCAAGGAGGGACAACACCAGTCACAGTTACATCGGTTGCGATCGAGGCGAATAAGTGAGTTTGCTTAACAATTTCGGAAGTGTTTGAACAATTCAATGTTATTTTGTTCATAACGTTCAGGTAAAGAAGTTTCCTCAACCCCTTGGAAAAATATTTATTAATATCCACCCTCGAGGATAATATACGTCGATATCACGTGCTGGGGTTTTCCACCCTCAAAGTTGATTAAATATAAAAATAGACGTTTTGTGGTGGAAGATAAAAAAATTAGTGTTCCGCAAATTGTCCATTTCATGATGTGACTCGACGGAAACCACGTTCCATCGCTAATCAACGTGGCTCCTCTCTCATTAGCGCCCCGAATCGCCATGCAAATGGAACCAGTTTTTCGAAAACAACGTTACAAAAAAGGGTTTAATCCCGATGTAGCGTACTTAAAGAAGTGACTTCGTCTTAGCACGTTATTCTATCATTCATCTTCTGTGGTCCGCCGCGGGTATTTTGACCTTCCACTTGCACTTGTAGAAAAACACCTTTTAGTGCATGAAAATATAACAAACAAACATGTTATTGCGTTTCCTAATTTTGGATACTGTATCACAATCTTTTTAGGTGTACTCGAACCGGTAGTGCTTGTGTGTTGTAAAAAGCAAAACTCCAAGTACGAGCTTCACACAAGCAAAAGATTTATTTTCCCGTGCTGACGCAAACCATATCGTTTTGTTACACTTTTCTTCCTTTAGCTATCTACAGCCTAGGTTTATTGTTTTAAATGTTAAACCTATCGATGTTGTGTATATTTGCAACCGAAAAACAAATAAAAAAAATTAAGGCTGTGAATGTTTATCTAAAATTTTCTTCACTAACATCGATCCCCTTCCGTTGCTCTCCACAGTCCGCTCCCGGGTGCGCTACTGGCTGAACGATATCGTCGATGAGATGCGAAAGAAAAGTCCCGCGTCGGTCCAGAAATGGGTCGATTCGATACAGATGCCAAACAGTGCCGGGCCAACCAGCGCAGATCCCAACGCGGCCCTTCCGATCGGTGCCCTTCGGATGCAGGATGAGCCGGATGGTACCGTGTCCGCAGCCGAACAGCTAGTCGATGTGACCGGTGTGAACGACGTGAACGAGTGCGAAACAAAGGAAGGTGTAGAACAAAATGAACAAATATCACACCTAGAAACGCACGGAGAAGTGCAGGAGTGGAGCCACAATGTGGAACGCCATCGTGAGGATCATCACGTGGAACACGAGGATGAGCAGGAGGAGGATGGTATAAGAGCGAGTGGATCCGAGGAGCTGGTACTTATGGATGGTCCACAGAAGGATCACGAAGCAAATGCCACCGTTGCTGTTGCGTCAACGGATTCCAGCACACCGAAAGTGGCCAAGCTGGATGACGCTGCCCCGAAACCGGTCGCGGATAGTTCTGCTGGACTGTCGCTGCGAAACTTTCTCTCGAAGAAGTCGATTCTCGGTAAATTCAGTCGATCCGGTTCAAATCTCGATCACAGTCCAACTGCTTCGGCGGAGAACGCCCCGTCGGTCGGATCGTCCAGTAGTATGGAGACGGATGAGGCAACCGGTAGGCGGGGTGTGGTTCAGGATGGCGTAGGGACACCGACCATTCCTTCTCCGTCACCGTTTGTGGTGGGTAAAAGTAAGATAAATGAGTTCTACGATAAGCTCGGTATGAACAAAGCCAAGTATAGCTTAATTAAAGCGAAGAAACTCGACATTCGCAATATGCTCGGTGGAGTGACTTTGGGTGGTTCGCGTGAGCCGAAAGCGACCGACGCACAATCCAATACGCCACACGAGGAGGACACTGTACAGGATTATAGCACAGCAAAGGTTGATGAAGAGACGGTAGGTGTTACACTCGTCGACTCGTTTGAAAAAGTGGACGATCGGTCGAGCTCCTCCCCGCAGCACCCAGAACCGCTCGAGGTGAGCGTCATCGATGTGGACCCGTCCGATGCTTACGAATTTTCATTTGACGAATCGTTCCCAAAGTCGGACGAGTTCATACCGGGCATGATCAGCGAGGAGGACGAGGAGAAGGAAAACATCCTCGACACAACGGCTGCGTCGATAACGAGTGGTCACGGTCACGGGTACGGCTACGATGCGTATCTGAACCCACCGAAGCCGAAAACGCACCGCATTGGGATTGGACGCATTGGACGTAGCTCAAGCGAGAATCCCCGTGCGACGGCCCGGCGCTACAACTTGATGGAGATCGGCCGAAGCTTCAGCGAGATGAACGACGACGATGACTCGTTCGCCATCAGCGAGGGGAATAATAGCTGCCCCAATCCGTCCTCGCTCAATACGAGCTCCAGCATCAATGAACACGGTAGCGCGGGTAATCTAACACGCTCCGTCCCGGTAAGTCCGATTCCGCGTACATCCAGCAAGCTGAGCATTCATCAGGAGCATCATCTGGGACAGCATTCAACGCCGGGTGGTCCGCTACTGCAGCAGCACTCTATGGTGGACCAATCAAGCCACAGCAGACGACGCAGCACTATGCTGGTCAAGGATAGCTCACTGCAGTCCGACTCTAGCCGATGCTCAAGCGTGGAGAGCCTGCTGAACGCACGTAAACCAGATCCGGAGAAAATACTGCTCAATCTGGGCTTTGGACCGGCCCCGCATAGCACGGACGTGTTGGCTAAAATACCCAAAAGGTAAGGACAAGAAAACATAACTTATAAAACAATGAAGAAATATTATTTCTCTACTGAAATATTTTTCTCTTTAATGGTAGGTTTTTGAAACCATCTCAAGTGCGAGGTGTCGACACGGAAGCCTTCCTCCGCCAGCAGCAACTCTCGATGCATATCCACGAAAACAGTGTCCTCGGGTATCGTGGGCTCGTTGGTAAGTGATCTCGACCTTTAAATGAAAAGGCAAAAATTCTCCAAAGGCTCATTACATCACACCTTTCACTGGTGACGGACTGATCGGCCTAAGATCGTAACATTAATGCGAACCATAATCATACTTTCCTCGTTTCAATTCTCCCCCCTACCGTCGCCGTCTTCGTGCATCTCACATTCATCGATCGTGCCAAACTTTAGCCGATTACGAAAAACTGCACATTCTTCAGCGGTTTCAGTCTAGACCTATGTAAAAAAAAAACACAAATCATGTACAATCCTTCGGTCACGGATGGTCGGCGAGAGGGCTATTCTATCATCTCTTCATCATCATGTCCTGGAGCCTCGGGTACGGGGGTAGTTCGGGTCATCGGTTTCTTATGCTATATGTGTATACGTTCGACGTTCTTGTCACCACCGTCGTTCAGGACGACACACTTCGCTACCCTACGCTGTGCACCGTATTTTTCCACTAACCAAACCGGTCTAGTCTATTAGCGGCACCAGTAATGTATCGTTCACGACATTGATCATCTCATTAACAACGGTTCACGCAGGCAGAAGGTGGTGGTGGGTGGTAGTGCGATAGAAGGAGCGATTTTCGGCTAGCAACAAGAAGCAAGAAATCGAAAGTGTAAGCAGTAGCCACTCTTATCTCATGCGTGCTTGTTTGTTGTTGATACTTTTTCGATTGATTTTTTGCATTATTTTTAACCAGTCGCATTTAATACCATTATTTATAGTCTCCATTTGCTGTAATATAAATGTAAAGTTAAATATGTTTATCATTCATAAAAATCTTTATATTTTTCAACTTCTTTTAAAGTCCGTTTCTTTTTAAACAATTCAATTGTATATTGTGTTGCTGATTATTTTCTTATCTTAAGAGGAATGTGTAAAATTAACTTTGTAGATTTTTAATATACATACGGGGTGCGCGGGACCGGCGCTCCCTGAATAATCGAATTCCATGGATAATCGACCCTTCATGTAAATGTTTGTCACATATACATCTATAGTTTAAAATCTGCGGTGCGATTTAGGTTAATAATTAAATATTTATTTTTAAAATGTTGGAATTTTTTAAGGAATTTTATTTGGACTCAAAATTGTTCTAAAAATCATTTTTATAATATTGGATCTCATTTAAAAACTGTTCAAAACGATTATGAAGCATTCCGTTTTGGACTCATAATTTCCTTTGCTTAATCCGGTCCAGGATATTCGACGTTCAACTGTATTTTTCTATTCTGTAGCTATGTGCATCTATAGCGCTAGAAATATATGCTCTAATTGCTTCTCATATCCCTATTTACCTGGCTCACAATATTACTTTTAGGCATGCTCACCTTCAATGTTTATGTCCTCCGTTTTACACAAAACTTAAGCCTTTTTGTGATATGCTCCTTGCACGACACTAACATTCTTGTAATAATTTTGAAACAAGTATTTTGAATATTGACCGTATTGTGTTGAATGGAGTTTGCTTTGATTGAGTTATAAGTGAGTTTCGGAATAAACTAACCCGTTTTCCTCCCCGCAGGTAATCCGCACATTCCACCGTCGATGATAGTGGCGAAGATTATGGAACGGTTCCAGGAGAACGACTCGAAAACCCGCCTCACGGCGTCCGGCCTGCCTGGACTGGTACAATCAGACAGCCGCAACTCATCCGGACCCCCATCGCCCGTACCAATGACACGGCATGCCTCTCTAGCGACCACAGATGGTCGTTTAAAATTTTAATCTCACCACCGCCAGCATCAGAAAGTGTGAGCGAAGGGGAGTAGAACTGGTGAAAAATCCAACTGAATATCCTCGAGTGATAAACTTGTCCAACACTTATTTATGACACTCTTGAACCTCTGTAGAGTAGCATCTATTGCACGGACATCACTGGCACCTGCCGACGGTGACCTTTTTACTAAATGGACTGTAGGGAGGGATACTATTATAAACTTAACTTCTACCTTGGATAAAGAAGTAACACAATGTAAGCGATCGAATCGGGAATCCAGGCTCGTGTATCACAAGAACGCATTCCTTCTTCGAATTTCCTCTTTTAAAACTATTTCAACACCTTATTTAAAACAAAAACAAAAAACTCTGTACTATTGTACCTTTTTACATCTGTCCTACTTTCGGATGAGCTTTTATAATTAGAACTTAGACTTTTGTATCCTGCAAAGCTCCTTTACGAATTTCGACACACTTATATATTTTATCACGTTTTTCGGCACTTCGGCACAGAAGGGTGTTAGGATAGAATGAATCATAGGCTAAGAGCAACGGTTAGACCACAACATACAGAAGACAACAGTGAATCAAACAATGAGACTGTTCCATGTTTGTGTAGAAATGTGTGACCTTCCTGGCACATTTTTTCTCCTTTCTTACCCAAGCATATCCTTACCACAATCGTTAGCTAATGTGATGATGTCGTAGTATGGTAAACCATTTGTCTTAGATACGTGTTCGAACGGTGTAAGATATTAGTAACCCCGCAGGAGTTAGAGTTAGGCGAACGAGTACTTTAGCCCGGTAGCCGTCAAGTAAGGAGCCAAGGGAAACCAGTATGCATAGTTGATAGCAGAAAGGAACAGGCTTTAAGCAAACACAGGGTACGGAAAAAATGGAATCAAAACGGAGGGTCTTACATACGGTAGGTAAAAGCAATTTTAAGTAGACTTACAGCATCACAAACTCTCGGGAGTCTAAACATATCTATCCCACAGTGATTCGAGCCTTTCGTAGAAAACTACCTTGCTTAATGGAGTATTTTTGAACGCTGCAAATAATCAATCATTTAACCTTTTACCGGCATAGTCAAGTTCTCCAACAGTCGCCAGGGAGCAAAAAATCCAACTCTATTTTAAAGTGAAACACTCAAGTATTTTAAAGCTTCTAGATTAGTTTTTATGCTAACCGATCCGTCGAGATGGCATTGTTGTTTATTCCTTAATACTGCGGCACTGGGAAGACAAACGCACTTGTTAGTTGAATAAACGTTGTAACGTGAATCTTTACTATTTCGCCTATTCCCATTATTCATTTTGCATCATCCAAAATGTAGGTTTCCCTTTTTCAAGGACCTACTCAGCTAACACAGGCAGAAACAGCTCAACCCAATTGGCAAATTCCTACCAAAGTATACCCAAAAGGAAAGTAAAATGGATGAACATTGAAAATGAGAGAACAAAACAGCAACCCTAAGATTTTCCAAAATAAAGTCATTTTCCTTCGTAATTTTCGTCATTCACCCCCAATATTTAATCAATAAGTTATCTAGAAATCCAAAAATTTCTCTCAACGCAAATCCGCATATTAAAAAAAAAATGTGCACGTGGCAATGGCCCTTAGCACAGACTTCGGTCGTAGAAATCCGTTCGAATCAAGCTGTCAATTTCCATACAAAAAAAATCCGGACCGGTTTCTTTGACGTAATATGTATGGAAAATGACAGCTCGATTCGATCGGATTTCTACGATCGAAGTCCGTGCTAAGGGCCAATGTTTGTGTTTGGCAAAATTATCAATTCGAAAAACCCAAACGAAAAAATTCAAGCGTTTGGAAATTAAATTCCACTTTAAAAGGATTTTGGACCAATGGTACTTTTTCAATAAATTTCAGTCTGATGTCAGTCAAGATTCCATTCAAAACGTTGCTAAATATCCTGAACAACTAACTATACTTAATACAAATTTAAACTTTATATTTAATTTCGGTTGATACCACCGTAGAATTTCGATTTAAAAACTGCTTGTGTTAATCCTCGTTTTCTAAAATATTCACAAAAAATCACTCTGTTTTAAAGACAACAACGAACAAGTGACAAGACAAAGAGAATTATTATTTTTTTATTTTTTGAAAAATCAAACGGTAAGTTTTTGTTAATACTTGATTTTTACAATTTTTAAATGTACAATATAAAAAGTTTAAAATTTAAAAATTATTTTTTCCCGTCGCTTTTACATTCGAGGGTTAACAGATGGAGTAGAGAGAAGCAGGCGGAATTAAAGCGCGAGTGTTTCGTTCCGTTTGCTCGCGAGCTTTTCCATGCTCTCTGTTTCTTGAAAAGTCTCACCGTGAAGCACAAGGTGAAGAACAAACAAAGAAACCCCAGCTGAAGACCATCTCGAACGCGAGCTTGGCGCCCCGCGATGGTTCAAAAGATGCAAGTGAAATTCAGTTGCGCTCGTGACTTGAAAGGTAACGGACGTGGCGAGTCCAACACGTGCATAGTCGGTCGGTCATTTATGTGGCCCAACCCGCGACTACCTACCTGATTCACATTTGTTGCCCTCGTTGTGCTTCGGCCAAAGTTGTGTGTGTGTGTGGGTTGTGTATGTGCGAACGGGCGTGAGGTTTGCTTTGGCCAAAGTTTCTTTCGGGTTCGTTGCTTGATGCGCGCGTTGATGTCGTGGCGGTATCCAGTCTTTCCCTTCACTATCCATCACGAGACCGCGCGGTCATTCTGTATGACATTTACCGACGTTCGGGGAGTGTTTTACCAAACCATAGCGTTGTGAATTGCATTGTGCACGGTGCAAGATAGCTGTCCGGGACTGGCAGTTGCCACGACGTGAAACGGTATCGTTATCAGCCCAGCTGGGTTTGCAGGGCGGCGTGATAGTGTTCTGTTTTCCAAAACAAGTGCGGATACGCATCAGCATCGACCGCCAAAAACATTGCCGATAGGCGCGGTAAAAGGAGCCAATCTGAACAGTTTCGATCGTGCGATCAAAAACAAGAAAGTAAACCTACGATAAAAAAAATATAACATAATGTCGGTAGCTAAGAGATTGCCTACCTTCGGATGGCCATTGGTGGTTTCGCTGTTGCTGCATTTCGGTTCTGGGAGCGGCGCTATAGGTAGGTAATCCGTGTTACAACCCCGGAGTTGGTTCTCGGCCGTAAATACCATTTGAGGATCGGTCTCGATCTCGTGAGTAAACGAACTGGTCCGTTCGTTGCATCAATGGAATCAGAATTCGTGAAATACGCTACGCTTGAGTCATTCAGTTTCGGTGGTTACTTTTTGTCTTCCTTTCAAGAAAGTCTAGATCTTCAATCTAGAGAACGGGTTTTGGACCTGCCCGTTTGCTTAAAGACGTTGTAGCGACCAGTCGTCCACGCGAATGCGTGCATTTGGCCTTGGAATGGAAGAAGTAGAAAAGATCGCTTAACGAACTTACCTACGTATAGCCAGACTTCCTGCTTTGGCGCGCATGGAGAGTTCCAAGTGTGTTCTTCTGGAACGCTAGGAGAAGGCTTTGGGGATTATATGATTCATCGGAAGAGTGTGAGGCGAATGTAACACTATATGTTCCTATTTAGAAGTCGAATATAAAATATTAAAAAAATCTCATAAATGCACACATTTTAAAACATTGATAATACAAAGGATTTCAAAATTCCCGGTACCAATGAGGAGTAAGCAATATGAAAGTTATCAACCAAAATGTATTTGGTTAGCTGGTAATTCGTTTTAAAAATTATAAAATATTGAAAGAGTTTTGTTAGCAAAGCAGATTTAAAAGTTATGCATTTTTTCCAATTTGGATTTTGTTGTTTGATTTTATGTCGTCTTTCAACTTTCTTGAATAAAACCATCGTTATACGCATAATCGCATTGAAATATGGGTAAAGCAAACCACCTGATTTGAATATTCATGTTTTGTTTTCCAAAACCAGTTTTCTGGAGGGTGTTTTCAAGCGAAAATATTTAAAGAGTTTCAGTCTATTAAAAAAATCTAGTATTATTGTTCTATTATAAGAAAGCAAGCAAGTATGTTTTCATGGAATAATCTGGAGGTCGCATACTGTTCCTCTCACTTATGACTCACCTGATAGCCTACTCTAAAGGCTCAATTACAAGTAAAGTACAACTGACAAGGAAGCGAAAGCTGGTTGCTGCTCGAGATACGCGGGCCACATGAAGCGGAGTAACCTTTTACCAACGAGATTTACCAACGAGCAATTACTTCTGGTTGTCGGCAACAGTAAGATGAGGCATATGAGAACTGGCTGGCAAAGGTGCTGAATGGGTCAGTGGAACCGAACTATATCTTTCCTGCTGCAAACGTAACACATTTTCATGCTGCAAAATTTGGAACACGTGCTTGTGTAGTCCAAACACAATGTGTGAATTGTTGAATCCAGTTTCTTGCGTGGGACTGTTTTCATTTTTCTTTCTTCCATGCTTCTGGCGTTGGAGGCATTTCATACACTTTTCGGGGTCAGGATGGAGGCTTCGAGACAGTGCTATATTTACACGAAAACTTAACAGAATTAATCGAATTGTTTTCGTTAGACACCAGCTTGCTTTCCTTTCACACACGAAAAATGTCGTTTCTGTTTCTAACGTCTTCTAGTGACGGGGCTAAGCACCTGTAAAATTGAGTAATCTAAACATACCACCGATCCTATTTGTTTTGTCGTACGATACTTCCACGTTTCCCGATAACGGCAATCCTGTTGGCACACTAAACAATTTGCTTTTACCCGCACAGTTACAGCCTAATTACATTGCTTTGGCGGTGGACGATACCGTCGACGAGTGAGTGGAGAACAATTCATCCATTATTGGTCCATGTTTGGGACAAACCAAATATGCGTCTTTGCGACACCATTCCAAGAAACGAAGTTTACAAACGAGAGCATAGTGTACGAGTAATTGCGGTTTTGTGTTCCAGTTATGAGTTTGTGTTTTCCTAACTTCATTTTGATAAAAAGCTATGGGCTTCATAAGGGTTAAAAACTAATTTCAATCGATCAATCCATTAGCTTCTTTCGGTTATTTATTATTCGTCCCATGTTTTATGTGCTTCAAATATTGTCTTAAAATGATTTTAAATTTAGTTTGTTCGTAACATTAAACTTCCCCCCTTTTTCCACAATTCAAAATAAAATGCTTAGCGCCTACTTTAGAATTCAATTGTCATTTATGTCTGTGAAAGTATCATTTTCTTCATATCTTCATTCTATTATGTAAAAAAACAACATATTCACTAACCTTTCACTGTTCCTTTTTTAAGAATATGTTTTAAAAGCTCAAAAAAATATATTTTACTGATATAATTAAGAGAGCTTCGAAGCGTCTATGTTCAGTAATATCATTACCAACTAAAGGTTTATTCAACGGTCAAATAACAATAAATTCAAATCACAGATCTATTCTAGCTATTTCTTCAGTAATTCTAATGCTTTGTTTAAAAACGGTTCGCTTTCTGTACGCAATTTCTTTACTTCCATGACGAATGCTTCGTTCCAGAAGACTGAAAGCGATTAAGTTTCCGGTGATCACGAATTGAACTGTGCATTATATTGGTTGGAATGGGATGCAATTCCTAGAGGTCAGTTGCCTTTCCATGGATCGAAGAAGACCATAGCTCATCAAACGATAACCTACGTTGATAAACCCACCATTGCAAATGGGAGACATGTCAGAAATGTTGGCTTATCATAAAGCTTTCTAACATAAAGCGAGTTCGAGTGACGTCTTCCGTGGAAGCGAACTTATCGGACGATAGACCTTTGGTATTACATACATTTCTGTCGGTTAATCAATCGACTGTTGAAGCCGGCAATGCGTCATCGATACCGTAGAGTGTCCCAAGCATTTTCCTACCCAAACCATATTCCTCCAGCAGTTGAAAGGAAGAAATTGGCACCCAGCGAGGCGTGACCCATAGGCGAGTGGTTTTCGGTGTTTGCTGTAGCCGGTACCGGGTACTGGGCCTTGTACCCTACACCGAACGCGCGGAGGAAGGAAAGTTTCGGTAAAAAATGTTAAACACTCTGCTTCTGCTATCAGGTCGTTCCGGGTGTGGTCTTAAAAGTATGGGCAGGGCGTCGGTGAACATTTCCTACTACATGCCTGACGTTTTACGCATCGTTTTCCACCTCTCTTCCCTACCCAGTAACCGACCACGACCGGGTTGTAACGTGCTACATCTCTACCTGGGCCGTCTACCGCACCGGCACAGCGTCCTACAACCTGGATGCGTTCGACCCGACGCTCTGCACGCATGCCATCTACGCCTTCGCCGGTTTGGACGAGCAGAGAAATGCCATCAAATCGCTGGGTAAGTTAGAACTCGAAATTCCTAAACATGGGGCCGAATTTACATCGACTTTCGTTTGACACATTGCCTATCTTCCTTTTTTCAGATGCATGGCAGGATCTCAAGGATAACTATGGCAAGGGAGGCTACGAGAGACTGGTGGGTATGCGGGCAGCTAATCCCCATCTGAAGGTGCTGCTAGCGATCGGAGGCTGGAACGAGGGCTCGGAGAAGTACTCCAACATGGCAGCAGACCCCGAGCGACGTCAGGCGTTCGTCAGCAATGCCCTAGCGTTCATCAAGTATGTTTAAATCCGTTTGTCGATCAATTGATCTTCAGGAGAACTTGCTCAAGCACAACAATGTTACTCTAAAATCCTGGGAGTTCAGCCTCATATTTCACTTAGCAAAATATTATACAATTTTCACAACTAGTAACTTCCTGAATATGGTCAAACTCTTTTGAAATTTTGAACATTCCTCATTTAAAGTACATTTCTGCATTCCGAAGGTTCGCATGCTTGTTTTCATAACAAATTGCACTAAGTCGCAATCGAATGAAGTTGAATTTTATTGTAAAATTGCGGTTCTTTTGGAGTCTCAATTTTCATTGGCTGCAAATTTTCTTTTCTCCTATTTTTTTATATACATATCTATATTTTCATTGATTGTACAAGCATGTTGAAAGTATTCTTCCTATCTTTAAAACAATGAAGGATCTCTCAACCTTACTTACTACTTATCTTTCATTATTTAGATTACACTCATAAACATCCGCTTGAAAAGACCGCAAAGTGTGAAGTATTCAATTTGAGTTTTGACAAAATATCTCAAAAAGGTATATAGGTTGGATGAAACGTTTTACCACGTTGACTGCTGTGTCAACCAAAATGCGAGTGACAGCCAATGCTCATCAGCCCTTTACACTAATATACTAATGGACTTATGTAGTAGTAAGCTATATTTATTACTATAATGTTTCCTTTTGGAAGCCTAGTATTTCCTTGGTTTCAGAAAATACTAAAACATTTTTTAATTAGTATAGCCTACATCGATATAAGTCCACTACTAGATTAGTGAAAAGAGCTGATGAGGATTCCTTCTGTCACCCACAATATGGGTGACGGAGCAGACAACGTGTTAATAAAGCGAACTTCTTGATAGTTAACTTAATTGATATGCTAAAAAAATGTTTTATAAATCTCACACACGATCGAACTGAATATTTATCTATTTGTTATGTAACTTCACTTCAGACAATACGGCTTCGATGGACTGGACTTGGACTGGGAGTATCCAACACAGCGCGGTGGCAAACCTGTCGATAGGGAAAACTTTGTTGCGCTGGTGCGCGAACTGAGCCAAGTGTTCCGGAAGAACAACCTGCTGCTGACGTCCGCGATCGGCGCCGGCAAGGACACGATCGATTCGGCGTACGACGTGAAGACCCTCTCGAAGTATCTGGACTTCCTGCACATCATGAGCTACGACTACAACGGCAGCTGGAACGGACGCATTGGTCCGAACGCACCCCTAACCAGCCGCGACCTGCTGAACGTCGAGTATTCGGTCGAGCACCTGCTGGAGCTGGGAGCCCCGGCCAGTAAGCTCGTGCTGGGTCTCCCCTTCTACGGCCGCACGTTCGTCAGTACGGTCGCCAAGGCGCGCCTCGGTGATGTCGCGAACGAGATCGGCTTCCCCGGTCCGGCCACCAAGGAGAACGGCTTCATCGGTTACAACGAGGTGTGCGAGGAGCTGAAGCGCAATCCGACCGATTGGACGCTCTCGTGGGACACAGCCGCGTCCGAGATGGTGGCCACGAAGTCCAATGACTCCATGTCGCAGGTGATCGTGTACGATAACACGCGCTCGATCGCGAACAAGGTGCGCTACGCCGTGCGCCAGAAGTTGGCCGGGTTGATGGTGTGGTCGATCGATACGGACGACTTCAACGGACTGTGCGCACCGGAGACCGACACGTACGTGGACTTTGGCGACAGGGAGAAGGTGAAGCTGACCATCCCACCCCCGGTCAGTGGTAAATATCCGCTGCTGAAGACGATCAGCAATGCGATTGTTGTGGCGCAGGATGAGCTCACGCAGGAGAATGTCATTCCCAGCGAGCCGGATGAGGTACCGACGCCGGGTGGAACGGGCTCTGGACCGTCGGGAGCCGGTTCGAGACTTGTCGGACCCGTATCGGGAGCCGTCCTGGGAATGGTGCTGTTTGCAGTAGCAGCCGTTCGGTATATGTAACGTCGTGTCCGGTTGGGTAGGGACGCAACACATCGTCACCTGTTTGCCAATAGCGTCTGATCTGTAATTTTATTTTGTAATTAAACTCTGATTAATGTTGGAAATACATTTTAATAACAAAAAGAGTTTGTATTGCAGTTGAAGATCACGGATAAAGCGATGACAGAAACGATAGATGTTACGGGAAAAGGTTTGCAATAACAGAGTTGTCCTACAGTATTTTACAGCAACCAGCACTAACAAATATAGTTAGTAACATTTATGAAATGTTTTAATTAAAAAAGATATCCAAAGCTAATTATTAAAAAATAAAAAAAAAATCTATGCTGAAAAATTAAAAACAAAATATGTAACTATGAAAATTAACAAAGAAAATTAACAATGTCTTCCTATTAGAAACACGAAAAAGTAGCTTTGTTCTTTATCTAAAGAAGCTCCATCCTACAACGATGTTCATTTGCCAAACAGGTCAAAATCTTTTTTTTTTCTTTACTAAACAGCTAATCACGCTTCAAGTTTTTTGTTCTCTTTTAGAAATTTCGTGATTAAATTTAAAAAAATAACCCGATTGTGAAATAAAATACGACAACCATATCATTTTCACCCTCTTTTATTACAGTTTACATTCGCATCGCCGTGCCAGGCGTGTTTAACAAATTAATACATACGTTTTATTCTTTTTGTGGATCCTCGCATGCCATTCTCCACTGAGCCATTTTGTCAGTAATTCTATCAATAGTAGTTATATATGAATATGCGCCGACATGCAATGTTTTGCACTTAAGCCTTCCGTTTAATTTTCTTTGACGAGGCGATTAATTTTCAGCAAATTCTAAGCCTTGCCGAACGTTATACACAAAGTCTCCTTCGTCCATCAACGTTCGCCTGTTTCGCATGTGGTTTTTCCTGACCAAACCATATTTGTCCTACGTTAGCGACATACGGATGTACCAGAAGTCCGCCCTCGAGGGCAGTGGAAATTGTTTGAGGATCGTATCAGTTCCAGCTTTTGATGCCCCCTAGGCTCGCCTCGGATGAATGTAACTATACGGCAATTTCATAAACAAATACCAGCCTTTCCTTTAATTACCAGCAAAAGGAGTTCAGTTTTCCATTAATGTTAGCTTTATCGCTTAATTTTATTCTACTTTTCTCTTCGTCCCGGTACGGTCGAGACATGGCAGCCTTTTTCTTTTAGATGTTTGGAATTTCGGTGCATTGTTTTTATTTTACACAATTGATTGATTACTTGAGTTAATTATTCCGTTTAAACACGACGTTTTTGTTACCCAATGTTGGGACACTGACGCTTTTTCTACCATCAATAGACATTCCTTACGGTTCACTAAGGACAACGTACAACGGGACTGATATAAGTGAAGTTATTTTTTGTTTTTTCTAAGTTAATACTAAACAATCCTCCGCTAAAGGGGAACTAACAGAAATCGAAAAAGCGGAAGGAAATCTTTACAACGATAATGGCATAAAGCTTTTTCTCTCTTCTAAATAACAGTAATGGATCTCATCTGAACATCATCGCACAGATGGCAGAGTTGTTGCTTCTCTTTCGAATAGTTCCGGTTTGTTCTAAGGATGTAACGGGTTCTAAGGTAAGGTTGTAACGGGTTTTTACTAAATTTATATATACACTAATTACTAACAACACAAATGCGTCCACAAGTGCCACCAGAAAAAAATATAGCCTTCTTGTGGACGATTAAAATGCAAACTAAAAGAAAATCTCCACATTCGATCTCACGTCTCACTTTCGCGGTCACGAATGAAATTCAATCAGTCTAAGTAAATCTCATTTTCGGTACTATTTAACAAATGCGTGTGCCTTATTAAACAATGCTCCACGAAAGCGCACCCTACGCTGACGAGTCAGTGAGGCAATTTAAAGCCCATCCTATTAAAGCTTCCAAAACTGTGGAGATCATTTGGTGTGCAAATTCATATCTTTCATACGTTCCTTGTTAAATTATTATAACTTTGTTTTTTTCAACTATATTCAATTTTTTCCAGTAAAATGATAATGCCTTTAATATAGGATTATTTTTCTTACTGGCGCAAATTTCTTTTACGAGGCGAATGACATACAGCTGCTCAATAAACTCTTTGTACAATGTGGTTTTGCACGATTGTTTTCATCAATATGTGTATCATAAATTGTGCGCTTGTATAGGAAAACAGTCACTTAGTATTTTTCGAATAGTGTAGGAAAATTATTCCAATTCGAGAGTAGTGAAAAACCTCTTTTCATGAACAGTTTTATTTTTTTTAATTTGGTTTGAACGGCCAGGCCAGTGTTATTGAGTTTGTAGAATTTATATGTTTCTTTTCTAATGCATTAAAAAAAAGTCTTCAAAAGGACACAAAGAACACAAGTGCAATCGATTATTCTAGCTTAACTGACCGATTTTTCTACGCCATCTCTCCATGTTAGTTTAAATCTACTACACTTTCTCTGTCCCCTTTTGAGCCAACCGCCTTATATGACCCCATTGATGCCAGGTGAGTTTATTTTTTGGGGGGAAGGAAAGAACCAAGAACCGCAGATTCACACAGATTCATACTTTAAAAAAAAGCGGCGATCGAGCTAAAGGTTCAAATGTACCAAACCAGATTGCACAAAGAATTTGTAGAGCAGCTGTGTATTAAAATTTGTCATGAAATATAGTCATTTTCGTGAAAGCCCGTTCTCTCCCGGATCTAATTCTAGGAGTGATTAGATAAACAGCTTTAAAACCAGAATTTACTGAGCAATAACTTGAACATGAAATCTGAAATGTTCAATTCCATTCAAATCGCCTTCATCTTTGAGGTCAGAGTACGGTTGAAAGGTTTCTGCAGGCTTCCAACACCGATTCTGTTTCAATTGAATAGACACCGGTAAGGAACCATACGGCCAAGGACTTTACAAACCACCTCAGCTTCGCCAGAGACCCTGACTTTGAGCCACGCGTAATCGAATCATGAACTTGAACCGCAAGAACTCGACGTTGCAGAACGATTCCGTTGGTCGTCGAAGTAACCAACTGCCTGCAACACAACCGGCTCCTCTACTCGTGGATGGGAAGGAAGGACAATCACTATATCAGTGCAGTTGGGAGAATAACTGAGTGTGTGCGTTCTAATTTGTAACGATAATATACTGATTCCTACTGATTCTGACACACGTTCTTCAATCTATACGATGGCCAATTTGGACACGATTTTTGAGCGGCATTTTACGGATGGATGCGGTGTTTGATGATAGGTAAATAGCTACGACCTTTCGTCTTTCGTTTCTTCATTTGATTTGGATGGAACATACGTACACGCGAGAGTTGGGAATTTTCTGCTATTCCTTTGTACAACGCACCGGATGGGCCACCAAACTTTGGAACCTCTGGATACACCGGGGACACGGGGTCAAATGGCTCTATTGATTGTTTCTGGGTGTGCGAGTCGTCACCTGTGCAGCATTCAGTCCGAGCTCGCTCACACGTACACTTCGTCTCACAATCGCCGATCACCGATCGGTTCCTCGTTGTCCTCGTTGCTGCTCACACTGTCGTTGATGTCCGGTCGCCCGCCACCGGAAGACGGGGGTCCACCGCTCTGTCCAGCGCCCGAGTGGCGTAGACCCTCGGGGTACAGCAGCCCAACATCGTTGCCGCTGAGGTTCTGTATGATCGAGCTGATGTTGGTGCCGAGACTCTGGCGTTTGATCGGCGTAATGTTGAGGTTCTTCGGTGACTTTGGCTTCACCGCCGCCGTCGTCGGCGTCGTCGTGGTCGTCGTTGGAGGTAGCGCCGTCGTTGACATCGTAGCCGTCGTAGTCGGTGCGGCGGAACCGAACGAAGCGGGAGGGAACGGCACCGGCATATCCTGGCGGGGGACGGAGGACGATGGTGATGGTGATGAGGGTGTTGACGAAGGCATTTCGAAGGGTGTTAGCGTTAGTGGTGTCGTCTTAAATCTATGCAATTCTTTCATTACCTCGTACTGCGAGTCGGGCGCCAGGAAGATGTCGTGCAGGTTTTTGGTCGAACGGCGGTGCGCCTCCTGGCTCTGCTCGTTGGAGGAGTACGGGTAGGAGGCGATAAAGTTACAGCTCCCACCCGGACCACCATCGTGATTTGTTTCCATCGATTTGTTCCCGCTGGCAGCACCCGCTCCCCCGTTGGCCGCCGCTATCGATGGGAAGTTGTTGTTGTTTGTACTAGGAGTGGCCGGCGAGAGGTCGGTGTAGTCCGTCTTTTCACCCGAATCCACTGAACACATGCTCTGGCGGGAGATATCCTTGGGCAGCAGGGAGGATCGAGGCATCACCGGTGGCTTATCGACTCCTGAACCGCCGAATCCGGATCCCGAGGAAGTGTCGTGCCCGAGAGGAAGGGACGCCTGGGGAAACGGAAGACGACTCCTGACCGATGGTTCCCGTTTACCGAATCGCTGTGCAATGTAGTCATCCGCCTGGTCCTGGTGCAACTGCTGATGCTGATGCTGAACGACCTGTTTGTCCTTCTTCCTTCTTTGGCCTGCGTCTTCGTAGTAGTTGTCGTTTTTCACCGACATATTGCAGCAGCTACTCACGTCGGCAAAGTAGACCTCCGATTCGGTCGGCTCCAGCAACTTCCCGCTGAGGGTCGCCTCCGCTTCGAGTGACTCCACCGTTTGGAAACCACTGTTCTCGATTCCCCCGGGTGTCGGCTTCAGACGTCGCGTTTTCGGTGGATGCACCACCATTGGGCCCTGGTTTCCCGCCGTGGATTGGCCACAACTATCTCCCACAGCATTCCCGCTACCGTTCGAGGGTAGGAGGTTTGGCTCGTTGTATTCGTTTTCGGACGTTTCCAGCGAACCGGGGGATGCGTGGTGTTGGGAGTGCATCGCTACCTGGCCCGAACCGAACACATTTTGCACATTGACGCGACTAGCCGGCTGATGCTGGCCGCCGTTGTTCGGTCCAATGCTTTTCGCACCGGCGGCTTCCACGCGTTTCTTCGCTTTTCGCAGGGGAAGCGTATTAGAAAACCGGTCCCGCCCCGGGCCGTCACTGTCCGAAGGTGTATTTTCGTAGTTATCCTTCGTTTGGGTCTGGATTTTGTTGTAGCCACCACCGGTTTGCTGTCGTTTGCCTCCGGGATTTCCACAACCGGCACCGCCGCCGTTTGGACAATCGGAGGTACTCCCAGCAGGGCCATTTGAAATACCACCGCCTCCACTACCACCAATGCTACCACCTCCACCACCAACTCCACCACCAACGCTACCACCACGGGAATAGTTGGAAGATTGTGGATGTCCACCGGAGCTGCCCATGTTGGAAGGAGGACCCGTCGGTCCGCTCATGTACTGCTGGGGAATCCCGTGTACGTCCACCCCCATGACGGCATGCTGGTGACACTCGAGAATGGCAATTCCGGGTCCTCCGTTCGGTCCCACCGATGGAACTCCATTCGCGTCCATCAACGGTGGTCCACACTGCGAGGGATGGATGTACTGATAGCGTCCACGACGTGCCGGACTGTTCGGATCCGAGTACGGTGGCGGAGGGCCCCAGATACCGTACTGCTGATCGATCACGTTGTAGCGCGGCTGTACGCCGGCATCACCTAGCAAAGCCCCAACCACGCCACCTCCGCCACCACCCATCGGCATCGGCATTCCCGAACGTCCGTTCGAAAATCCATACTGCGAGTCGGGACTGTGAGGCGACAGACGTTGTGAGGCATCGTTCCGCTGCCAGGGCATCCTCGGCCAGCTCCAACCCGGCATTCGTCGTCCGCTTGTGTTCAACCGTCCACCGCTGACCGCGCCCGGCTCGTCACCGCCCGGGTTCGGCGAATAGAAGTTTCCCGCTTGACCCGGCGTCCAAAAGCGACCATCGCCTTCCCAAGGGTACGCCGTCGGAAGTACATTACGGTGCGCGTGGCATTGCTCGCAGCACCGGCAGTTTCCCGTCCGTCCGCTTACGCCCGCCCCAGGACCACCCACTCCGGCACCTCCGAGCATTCCCGGCCCCGAAGGTAGCACCGAAGCGGGACCCTGCTGGCCGGCGTACAGCGAGCGACATCGCAGTTCCAGCTGCTCCCAGTACATCTTCTTTCGCTCGTGACTCAGCAGCTGGTACACGAGCATGCAGCTAAACACGGCCACCAACACGCCCGCCACCGAGAGTCCAAAGACGGCTCGCAGGCAGGAGTAGAGAGCACCGTGCACGACGCCACAGTCCGACGTCGAGTCGAACACGAACCGGACGCTATCGTCAACGCCTTCCGTTTGCTTGTCGGCCGTTACGGAGTAGCAGGTACAGGTGCGCGTTTTCTGCGTATACTCACACTCCCGTAGGACCTGCAAGCGGCTCATGTGGAGGACGGTCGTAGTTACGGTCACCAGCGCACAGGTCAGCGCTGACGCCAAGCCACACGCTCCGGAAAGTTTGATCTGCAAAGTAGGCGATAGTTAGAACAGGGCTGAAGAAACGTGTAAAATGTCGTTGCTCACCAGATAGCTGTACCGATTCCTTCGCCTCGCTAGGCTCATTATACAGATGCCAGTCAACATGAGCTGAAAAAATAGTACCCATTAGTAAGTGACAGTTTCACCGCCACTAAAAGTTGTTACTTACCAGTGTTGCCGGTACGAACGTTGGTACGGTTTCAAAGTAGCCCACCGTGCTCGTGTACGATCGAAGCAGGAAGTAGATGCCCAGGAACAGGACACCCAGTAGGCTGGAGATACCGCCGCATATGAGACACCAGATGACGTACTTCCTCACCCCGGATGATGGGGGAGCTGCTGGGACGGGGAAGAAAACAAAGGAAACGAGTTAAGAACGAGAAACAACCCCCACTAGGCCGCCTGTCAGAATGTCATGTTACTTCCGGGTCGGAGCGTGTCATGGCATCCTGTGGGGCGGGAAAAACAGGGAACATTTGGGAGGAATTGTCATGCGCTAGTTTCTCGCCTAGCGTGGAATATTAACCCGCTGTTGCTGATGGTGGACGAGGTGGCTCGACCGGTGGTGGGGCCCAGGTGCACGTGGGCACACTGTACTGTACGACCTGCATGAACGGATAGCCGTGCATCTTGGTTGGTTTGCTGGGCCTGTCGTTTCCCTTGCAGCTTCAAAAGTTCGCGCCCGAAAAGTTATACACAGGCACCACACAAACGATAACTTATATCGGATTGTTTTTGAATAATCGTGAAAGGCGCAACACTACACACTTTCCCCAGCAGTGGTTAAATGTAAAGTGGTCTCTCTCGTTAACATTGCGTTGTTGACCTTATGTTTGCAGCTCGTATGAATATTGCCTTCCGAAAGATTACCTCATCGTATCATGATTAAATTCTTCAGCAAAAAATGCACTACAAGACTAAATAATACTGCTATTGTTACTGGACGTTGTACTATCGGTTGTATCTATTGCAGTCAGTTATCACAAAACAAAACAATTCTGGCCCTCGAAAGCAGAACGATGGATTCTCGGTTCTGCTCCCTATCTTTTACAAAACATCCTGCCAATCTGCATTCCTTTTATTGTACTGGTATACTTGCAAGTGGTAAACACTACTTATACAATCACGCATGTACGCTTTGGATCCAGCAAAAATGTGATGATGCTTATCTCCGCGGGAGATAGTGGAGTTTTCAGTTTTCCAACTCTCTTGTGAATGCGTTTCTGTTCTTCAGCGTGGAAAAAAATCACAAAAATACATTCCAGCACACATTTGCGATTTCGATAAGTGTGATTGTACAATACGAATGAGCAGGAGTGGCTTTTAAGCTGTTCGAGCGCACGGAGGGATTCACTGATACTGATTTCTTTTCCACGGGGTGCCGTTCGCCTACGGACACTTCCCTTTTCCAGGAGTCGTTCACTTCAACAAAATACACTGCTGGTTTACAATCTGTTTACTTCCTTTCCGCGCAAAGCGCAGAGTGTGAACCAGTTCAGCAAACTTTTGACAGACGAAACGAGTTTAGCACAACGTTGCGCCTGTGTGTGCACTGGCATCCAATGTCCTGTTCCGCCACCCGTTGTGGCTTGTTGAGGGTGGGTGGTTAAGGATTACTGCCACATTGTCATGCTCCAGGCGTTGACTGTGACATTTTTGCACTTCTGCCGCCACAACATACCCACACACACACACAGACGTTGCCCTCGCGCCACTAGCAAACCCAAAACGGCACGCATCTGTAGTGGTTCGCAGGAGTAGCCTCGTCGAAGCATATCCTTACACGAGGGTGTGTGTCGGGCTGGCTGTGATTGTTTGTGCGAGGTGGTGGGTGGTATGCTGGGATTCGCGGGTGTTCCTGCGCATGACCCGTCCGTCACGTGCCGAGAGACATCCTGACAAAACACGGGGGCGTTTGCAGCCTTTCCAACCGAAGGGTTAATTTGGTTTAAAATGCCAGTTACACGTGAGATCAATGTGGTAATGCATTCATTCAATTAAACAGCAAACTTTAGCATTTTAGTTTATTTGCAAAGGGGTTCCACGTCTTTTCAAATATTAATGGAAACACGTGGTAAGACTCCTTGTAGTAAAAGTAGGATTAAGTCTGTTGCTAAAAAAAACTGCTATAAACAAAGGGAAAGCCATTTGAAACGTTAAACTGTAATGCCTATGGGTAAATTTTCATTGTGAAGTTCAAATTATTATTGCAAGACCAAACATCAATTGAAGGTTTGCTAAATAAATTTGATGGACTATGAAACTATGAATTAAACTTCAAATTAGAGATATTGAGCCATTAGAAATCGTGATAAAAATTAGGTGAACTCGAGGGATTTGTAAAATCCATTGAATATTTTACCGCGCAGAGATTGGTCGTTGCGGGCCTACTTGACCACCGCATTGACGCGCCTGAGCTTCTCTCTGGGCTCTGCTTATTCGTCCCAGCGAGAACACTCCGTTCTAGAATGCTACTTGACGTCGAGGTTCGCCGTACCCGTCTTGGCTTCTCAGATTCATTACTTTAAGTGTGCCGCGAATTTAATGCTGTCTGTGATCGTTTCGAACCAGACATGTCGCGATCCGCGTTTGTTAATTGTATTCGTGGGGTGCAACCTATCACCTTTAAATGTCCTACTAGATTAAAGTTAGGTATCGTTCTGTTGCATATGTATGAGACTAATTGCTTCAAGGGGGTCAAACATGGTCCGTTGAATTTAATAGTAAATTACAACTCTTCTTCTTATATTATGCGAGTCAGGGGTATATCCTCCTACGCTAAGTCGAACCTTAGGTTCCCTTACACGTACTCAGAGGCGTACCGACTCTGTCCGAAACTCCTGTAAAGAAGCTCGTCCTATGGGACCGACTATGAAAGCCATATGTCCACCAGCCGTCCACGAGAAGGATATATCCTCCCGTTTGTCAGATCAACTTCCGGGATAGAGTGTCACTTTGGCAGGCTCGAACACCACGAGGTTGCGCGAGGCTGGGTTTTTCTGACGGGATTTTGGATTTTTGGTTGGGTTTGGGGATTTGGGCTATGGCTGGATATGGGTATGGGTTTTGAGAATGGCACTAGATGTCTTGGTCGATGCTGGATCCCGCTGGCTTGCAGCGCTAACACTGAACACAACCAACGAGACACACCACCGATGTCCACGACTGCTAGAACCAGACTAACAATTACAATTACAATATGTACGATAGTATCAGGAATGGTTATACACAATCCAGTACTGCAGGATTTATGAAATGCGACACATGATACTGAAAAAGCTTGTCACACCATGGATTGGGCAGCTATTATAATCACTGATTTTGATTATCATAAGTAAGGGGGATAATAAAGTACATTTCCAGAACAACCTAGGTACGTGGTTGCTTGAATGTTTTTAAAATAAGTTAAAATAAAACCAACAGGATCTTCAATTCGCCTCGTCCTCGGTTCATTGATTCATTGACAGAGGGAGCCTATTGAAGATTAAATCGACACGAAAATTAAATCCATCGCATAGGGAAAAAGACAATGTTAGGCTCTGCACAAGCACAGTGCAACAAAGTGTAGGGAACAGTGAAGACCCCTCTTGCACGACCTACACGTGGCTCGAAAGAGACCAACGCCATCATTGAAAAGCCGTTCCGTATTCGATTCCGCATGATGCTGATATAATTTCCCAGCCCATGAGCCGGAAAGGGGCAAAATGGCCTCCAATTATCCTACTTCCTGCGCGGTGGTGGGCGGAGGCGCGGGTGGAAAATAGATAATGCCGAATCATCGTCGCCGCTTACCCGTTCGCTCCATGCGCTGCAGCGTGCGGGACCTCGGGGCAGGTCGGGGCGGTAGCGGTGGTCCCCGGTCGTCCTCCGAGATCTCCTCCTCCAGCTTGCTGATGTCCAGCCCATTCCCCCCGTCGCTGTACACCTCGATGTGATGATGGTGGTGATGGTTGTGGTGGTGGTTGTTCCCATACTTCCGCTCCTCGCCGAAACGCGCCGGTGAGTTGTGCCTCGAGCTGCCGTTTTGGTGCGCTCTAGATGGTGGTGAGCCGGAAGGTCCCAAGGTAGGGTGGTGAATATGTAAGGAGAAAACAAAAAGTCCAAAATGGGGAAAAAGACCATAGTCATCGTTCACTGGAACACGATCACACGATCGGGAGCTAGGCTTGAGACCTACAGTGAAATCTTCTTGGTGTCTAGGTTGATGTCCAAAACGCTGGGCGTGTTCTCATCGCAGGACCCGCCGGCACTGGAAGTACCACCGCCAAGCCGGGTCGGCTGTTTGGTGTTATCACAGGAACTAGAGCTCGATGGCATATAGCGATGGTGGTGGTGTTGCGGCTGCTGATGCTGCTGCTGATGATGCTGGTGATGTTGCTGGTGCAGGTGATTATGATGTTGATGAAGGACCGCTATACTGTTGTCACTATTGTAGTCGAGGTCTGCCTCGGCAGTGGTGATGTTGTACGCCGGGTCGTGATGCAGATGATAACGATGCTGCTGTCCTTGCCTCGTTTCTGCCGTTGCTACAGGTTGCAGCTGCGATGGTTGCTGCTGTTGCTGCTGCTGTAGCTCATGGTTGACGTTCGTCATCGTGCCGTCATCAGGTTGTGCCGGTTATCACTCAGCTCAGGGCATCGACATTGACGCGACGGGGTTCGACCGAAAGCAAACGTCTAGACGTGGGCCGCTCCGTTTAACCTAAATGGCACCTGAGGGGCGCATGGGAGAAAAGCAAGCGTAGCATGAAATTAAAATCTTAAATTAAACAAGACGATACCATGCGATCGCGACCACAAGGCAGTTTGTAGTTGACCCAGCTCGGGACCCCTTGGACGTGACGAGCCCTGCGTTACGTAACCATCTCAGACTTCGAAGATCGTGTTGCGACCTAATTTTTCCATCTTCTGCAGTTCTTTCGATCGATGCGTGCCAAAGGGTGACGCTTGTGTCGGGGGCACAAGGAGAGTGCAATATCTTTTGTATATTATTATTTTTGTTGCCCACCGCTGTACAACAACTGCTAGTTTTTAATACCCCATCGATGTCGATGTCTCGGTTTATGGTAGTGACCTTCTTCTCGAAGTGTTACACACCATGCAGAGGATTGACATTTTCATCATATTTACATTTAATGAGACGATGTACACTGGATTGGCATCAATATGCCATCATCTTCGTCATTGCAGTACGAGGACGGACTATTAGAAGGTGAGGATACGAAGTGAGAATTAAAAATCAAATGCTAAGTAATACCTTAAATTGATTATGCAATTCAAACATGATATTTTCCCATCAAAATCGGATTTTTACCAAACAATTTACAATTTAAAAATAAAATTGTTATTCGGGAAAAGGGAATTCACAGTTAATTTAAAGATGAAAAGAAAAACAAAAAAATGCTTTGAAATAAGCATCGTTTCGTTTTATAAAACGACCACCCTATCTTGTTGTACCATATATTTTCAGAAAAAATACAAGGACGCTTTCATTTTATTTCAAACACAGGATACATACTCCATTTTAAATTTTATAAATTTAATTGTTTGAATATTCAAATTTTGAAATTTTTCTTCCTTGTCTCTTTAACGCTTTGCAAATTCTTACAGCCCAGCGCTCAAGGATTTCATGTATGTAACCGTTGTAACAACACTGCTATCCCTGTCTCTCAAAACCAATAAAATGGATTGTTTGAATGAGGAAATCGAAGTTTTTCGGAAAAATAAATTCCTGAAATTACGTTTACCTGCAAAGGGAGAAAAGAATCGTTGGTAGGATTTTCCATGGTTGAATCGTAAAGTAACAATAAGAATAATACCTTTCATCGCTAAAAAGGTAATTATAGGAACGCTCTATAATGTCACAACCTTTCGATCGGTGCAGGTAGTCATCGATTATTGGATCCTTCGAGGATTTTCTGTCCTAAGTCCTCACAAAAGTTCCCACGAGGTTCAACCGATCGTCCCTCTTTATGTCAGCTGATTTGTTATTAAGCCATACACTTGGGATCGGTCGGCACGGCAAAATTCAAGTGGTGAACACATTTACAGCCACTAAACATAAAAAAATGATGATAAACTGACCGATGCGTAGGTTACAAACTTGTGGGCTGGACACCTTTTCATTCGACTTCTGTCGGCTCGATCTCTCGGCGGCATCTTGAAAGATCAGTTTTTTTTCCTTTCCTATTACCTAAATGTTGGAGAAGGTTCCACTTTCAACCGTCGTCGATCGCTTGCTTGGCAACACGCGGCCATTGCAGCGTATTTGAAAAAGGCGCTTGAATTATTTTCGGCCATCGTCAACGAGCTCGGCGAGTACAACTATCTGACCCTCTGGGAGTGCAGACACATCATTAGGTGCACTCGACGAACGTTTACGCCCACCTTGGTCACGCACAGTTACAAACCTCGTCACGATCTTCGTCACATCAGATTTGTGCACGGATGGCGCACTTAGTATGTTGAGAGGTATAAAAAAAAGCGATCGATGCTCAATCCGTGCGTACACTTTACGACACGGTTTATGCCTGCCAATGCCTCCACATCCTGTCCTTTGTACCGATAATTGCCACCTTCCGGGCGCGATGGAAAGTGCATTACGTCTCGGCGGAACACAGCCCAGCCAGCTGATGAGATCAAGTTTCCTGCCTCCGCAACACACGGAAGGGCTCAGTGGTGAATCTTTTCCGATGAGAAAGTAGTAGGCAAAAATCAAAAAAAGATGGCCATAATCGAGCCACGTGTAACTGATACAGCAGGAGGTCAAAGTCCGAAAAGTTGTTTTTTTGAGTGATAGATGACTTCTGAACAAATGATAATTACATTGGGAAATGATTCTTAGAGCCGTTTGTGTCGTTATTGGATTGTTTGTTTAATATCATTTGAATAGTTTTTCTTCCAATCTAAAATTGATCAGCATTAATTGAGATGATCAAAAAATTGTGAAGTAAATAAAAAAGGCATTTGCAATAAATTAAATACTTATAATGTTTAGCATTTAGTCTTACGAAAAGATCGTTCTGTCTACCTTACTGGAAATTAAAACGTCTATGATTTACTCTGCTGAAATATTATTTGCAACACGAATGAAAGGAAAAAACAATTATATCATGGCGTGCAAAACCTAAAACCGTAGAATTAACGACTAAATGACCAGGAAAGAACCAACCCGGATGCGTGGTATGTAAATCTACAATATATATCAGATCAGTGTAAAAACTATGCCATAAAACAATACAGGAGGCTGATCTCCGGAGGAAAACAGTTATATAGCATTGCCTTGGATCTGAACTCATTAAATTTTTGATCGATTTAGTTTCCTTCGATGGGTTTTCGTCTTTTATAAAAGTTCTTCGGCACGTTTTTGATTTTGTTTTTGCTTCCGTTTCTTCTGCCCCGTTTGCTTTTATCTTTTATAATTTGCCATTTTCATGGAATTACGTGACAATCGTGCAACAATTAAAGTTTAATTAAAGGTACTTACGCACCTGAAACCTGCAACAGAAATGTGTCACATTTTGTGTTTAAATTCCCATCATGGCACTGGCGGAATAAACCGGTTTTTTTTATTTTTTGTGAGAAAAGGAGCAACTGTCCACACAGTATTCGGACATAAAAATTAACCGTTACTAAGGGTTTTAATTGCAACCAACGTTAGCTTTTTTAATTTTGAAATTTGTACATGAAATCTTCTGTATCTGATTACAAACATTTGTTTAAAATAATAAACGGATGTTTCTATATGCACGCTTATCAGTCTTCAAAATGGGAAGCTGTCGCACACAGGATGACTGGAGTGATAAGCTGCTCTTTAAATTACAAACGAATTCTTTTTCCCCCCTCCTTCTGGCAAATAATTGCCGTTCCCAGCCTTGCCTATGGTCCATATAAATGTCAGCAGGACAGCAAAGACCCACCGGCGACAAATAAATCAACATGATTATGCTTCGGTTACGCCAGACTTATGCGCCACGGCGTAACAATCATAACGGCATGACGTGTCTCATCACTGGCGGCCAGAAACTCCTGTTGGCAATCTAAATCAGGAGTCAGAGGCCAACGAACGACACGAATTGGTTCACACGCATACACACCGGCCTGCAGTGATGTTGCTGGTCGATGTAATGCAGTACACCGATCCACGGGGGATTTCCCTGCCCAACCACGTTCACTCTCTCTCCCTCGTCCAAACGACCTGTCATCAGAACCGGAACAGCAGCAGCAACTTCATCATCGTCGCCGTCCGTCGTCGACTTCCCCGGCACATTCGGAGTGAAGGAAAAAGTGCAACATGTTTTGCAACGGAGCGACGTGTATGTTTCCATCACGCTGAAGGGGAGTCAGCTCGGGGATCAAAATTATATATTATTTTTCTCGGCTTGTGCGTCGTCAACTTCTTGCTCGTTGTTACACGAAGATTGCGTTCTGAAGCAATCTTTTGACAGTTACGCAATAAAAACAAGTTTTGGATATCTTTGGAAACGCATCTAGAATAATTATTTCTTTACGTTCAATATTTGTATGATCATATTTATAATACTCACGTTATTAGGTATTGGATTTACGATCAATAATTATGCAGTATAAAATTTATATTATTTCGTTTGTTTTGATTTTAGGATAACTGTTGTAACTTATAAAGCACAATTAATGGCCCTTTGAAAACCTCCAAGTGCATTTAATCAGCATGTTGGTTCTCTTCAAGCAACGAAGACGCAGTTGCATCTTCCATGTAGAACGAAATAACCGTTTCAAGGCGGCGCGGGATCGCATTCGACATGGAATTATTTTAATACATTAAAATGTACAACCTTGGTTGCAACATACCGCAGGACGAGTTTTTGTTTTCTTTTACTCTTGTTAAATCATACACGAAGTCAACGAAGGGCTACACCAAAGCACGTTCCATGGGTTCCAGAGGGAACGGTTCATGCGGTACGGAAAGGCATGCCAAGTACAAAGATAGGTAAAAAAAACGATCCCCAACAAGAAACCACAAGAACGTGCCGTAACCTTCGCCAATGGAAGCAAGCAGTAGGCCGGTTTGTGTCTTGGAGTGGTCTATTATCAACCGGTAGCTAAACACTTCTCGGAATTCACGGGATAAAAATGTGATCCAGTATTTAATGCTATTTTGTAGCTTTTTCTCTTCCCATTTCTTTAATCAACCCAAGTTTTATTATCCACCACCGGCGTTAATTACTTAGCCATCGCATTCTAGCAAGTTATGCAAGAAGGGCAAAAGAATGTAATACCTCCTCGTACTACACAGGTGGCCAAATATGGTGGCTGGTTCTCGCAAGGCGTGTTGGAGAATTAATTTAAACAGTCACTTGTGTTCTCCTTTTAAGTTCTCCTTTAAAAGAGCTCTTGTAAAAATGGTATTAAAGCATATATTATGCGGTCATTTAATGAGGTTTCCGTACGATGATTTGCTTCGTGTACTTCCTTCTCACTGCTATGGACACACAATACGAATATGTGAACAATTCGTGACAAAAACAAGTTCCAAACATTGCCAACTTCCTGCATATATTGTGAGAGTGGTTTTACAAAAAACTTGACCACTGAAAAGGAATAAATTAAAGTAATGTGGCCTTTGTCCAATATTATTGCACGCAATACCACAAACGATTGCGTGCTGAATTATGATCATTAGAGGCAGCATAGCTGGCAGATCTTTTTGTCGGTTTCGCAACTTTACGTTCTTTAAAGCTGTAGGTATTTTGAATTGACCAGGATATTAAAGATGATTTTTGCCTCATTAGCATCAAATGAAGATCAAGTGCATCTGTAAGTACGAAACGTTTACACAACTGTTGCAATTCCGGTGGAATGAGTTGAAAATGTTGGAGGGATTGGATTGTTACACCGAAAAGTATACAAAAACAGGAATTCTCTCTTACTGAATAAATCAAATAAACATACATTTGCTAGCGCTTCCTAAGCTATTTCTTCGTAATTCAAATCCCGAAACCCGATTGTTGTCGTATTGTCACACGTTAACGATCCCGCCTCGCCGATGCATGAGATATATGACAAATGCCAGACAGGGAATCTTTTCCGGGTATGGTTTAACATGTTTTCAAGGGGCCAAAAATGTTCCCACTCGAAAAAGGGGTGCTGCATATCTTTCACCATGCTCGGTTTGACCCATTAGACGGTGTAGTTTTAAGTGCCAGCCCGAACTTATGGTTGCTTCGCGAGGATGTTTCGAATCCTGCAAGCGTTTTTTTCCGAAAGGCAATATGGTTGTCTTATCGAAACCCATAATTACATCGAACTGTACATCGTGACAAGCAGGACCCTTTTCTTTTAAGTGCGAGGAACTGTTTCCGTCACAAGATCAACGGGATGATCAGGCAATTGAAATTGACATTACCATTTATTTCAAACATTGGGTTCAGTCAACAAGATTGAAGATAAGTGAATGTATAATAGTAAACATTATTGTTTGAGTAGAAGGGAAGTGTTTTAGGTTTGTGTTAGATCGATCTCTTATTTTAAAAAGCGTTGAAAAATTTACCTTAATGAACATAACAATAAAATTGTAAAAAATATCTTAAACCCACAACCATTAGCCTATCAAGCCATTCAAAATATATAAAATCTATTCAAAATATATGTATACACTTGTTACAAATGTAGCAAGACCATTTTTCTTCGTATCCATATTGAACAAGAATATTTGAAACCTTGTTTCCAAGGTATCAAAGCCATTTCCCATACAATTCATTTAAAAATAAGATTTCTTTTACGAATTTCTTTGAAAAAATATTTACAAGCTTGTCCATCACATTCGACCATGTGTGGATCATCTCTCCATGGGGTATCCTTCCGGACGTGATAATTTCAAATGTTTTTCACGTTCAAATGTTGGCTCCAAGAAATCATCCCTTGGTGCGGAGAGTTACAGACGTCGGTCCGGTCGGAGTCCCAGCGGTATCAATGAACAGAACCAAATAACCTGAAGGATAGAATAGGCTCGAAAGGCACAAAGAAAAGAAAGCAACAAAGTCCGTACACCATCATGCATCATCATGCGGAGCGGGTCGAACAACTCAGGTACCCAGAAGATGACATCCCGAAAATGCAATAAATAACTGCACGTTCACCGACGCTGCCGAAAGTGCATGGCGTGCCTGGGCACCGAAAATGGAGGGCCTGGACGGTTTTTCGGTGGAATGTCTTGCATTATCCCACAAACGGAGGCTGCTTCTACATGGCTGTCGATACGAGGGTCATCATCCTTACCGGGGTTCGGGTTGTCCGGTTTCGGGTGGTAAACGCATAAATGTGTTTTATACATACATACACATACACACACATAGTAAAATACTCACTTTTTCCCGTATTGGGTCTTTTTGTCAGCTTATAGACCTTCGCCCTTTGGTGGCACTATATGCTGCTGCCTATTGCTTTCTCTACGGGCGGCGTCGGATGGTTGTGATGAGAAAACGACCTATAACTCATTTTATTTACCCATTCACATCGCTTTAAGGTTTCCTTGTTTGTACTTGGCACCGCTGTAAGATTCCTTACAGCAAGACGCTATAATGTTTGTTATAACACTTTAGCAATAACTTTGCAAACGACACGCCAAAACTAGCACCAGACACTGAATTGAAACAAACTGTATTATAGAGCTGTCCATTGGAGTTAATAAGGAAACAACTTTATGCCTAGAACTGTGTAAAACAAAAGTGTGAAGCAAAAGGTTTCATGATCTTTCGAATTTCAGAGAATCACGCTGAGGAAGAATTCACAGCGCAGGGCTTGTAGGTGGAAGCTAGCTTTTTATGCTTTGTTACTTGATCCCTTGGCCATCGCTTTTAGGCCTCATCTTCATCAGTCAGGCTGTTTTAGACTCCCATTCTGGCCCCGAACCCAGAATGGAAATTGAAAAGAGCTTCACCACTGTTGTTGCGTGTTATTACAGGCAAATGGTATCTCGGTTTCAAGTTTATGGACCATCCGGCGGCTAGTGACGATCGCATCCTCAATCAACACAATGCCCACGAACCTAACGGCGTTTTTGGTGCTGGAATGAACGTTGCAATAGACTGCTCCGAGAACACATGTCACACTGATTTCTCCAGCGATCGGTAAGCGCTCGGTCTGGACTGGTTTCAGATGATACGGGGGACTTACAAGGTGGTTAATAATGTGGTCCAACGTATTCAGATTCATGACCACAAGCGGCACGATGATAACGGTGATTATGTCGCCGACCATCCCACGTTCCGTCGAGAGATGACGTTATTAGCCTATAGGCTATGATACACTCCTTCATAGATCCATCTTAATTAGCTGATTTAAATTAGATCTGAAACACACACATACACACACAGACAGACACAAACACGGACTCGCACAGCCACCCACTTAGGTGGGGACACTTTTTACTGGTTTCCTTTCAGCAAGAAGTGAAGTGGAGAAACACCTCGACGATCAGAACCCGACATTCTTTTGCGTGCAACGGCCTAGGGACCCGGTGGGGGGAAGTGATCCCGTTGAAAGGCGAGAAGGGATCACATGCTGGTCAAACGCAGACCAAGTCCCAACGCTACCAACCAACTCACTGTTGAACACATGCACAGGAGAGAAGTGGAGAGTATTGCGCGGAACTTCACCGAATGACGACGGTTGGAACTGCCAATATTTTTAGGCGCTGCATTTGGCCGTCGGCTCAAGAACTGCACACAACCACCTCAAACTGCTCGAAATTTCCCAATGGATGCGTGGGAAAGGGTTAAGGTTTACTTTTCAATAAATATAACACCCTTTATGCAATTTCCTTCCGAGCCTTCGGCAGCGATCAATTAATAATTAGAACACATTCCACCAAACTCTCAACCCGTTTTACAGCCGAAGCCTTACAAACGCTTAACCCTTGTTAGAGGGCGTTTTTCTAACCTCTGTTTTGCAAAACTGCAGTTCCGTCGCTAAACTTGCGGTCCGCTTGAGCGCGTCGTGTCAGAATTGGCGGAACGTAGCACAAACGAACGAATCAACCCGCTCCGAACACGCGAACGTTTTCAACTGAAAACTGGTTTTTCAAACACTCCCCGGGACCGCCGCGGTCATTGCTGGTCCAGGTTGATCTTGCTTTCCTCCTGTTGATGCTCTCTTTGTGTCTTTCTTGCTCACCCACTCTTTCTCTCGTACCAGTCGCGACTTCTTGCTCTTCCTTATGACTGTTTGTATGCCGGCCACTCTAAAGTGCCTCGAAAGAGCATAACGCTCTTTCATCTTAGGATGATCTTTCCATCTCAATTCTCTCTCCTTATTGTCTATGTTGTGCATGCATACCTCCAGCATACATAATCCTCCACCATAAAATCTTTCTCTCCATGCTCGCACGATCGCCTTGCAGCAAACAACGATCATGTGGCGGAGTCGCGAAACGACATGCCAAAGGATGAAGTTAGCTCGAGAGAATCGGGAACAGGGGCGTTCTCAGCCCATTTCATGCTTGTCCTGCGCCACGCTAACCGACCACAGGATCACGTCGCCGCCCACCCTTTCCTTTCATCACGAACAATCTTAACCCTTAAGAGAAATGTATTTTTTAATCGCAAAAAATTAAAATGAACTTTCTTTTAATTTTCTTGGATGTATTTTTATCAAAAAAATAAAAATGTACATTTATGGAATGAAAATACAAATAATACAAATTCAATTTTGTTCTGACGATCGCTCAAATAATTCATTGAACGTGTATTATAGTTTGGAAAAGGAAGTTATGCATGTTTACATTTCATATAGATCTAAATTAATCACACTCTCAGGAATGAGAGATTAACTACAAAAGAACTATACACATAAGGATTTTCAGACATTATATTAGAAATGGTATAATCATCATTTTAACTCGTATTACACATCACGTAATATGTTACGCGTTTGGGCAATAACAACGACTAAAATAGCCAAAAAAAGCATTGTGCCATTAAGGGTTAACACAACCGACTCTCAACGGTCGGCATGGTTGTTTTTGATCGTTCGTTCTCTGACCAGCCTCCTCAGATATACCACAGGTGATTATCAATTTGAGGAGGCATATAAATTACGATACGCTAGAAACCGCCGGCAGGGACTTCTTTCATTCATGCCTTATTAACCAACGGATGCTGAAATTCGTTGCCGGACTGCTCTCGCACCTCTCCTCCAAAGTGTTGAACCAAATTGCTCCTGTACGAGATTACTTGCCGGTTTTATCCTAAAGCGAGCTGTAGACACCTGACCTGATAATGATCCAATATTTTTACTCGGTCTTCAGCATCTCGGTCGAAAACCTAATGTTCGGACCTAATCCAGAATTAGGGGATCGTGGGAGCATCAAGAAGCCGAGCGCTGGGTGGATTAAAGGCGATCGTGTACTTTCCGTTTTGTTTCGACCAGCCGAGCCTGGCATCTCGCAAAGCCTCTGTATAAGTGATGATCCCCGGTGAGCATCGACCACGTCGAGCCATTCACTTCCAATTTTATGATCCACCTCCTGCAGTCCATCCTCTTTCATCCTGCTATTCATCATTTCGTTCTCCATGCCCAACCTTGCGCTAATTCACCCGGGCTACACACATTTAACAATAACCTTTTTCTTCCTTTTTTGCATTTATGCTTCCCATGATATGCCATGTTGTTGATCCTTCTCCCGGTTCTTCTCACCAAATAATTTATTGTTTTTGTTAGAATGTTCTCTTCAAAGAGAATCCTTCTCTTCGTCTATCTCTATTTATCCTTTTACTACCGCTCCGTCGATCTACTGAGTGAGAAACATCTACGGAGAAATGGCTCCAAATCGTTATATTTGTTTCCACTCTTAATTGAAACACGACGCAAACGCACCTTGAAGTAACGCATTTGAAGGGCAAGAGATAAGTGATTTTTTCTTCTTATGCGCAACCACACTCCCAAGATCCTACGGAAGAAAAAACATGTCAGCGTGCAAGGTTTTTTTTTCGTTCTGCCTCGTCCTTTCCTTCGCCTCTAATCAATTTAACTGCTGGTGTACCCGTTTCGGGCTACTAACGAAGGATTTGGCACGTTGCCACCGTTTATGCAAAACCATCTTGAACCATCTGCTTTGCTTGTCGAAAAAATGGAGAAATTTTGAAATTTTTATCAACGAACAGGTTGTTCTTGTTCTTGTCCACTCCATTCCAAAGTCAAATATTTTTCATATGAATGAAATTTGGTCAGCAAAGTTACCAAATTTGGAAAATTTGGCCACATTCAAAATCAACCTAATCTACAATGAAACCTTACCAAACTATGGTGCACAAAGCTCAGGGCGCAGGCCGACGGAAAACTTGGACCGGATAAAGAGACAGAGGATTAATGATGCCTGAAAGACGGAATACGTTGTTAGTATTTTTTTTTATTTCTGTTGTCACGGTACGAATACGTTGTTAGTAGTGGATTTATTTTTTCCTCCCATCTTCATCACCGTTACGTCGGGAGCATGAAACGTCCGCCGAAGATGGAACATGCAGAAGGCAAAACTGTAAGGGCCAGCATAATGATGCTAGTGAAGGAAGATTAAAATTAGATTCTCACACACCAGTGCTTCCCTTCCGAATAGATTCAAGAACACATTCCAAAGACTTAAAAAAACAAGTTCCGTTAAAAAACAAGATACAATTTTGAATACACAATTATTTTCAAAATATTAATTGCTACACATCTGGTAGGTGCTAAACAAAACCAATACTCCATTCGTCAGCAACAATACGCACATTAAATTTGCTTTTATTCACGCAATTCATTATACTTCATTCCAGAACATGTCTTCGGGAGCTGATTTTTGTGTGCTTCTCTTAAACGCTACGGGTACGTTCGAATTTGCTCATTAACTCTCTCTATTAGGTTTTTTCCCTTTCTCAATCAATTTGCGATTACACGACATGTAATTTGCTTAAAACAATCTGCCACTGCCTTTGTTTGACCATCTCGATCATCCAACGATTTGGTGACTTCAGCTTTTTACATAATCTTTAAAATCAACCAGGTACCTTGCGGGTTTTTGCTGGAAATCGGATTTTTCTGATTTGAATAACACAGCGCGAATGAATAAATAATGTCCTGGTGGTAAAACAAATGTGTTCACACACACACCTTCAGTATGTTTCATTTCAAAATCTATGATCTGTTGTTTCATTTCTTATCGTCCTTCATATTGATTGATAGAGGGTTTTAAATATAAAATTCTCCTTAGATAGAACAATAAATACTAGGAGTAATGATTTCGACAAGAAATTAAACATCATTTTGTGGCTGCCGCTATGACCACCCAGCATGTTAAATTCATGAAGATCATGAGCTATTGCACTTCATATCGCTTGTCAGTAACTTCCTTTTAATACGCAACACCCTCCGAAGCAATCAGGTTTGTTAAGTGTACGAAAGTTGTTAGCACAAGGTTTGTCACTAGCCCACACATTATCTCCTGCCAATCCTTTCACTTACAATGTTGTTTTAAGTTATTCCTGAACGAACAACGTAGATAATAGTTCTCTATGTTTTTATTTAATATGTGTACTTTTTTCCTTTGTTATATACTCGTGTGGCGGAAAGGTCTAGCTCAAATTTTTCAGATTGTTTGATAACAGTGTAGTTTTCATCTTGCAATGTGCATGATCTCGTCCTATCTATTTATAATTGATAAGTTCATCAATCTTTCGACTAGATGGAGGATATATTAAGAGTACCTTTCACGCTGATGTGGGTCTTGTGGTGGCTCCATCACCTAATTGCCAAATTTGTTCGCTACTGTGGAAGCTTGAAATATTTCTTCTACCGAGAGGCAATTTCG
>KE525326.1:578025-659586 GCA_000441895.2 Anopheles sinensis
CTTGCTGTATTGCATAATTATGAAAATGTAGGCGAATGAATGGTTTGTTTTCTTTTGTTTTTTTTGTTTTTTATTTGATTAACAACTTCTTGATTTCAGCGTAAAGAGAACTGTTAGCTCAGTGTTAGATGCGATCATTGATTTGTGATTCCCGTGATATCCGGTACGGCTGGAGGTCGGAAGTCGACAACCGAAAACATCAAGATCGTGAAGCTTTACTTACATAGTATAGTTACCGATGGAGATAGTTGGAATTTCTTCGTTTTATTTGTTTAAATTTATCATATTACTTTTGTGTTTGCTTATGTTTTTTTTTTTTTTGCTGATCATGATAGATGCCTGCCTTCATGCCCACCAGTGGAGCAAAAGAAAAATCAATCGTCATGTATCGTCAATGTTTTCCAGAACATGTTCAAATACCCGACGCAAAAAGCATTCATTATAAGCACGGAATCGTTGAAACAGAAGAAATTTAAAAAATCAGTCTATACATAGTTTTACATGCAATTTTCAACAACTTACAATATATGCCCTTCCTATAGGATCATTTTCAAGCTCTAAGCAATTCAGAGCAGCTATGTGATCGTATGACTTTTGGTTTAAGGAATAGAAACTCTTAAAAACGAACATAACTATTTTCAAAGATATTGCATAAACTACATACATACTGGTAATGCATTTTACCCTGAAACGTTACTATTCTTTACATTAAGAGTGCCTTAGAGAAGGTTGCATGGTGGCGCAATTATTAAACCACAATGGTTCAGCAATCAATTTCATTTACTCTTATAAAGTAATCATACTTATAGTGATGATAATATTAATAGAACCAATCTTATCACACAACTCTTAACGCACGAGTGAAATACTCTTGCTGGACATGTGCTGATGCTTGAATGTATTGCAAACTAACATAGGCCGCCATCGTCTTCGTCGTCTCCACCAGCCGGACCAGCGACCGGCTTGGAGGCCTACCAGTGCAGTAAGATAAAAATAAATTACATTTAGAAAATGGTATTTCTCTAGCATGTCAGCGGTGTATAAAAGAATAAAAAATTACTTACATCACTCGCAGCACCACTGTTTGGAGAAACGTACGATGCAGCAGCATTTTCGATGACGTTCGCCTTGGGAGCAATGGCCATACCCTTCGGCAAGGGCAAATCTCGGGCCAACCGAGCGTATTCGATGTCCATGTGCCGGATAAAAGGGGACGAAAGGGCACGCTGAGCCAGTTCCGGATCCTCGTCGTCGTACGCCTGGGGGAGTTTAATTTAAACGTGTTGAGAATTTACTTACGAAACCACCACCGCACCCCTCCCGTCGTACCTGCAGTAAAGATTCCAACGTTTGTACCTCAGCCGCATCGCAACAGTTGCCCCACTCTTTGAAAGCCTTCTCGGCCGCGACATAATCACCACGGGCCAACTGTACGAGCACAAGTGCCACTGCGAGGCGTCCGATTGCACTGTCCGAGCCAACTTGCTGGAGCAATCCGATTTCGCGCCTTATAGCATCCGCTGCTTGATCATACATACCGAGCTTGACCATTATTCGCGATACCTTGCTAGCGTACTCCGCACCTTGGCGTGTTGAATCTTCGATCTGTTCGGAAACCCGGTTATAAAAGAAGAATGAATGAATGAAAAGCCATTCCTTTCTCTCTTTCATCCGCTACGTACCGTGGCAACATCAACGGCCTGCTTGAACAACTGCAGCGCATCCTCCGGATGTGACTGTTCGAGTATTTTGGCCGCTTTATCCAGTACGGTTGCACCCGATTCCGGCGAACCGTGCTGCTGATACAGATTACACGCCCTTTCGGCGAGCCCTCGAATATCACTGAGTTTATTCATCTCCTTGCTTATCAGTATAGCCTGGTCGAAGCATTTCGCTGCATGAAATAGCGCTCGATTTTGACGATGGCAGTCGGACGATTTGATCAGACAATCGCGACACTGCTCCAACGATTTTGCATTGCGGAAGCAGGTAGCTATTGGTTTGGAGCACCGGATGCATGGAAAATATTACCCATTAACAGTATTTCTCCTAATTACCAATTCGCATCTACGCCAACAAGTCAAACTTCGTACCTGCTTTGTTGTATTCCTCGGCAGCATTGTCGTAATCGGGTCGCCATTTGAGAAGGGATGTTTTCATACTGCAGCAGTTTTTGGAAGAGCAACACTTTAGTAATTGGAACAAAGACGGGACCGGGACGATGTGAAGAACTTCATTAGACATACCATTTTTCAGCTTGACGAATGTGCTCCTGTGCTTCTTCGATTTTGCTCGACATTTTCCGATACGTATAGCTTACAATACTTCAACCAAAACTAAATCCTAGGAGTGCCACCCTCTGGAACGATGTGTTGTCTCTCGATGATTCACAAGCCCGAAATTAAATACGGATTTGCCCACAAGACACGATTTGCAAACACTTGGTTAAATAAGTTGTTTTACTTTGCACCAGATTTGGATGAAAACTGCTCAGAGTTACACCCCCTATATCGGTTCGTACGATTTACCCCGCAAAAACGGCAATCGAATTTATTGATATAAAATTTTTCTCCACTCACCACTACTCAAGGAGATGCATTAAAAGGTGTATGAATCAAGTTTCTGACAAACTGCCATCGGAACTTCAAATTGACAATCGTTTGCTTCAACATCATCAACAAATTCTAAACAGAATAACTCTATGATGGCATCTGATAAAATTTGTAATATTATTTTATCAGATGCCATCATACATACAATACTCTTATATTGAATGCTTACTTCGTAAGGTAGTCTGACTAACAGCATACGGTATTCAGGCCTGTGAATTATGTGTGTTAATTTAGAAACAGATTCTGTTATCATGACAAAAGAATCACAAAACAAAAAAAGTTTTATAGAGATTGGTGATAACATGCACTTTTCAACCGCTGGTAACTGACATAAATGAAGAAACCTGCTAATGGTTTTCTTTGGGAATTTGTTTTCAAACCAATACATTCACACAAATGGTCAAAGCAATGTAATATCCGTGTAGTGGTGGGGACGTCAAAAGGAAGAGAATCGCATTGACAGGACATTGTTTATCATCTGTGAAAACAACGCGCCGGTTACAATACGTAGCATAGAACATTGCAAATTCGTCTTGAAATTTAATAAATTTCAACTTAAAGCCACTTTTATCTCATGGAGGAAGTCCAGCGCCACTCAGTGCACACATTGGTGTTCCGTTCTCTGAAACGTACACATGATTTCTTTGTTGCCAACCAATCGCTACTTCCAGAGGTAGACGAAAGCTTGTAAGTTTCATACAATCAACAATGATGTCGTGAAAAAAACTTATATTGAGTGCATTCATTCCTTCCATTCTAGGGAAAAACTTAAGTACAACATAAAAGCACGTGATACATACGGCTTGGTGTTGGATCGGGCAGCCAAGTCCAAAGCACTAGCAGCGAAACGAGCTGATAGTGACAGACTCGATGGCCAGCAAGGTGGAAAGGATAATGGTAAGAAATATCTTGTTGTTTTCAGCATCAATTTTATAAACATATGTTTTTTTCTTTTTTGCAGTTTTGGCTATAACAGCCGGTGAACAAGAAAGTGGCTCATCCGATGGCGTAAATGCTCAGACAGCCCTTTTACCGACAACTACCCCGTCGTCCCAGAATACCTCAAGCGCGGTTCAAATACTACCGAAAAAGGCACCAACCATACCGAAACCAAAATGGCACGCCCCATGGAAGCTTTGCCGAGTGATTTCCGGCCATCTCGGTTGGGTACGTTGCGTTGCAGTAGAACCCGGCAATGAGTGGTTTGCTACCGGTGCTGCCGATCGGGTGATCAAAATTTGGGACCTAGCAAGCGGAAAGCTCAAGCTCTCCCTTACCGGCCATGTTAGTACGGTTCGTGCTCTGGAGGTCAGTCCGCGTCACCCGTACCTCTTCAGTTGCGGAGAGGACCGGCAGGTGAAGTGCTGGGATTTGGAGTACAACAAAGTAATACGGCACTACCATGGTCACCTGTCGGCCGTGTACACGATGTCGTTGCATCCAACCATTGACGTGCTGGTAACAGCCGGTCGTGACTCAACCGCGCGCGTTTGGGACATGCGGACGAAGGCGAACATTCACACGCTAACGGGGCACACGAACACGGTCGCTAGTGTGGTGACGCAAGCGGCCAATCCTCAAATAATCACCGGCAGCCACGATTCAACTGTCCGCCTGTGGGACTTGGCGGCTGGCAAAAGCCTGTGCACCCTGACGAATCATAAGAAGAGTGTGCGTGCAATCGTGCTGCATCCGACACTGTACATGTTTGCCTCGGCCTCACCGGACAACATTAAGCAATGGCGCTGTCCGGAGGGCAACTTCATACAGAACCTTGGCGGGCACAATTCCATCGTGAATTGTATGGCGGTGAATCCGGAGGGCGTTCTGGTGTCCGGCGGTGACAATGGAACCATGTTCTTCTGGGACTGGCGCACGGGCTACAATTTCCAGCGGTTCCAGGCAGCGGTGCAACCCGGATCGATGGACAGTGAGGCCGGTATATTTTCCATGACGTTTGATCAGTCTGGGTCGCGTTTGATAACTACCGAGGCGGATAAGACCATCAAAATCTACAAGGAAGATGACGAAGCTACGGAAGAATCGCATCCCATCAATTGGCGTCCAGAAATCATAAAACGAAGGAAGTACTAAGTCTGATGTAAAATCTGTACGCTTTTCAAAATAAATTTTGATAAAAACCAAATCTGCCGAGATGCAATGCAGAAAAGGAAAAATTTAGTTCAATAAAGTACCAGACATTTGAGACGGTATTTAAGTGGAACATTTGTAGAGTTCTGCATAGTCGATTTCTGTCGAACCACTCTGGTAAACCCACGTATGAAGAACGGTACAACAGTCGTTGAACAACATTTTCTGTCAAACCGTCGGTCGAACTATTTCCCATTCAATTATTTATTCAAAAAAACTAAGAATTGAGTAAGAATCTTTGTTGCATCAAGTTGTTTATCTTCAAAAGAACTTTCAAATGTGGGGTCTTTTGCAAAAAATGGCTCAAGAATGAAAAAGTTATTAACAAATTAGCTATTACAACCATTAATCCAAGCTGTGACCAAGATGTTTGAAGCTTGTTTATTTCGAGCTGTGCTGTCGGCTTCGTTATAGTGATGGGGATATCGAATACCAACTTGGCACTAGTATCTCCAAATCCGAATCTTAATCCATCAAACAGTCGTGGCGATCAAAAAATCAATGGCTGTCTGGAAATCAATGGCTGTCTGGCTTATCCAAATCTAAATCCTAATCAGATCACTACTAATAACTCGCTTTTTGTGTTATAAAAACATGCCACACATACGATGCCGTGTAGACGCGCGGTAATGGTAGAACTAATCAGATAATCGATGTTCTACTGTATTTCTTTGATAAAAAAAGGTTCGTGATTTTTTTTCGAACTTAAGTTGAATCGCGCGAAAAACTCAACCATACCCAATCCATTCTTCTCCAGCTTTCGATACGAATAAACTGAAATCAATCACCAAATTAATCCAAACCAAAAACCCACTCGTTACATGACTAATTCAACTCACCTCGATCAAGTGCCTAACAAATCATATTTACGTTGTTGAAATCAAATGAAATAACTATTGTTTCGAATTCCAAACAAAACAAATTTGATTTGAATCCGTCAAATGGGATTCGAATCTATAAAATCCCTCTAGGGATCGATTCTTCGAGTTTTTCGAATCCCGATTCTGCCAACACTACGGTACGTCGTCACTGAAAAGCCGCTTGTCATCTTCGTTGCTTCGCGTTTCGTCGTTGTCGTTGCTGTGCCGTCGAAGTTGGTTATTCCTGGCTGGCAGTTGATTGAACTAGACTGATTTCGCCGAGTGAAACGGATCAACAAAGAGTCAACCCGCAGTAGGCCACATTTTATCATTTAAAACTTCGTCAAACGCAGTAACCCAACAGGTCCGACAGGAAGTGCTTAAAGTGCGTGTGGATTCGAATTAGCTCGGTTTCATTGTTCACGGAAACCCAATTTCACAAGGGTTGCACACAGAGCTTCACCTAAGCACGAGATCTTCAAATGGCCGACAGCAAGAAGTGAGTAGAATGTTCGATTGAAGGATTTACCTTTTATTTTAAGTAATCAAACACACGTGAGGCATACGAGCCACCGGGTTAGGGGTGTCGTTGGTTCCAGGATAAAACTGAAATCCATTTCCCCGGAAGCGGTGAATGAGAGTACAGTTCCGAAGGAAAAAAGAATGGAAAAGCACCACCACCTAGTGTCATGTTTGTACGGTCGTGGAGGTTTTCGATTGCTTCTCGTGCGCTGATGTGTGTGTGTCTGTGTGTGTGCACGCGCGTGTGTTTGTGTGCGTGTGCCTTCAGACGAGGGGTTGAAGCACGGTTCGCTTCAATTTTCGCTTGTCACGATATGCGTTTGCTACTCACAAGTTACCGAATAAAAAATGCATCCAAGACATCTTGGCTTTCCTATGGGCTTGAAATCCTTTTGTCTGCAGTTTTACCACTTCCGGAAAGGACCGATATTTTAGATACTCACCGGTTTGCCAAGTGCCAATCGGGGAGCTGTGGCCTTAATGGCCGATTACATTCGATTCAGTTGCGTCAGTTCGCGAAGACATCAAAATGATGCAAACGAATTTATACACAATGTTCACTTAAATTATTCAAGAGCTGGCCAATATTCTTTTTCTCGTCATATTTACAGAACATGAGGATGTTTTTATTTATTTTTCCGGTAGTTAGGTGTTGGTAGAATAAGTTACTAATAGATAATACGTTACTATTTCCATGGAAGGCTTGGTCCACACTAAAGAAAGACTTACATAAAACTATTACGAAATGTTACATTCATCTAACGTTGTTATGAACATTTTCACATTTGAATAATGTTTGAATGTCGAAGATCCCGTCGCGTGATTTGAAGCCTTTATTTCATTGTCCATCTTACAGTCTTATGAGCGAATGTGATACGAATTCGCGTATTTTCTTGCGTGCTCTCTTTTCCTCGCACGGTGTCTCGTAGCTGCAAAGGCTATTAACCTTTCCAGAGGCCCACAAATGCCGCGAAACGAATAATTTCAGTACTATCCTGTCTTATCATTTTTCCCATTACCCGGATATGAAAGATTTTAACACTTCTTTTTCACATCATTTAGCGAGGACTTGGCCACCGCCATCCTGAAGCGCAAGGATCGCCCGAATCGTCTCATCGTCGACGAAGCCGCCAACGATGACAACTCGGTTATTTCGTTGTCTCAGGTGAGTTATTTTACCGTAACGGTACCTCCGCAAAATTCGTCTTGTCTACATTTTTATACAATTTGCACGTAAACGCTTGTACAGGGTTATTTGCGATAAGGCTTGATTCAGAATCTTACTCATCATCTTTACTCATTGCAATGAGCCATGGTCATTCGATTAATCCACCTTAGTTTAACCATAGCAAGCTGCGATATGTTTGTTACTATTAAAGAATCTATTGCCCAAAACCAAGACTAATAATAATGATTTCTTTGCATTTTGTACATGTTGTTAGAGAAAATTTAACTTAAACGTTTTTTTTAACAACGATTATGTTTGTAGGCAAAAATGGACGAGCTGGAGCTATTCCGTGGTGATACGGTGCTATTAAAGGGCAAGCGCCGGAAGGAGACGGTGTGCATCGTGCTGTCGGACGAAAATTGTCCAGACGAGAAGATTCGCATGAACCGAGTGGTTCGCAACAATCTGCGCGTCTGGCTGGGTGACGTGGTGATGATTCAGTCCTGCCCCGATGTAAAGTATGGCAAACGGGTGCACATCCTGCCCATCGACGACACGGTCGAGGGTCTTACCGGTAACCTTTTCGACGTCTACCTGAAGCCGTACTTCCTTGAAGCGTACCGCCCGATTCACAAGGACGATACGTTCATCGTGCGCGGTGGCATGCGTGCCGTCGAGTTTAAGGTGGTCGGTGCTGACCCAGCGCCGTACTGCATCGTGGCACCGGAAACGGTCATCCACTGCGAGGGTAATCCGATCAAGCGCGAGGAAGAGGAGGAAACGCTGAACGCGGTCGGATACGACGATATCGGCGGCTGCCGAAAGCAGCTGGCACAGATCAAGGAGATGGTTGAGCTGCCGTTGCGCCATCCGTCGCTGTTCAAGGCGATCGGAGTGAAGCCTCCGCGCGGTATTTTGATGTACGGCCCGCCCGGCACGGGTAAGACGCTGATTGCGCGCGCCGTCGCCAACGAAACCGGTGCGTTCTTCTTCCTGATCAACGGCCCGGAGATCATGTCGAAGCTGGCGGGCGAGTCGGAGTCCAACCTGCGCAAGGCATTCGAGGAGGCGGAGAAGAACTCGCCGGCCATCATCTTCATCGACGAGATTGACGCGATCGCCCCGAAGCGTGAGAAGACGCACGGTGAGGTGGAACGACGCATCGTCTCGCAGCTGCTGACGCTGATGGACGGCATGAAGAAGAGCTCGCATGTGATCGTGATGGCGGCGACCAACCGACCGAACTCGATCGATCCCGCTCTGCGTCGCTTCGGACGTTTCGATCGTGAGATCGACATCGGCATTCCGGACGCCACCGGTCGGCTGGAGGTGCTGCGCATCCACACGAAGAACATGAAGCTGGCGGACGACGTGGATCTGGAGCAGATTGCTGCCGAATCGCACGGTCACGTCGGTGCTGATCTGGCGTCGCTCTGCTCGGAGGCTGCCCTTCAACAGATCCGCGAGAAGATGGACCTGATCGACCTGGAAGACGATCAGATCGATGCGGAGGTGCTGGCCTCGCTGGCCGTCTCGATGGAGAACTTCCGGTACGCGATGACCAAGTCGAGCCCGTCGGCGCTGCGCGAAACCGTGGTCGAGGTACCGAACACGACCTGGACCGACATCGGTGGCCTGGAGAACGTGAAGCGCGAGCTGCAGGAGCTGGTGCAGTACCCGGTCGAGCATCCGGACAAGTTCCTCAAGTTCGGCATGCAGCCTTCGCGCGGTGTGCTCTTCTACGGCCCACCCGGTTGCGGTAAGACGCTGCTGGCCAAGGCCATCGCCAACGAGTGTCAGGCCAATTTCATCTCCGTCAAGGGTCCCGAGCTGCTGACGATGTGGTTCGGCGAGTCGGAAGCGAACGTGCGCGACATCTTCGACAAGGCCCGCTCCGCCTCGCCCTGCGTGCTCTTCTTCGACGAGCTGGACAGTATCGCGAAGTCGCGCGGTGGCAACGTGGGAGACGCCGGCGGTGCCGCCGATCGAGTGATCAACCAGATCCTCACGGAGATGGACGGTATGGGAGCGAAGAAGAATGTGTTCATCATCGGTGCGACCAACCGGCCGGACATCATCGATCCCGCCATCCTGCGCCCGGGTCGCTTGGACCAGCTTATCTACATTCCGCTGCCGGACGAGAAGTCGCGCGAGGCGATCCTCCGGGCGAACCTGCGCAAGAGCCCCGTTGCCGACGACGTCGATCTCAACTACGTGGCCAAGGTGACGCAGGGCTTCTCCGGTGCGGATTTGACAGAAATTTGCCAGCGCGCCTGTAAGCTGGCGATCCGACAGGCGATCGAGGCCGAGATCCGTCGCGAGCGTGACCGTGCTGCCAACCAGAACTCAGCCATGGATGTAAGTATAAATACACATTTTTAGAAAAAAAAAATGTACAATGTCGTTAAAAATCAGCACAATGCACGCTTCGCATTCTTTATGTTTGATTTTTAATTAATTTATTGATGAATGAATATGCTTTTTTAGCTGATTTATTTTCTTAAACCTTTAGCTTGTGTCATCACAAACGTTGAGAGTTTATTTTTATTTAGGAAAAAATCGCTGTATAAATTTCTTAAGAAATTATTTTATTTTTTTTCCACATTTAATTTATTAAAATTTTTATAATGGCGAGTCTGCAAGGAGAAAACGCATATTCATGAAATATGTCCTCTAACATTCGTCTCATTTATGCTAAACAGATGGATGAGGAGGATCCAGTGCCCGAAATTACGCGTGACCACTTCGAGGAAGCGATGAAGTTCGCCCGCCGTTCGGTTTCGGACAACGATATTCGCAAGTACGAAATGTTCGCCCAAACGTTGCAGCAATCTCGAGGTTTCGGCACCAACTTCCGGTGAGTAAACTGTGGGGAGGGCGGAAAGGGCTTTTTGATAATGGTTTAGCGTAAACTCTTTTCGTTGGACGACCAATAATGTGTATTCATTCCGGCATTCACAGATTCCCGTCCGGCCAGGGAAGTTCCAGCTCACAGGGCGGCCAAGGTTCGTCGCAACCGACGAGCAATAATCCGGGGGACAACGGGGACGATGATCTCTACAGTTAGATTGTTCCCAGGTTCGGCTGGCAACCATTTGAAGCCTGCATTGCTGGCTGCTGCTGCTGGTGGCGTCGCTGCCTTCTGTTTCCCCAAGCCAATACATTTAACAGCGCGACATTTAAATTTCATAACCCTAGCTCTCCATACCTTTTGTCATCCTCTTTTCCTTTATCGTCAGAATTTTGAATTCCCTTTTCGATGCCTCTGTGGATAGGTTTATTTTTACCAGATTTAATGATTCATTTCAATTATTTGTTCCAATCCGGCTAGAAGACGAGAATCGCAAAAACGGATACCAGTCTTTGTTTTGTTTGTGTGTGCGTGTTTTCGAGAAAAAAAGGTTCGATGATTATAGCAGGAAGTAGTCGATGTAGTTTTTGATGATAAGCGTGTGAGGGTTTTACTAGTAATTCCATCTGATTCTACACTATCGATCGTATGCTCCGCCGTAAGAAATCAGTAGTGGAGTAAAAGAATGGGAAAATGAAGTGAAAATTAGATAAACATGTCTAGCACTCGGGGCGCAGTAATTGAGCAGCCGAATGAGAATTAGGAGGTTGTAACAGATAGGAAACAGGAAACAGAAATACATTTCCCATGTCATTAAAAAGAGAAAAATAATAAAAAACTATGGCCTGGATTTTGGTGATAAGAGTATGGAAGAGTTTTGAGGACGATAAAAAAAAATGCAGAAATGTAAAATGTTGGTGGAGGGGAACTAGGGGTGAACGGCGCAGCAGCTAATGGAAAGGCCTCTTAATTCTAATTCAATTAAAAAGAAACAGCAAGTTCTGTTATTCTTAAGATTAGCTCTTCTAGTTTTTGCTCTTCTTGCTTTCTTTACATAAGTAAATCTTCACACATTTCGTGTCCCTTTTCCTTCAGAAAGCTCCTGTTTTTATTTTTTTAATTTTTACCTCTACCTTTGCTATCACATTCAACGCATTATTTGATTGTACCACTCTTTCTATCCTCGGTTATCTTCATTTGTATCGTATCGTAGTAGAAATAATTACCCCAAAACTTAAACGATCCTTGCGTAATGTAGAAGCGTCATCTGGTGGAGCTAACAAGCGAATATACAAACACAAACACACACAGACTCAGACACACCGACGAGTGGGAAAACAAGTAACATAAAATGACGAGAAAATTGCCCCATTAAAAACAAATATGCCACGCATATGGAAAGGCAGGAGAGGGACATCGGATCTTCTTGAAGCTTGATGGTCGATCTCGCCGACTCTTCTATACATTGTATTTTTACGAAAAGAACACTTGAGTGTATGCAAAGTGGGCGAATATTAATAATAATAAAAAAATGGTAAAGATGATTCTACAGATCCCGGTATGTGTATTGAGCGATTTTTTTTGTCTTAAAATTGCCTTCGAAATTTGCCCTTAAGAAATTTCGGTAAGCATTCTTTGTAACTTCCGAAACAAATCTAGTAAGCGGTGCACAAAATTACCTCTGGCGTTGTTGCTACCTCTCGAACAGATTTAGTTAAAGAAGGTCCTGCTGTTCGTCGATACGATTCGGACTAAGGTAATTGAAATAGCGAAGGAAGATTTCCCAGCAGCCAAAACAATGTGTCATCGAAAGCCGGGATTTAGAATCTTTAAAGTAGTAACGTTGGGTAAAAATGTACTAAATGTAAATGTACTAAACCAGAAAGGTAAGTACAAAGCAGGCCAAAACAGAAGAATAACATTTGCTTTGTGAGATTCCTTCGGAAGTTCAGCGAAGGAAAAAAAACGAGAGCCGTGTTGAAAATTTGTCTACAAACGGGCAATTGTCGGCGTATCGAACTGGATGGGGCGAATGATTCACAGGAAATGTTTCAACTGTGGTGAAAATTCTGAGAATATCTTTGCCCCTAACCTCATATCGCATTCAAATGTGCATCAATATGAAGAGCACGGTGCAATAAACCAACCCACATGTTTAACTTTTGTAAAATAATTGTTCCCACAATACAAACGGCATTTGTTTCTGTTTGGGTCTGCTGTGTGCTGACTTTGTGATGTACTATATTTCACCAGAATGTTGAAAAACGGTTTTTATTCTATCCAACGGTCTTTGGACTGTACCAATGCCAGCTTATACTTTGTGAAGTATACAATTTATTTCCATTTTGACATTGATACATCTTATTTGGGTGTTATAATCACAAAAATAATAGTATCGAAATATTCTTTTCGCATTGTAGTTGAGGTTTACTAGCTACATTGGCTATTTAATAATTTTGAAATAACATAATGAAGTTTTGTGTGAGGGAAAAAAAATTGGATGAAAAACCCTCGAAATTTCGAATTTGCTGTATCGAGTGAACACAAGAAAATGGGAAATATTTTTACAGTTTTATTATGTCAAATCAAAGCGATAACCATAATGGAACTAAAACTTACACCCCACGATGCGGCTTAGGAACACCGGCGATAATACAATCTGCTGTATTGAAAAGGTGTAAAAATATATTCTCCGCATATGATCTTAGCTCAGTTGGATGGAGATACTTAGCTGATGCGTCGACATGTTAGCTGGACGACACCAGTTCGGACTTTACCGGAGACCGTTTGCGTACCACTACCTGCTGCTGAAGGGCAGGAATACCGTGCGGTAGGGTGAGCTTTCGCCTGTTGCTTGTTGTTATCGTGTTCGAATGACCCGACGTTGGTGTGAGTCTTATGAAGGATTGGCCACCCGGCTGTTGAACCACCGTCCGCTTGAAAGGCATGGTAGTTGGCTTGGGCACTGCCAGATTCCGCATGCCTTCGCGTTTTATGGTGATATTTCTCATCGTGCTCATTCCCGACAACGTCGTAACGTGCTGAACGACCGGTTGGGCTGGTTGCGTTACTGGTGCGCTCACGCCGGCACGCTGTCGGTTGGGAGTTATTAATTGGGCCGCCAGGAGATTCCACTGCTTCAGCCGTTCGATCAGAATTGCAGACTTTTCTCGCGATAGCTCCAGTTCACGGATGAGCAGTATCAACTCCGACTGGGTTATAAGGTGCGGAGGGCGTGCCGGCCGCACCGGCGTGTTGGGGATGGAAGGGTTCGTAGTGCTTGTGGCCGCAGGACCGGCGCTGTCAGAGGGGCCAGAAGATGAGGATCTGGTCGGCAGCTTTTGTGGGGAAACCATCTTTACCACCACCATCTTGGATGAAGCCGTCGACGATGCGGATGGGAGACTGTGGATATTGATAAACTCGGCCGCCTTCAATGGCTTGTGCTCTTCCGCTTCCCCTAACTGTTCCAGGCTAAACTGTGCATCTTGCTCCCTATCCTGTTGGGTTCCATTTGTTTCTTGTTCCTTTTTGAGCTCTGGCAGTTCAGGTTTACCAATTTCCTGTGTTATCTCTTGCTCACCCTCCTCTTCTTCGTCGTCGTCATCCTCGATCTCGATTGTAATAGGCATATTTACATGTCCGTTTACAGCACGCATCAGCGCAGTGGGCGACGTTGAAGTAAAATCGTCGTCTGAAAAAGGAAAATAAACGTGTCAACAAACCGCTATAACCGATAGCATTGGACGGAGCACGATCAGATCCGATCACTTCCGTTTCCCTTACATTCCGGAATCTCGCTTTGCAGCGAGAACACACTGGTGATTTGCGGGTTGCCTAACTGCTGCTGCTGTTTCGTGCTGGAGGTGGTTGTCTGGGATCGAAGACCGGCTGAAGTACGAGATGACGAAGGGAGGCGCTTTTCGCTCTGCTCCAGCACGACCGAGGGTTCCAAGGAGTGCAGACGCACCTTCGTCACGTCGTACATGTTCGCGTCCGGTGGATCGGACGACTTACGCTTCAAGCCAGCTATCAGCACCTGTCTCGTCTGCTTCGCCACCTGTCGCGTGCCGGTTTGTGCCGTTCCGACCGGCACCTGTTTGTTGTCCAGCCCGTTCACCATGCTCGAGGCCCGCTTGCTTACGGCCGGTGCAGTCATCACAGCTCCCATGGAACGGCCACGCCTCGCCACAATGGAAGTGTTGATTGCCTTCAGGCTCGTCATGCGAGGCTTTATTGCTGAGAGCAGGTTGTCCGGGTACTTCACCGGTTCGTCAAGATAGGCCATGGAGCCTCGCCTGCCCATAGAAGTCGTCATGCAGAAGTAGCAATCCGTCTGGTGGTTGCTCGGTTCACTCCAGATCATTGGCACGTCGAACGACAGCTCGGGCCTTAGAGTCATTCCGTTGGACCATCGAAGCAGTGCGTTGTTGCAGTCATTGCAAACGGATGGCGGACCGTGGGCATAGTTTCGTTTGATCGTCCGGCACTCAAAGTACGCCTCGTACGCGTCGATCAGCGGCTTCGTCATTATCGAGCGCTTGTGGTGCGACTTTGTGTAAACACCGCACACGAAGCAGAACATATTCTTCGGGTTTATGCAGGTCATTTTAAGCGACGCCATCTTCGTCCGCGGTTGGTGGTAATCGTTCTTGTTTGTTGTCCACTAAATGGTATTCCGGTTCGATAGTGTATCTCACTTTCGCACACAATATCTTAACCCCGCACATCCACACCCCCGGGTGAGGGGTGATTTTACTCTTCCAACAGCAATCGACAAAACACAACACAATGGACTGTTCAACACGTTTTTCAAAAATATAGTATCGACATTACGTACTGGTTAAACAGTGTTTACTTAACGGCATAGTAGACCCAAAGGTGTAGCCCTTCACGCACTAAGTAAATCGGTCCAAAATAGGCAGCGCATCGAAGAAGGGAAGCGACTAGCGCTTCAATCCACTCAAAGGCGCGTGTGACGTTCACCACTTTGTTTACCTGTCGCGCGCTCAAACTCGTGTTGATAGATCGGGATTCGGAAGATTCGCAAACTCGTCTCTCGACGGATTCGATCGGATGGTTGCGGCATTATTACGATGCTTTTTAATACTTTTTATTCAAAATCAGACTCTTCATTGAGAATAGTCTTCTGGCAGTGTTCATTGACACGAAAAATCAACGAGTGGAATTACAATGGTGAGTCTCACACCGGTCAATTGTATTTGCTCAAACTGCCTACCACTAGCTCTAGTAATTTCCCCAAACAGAACCGATTGAACCGGTTACAAACGTCAAAGGATATGCGGTTGATCTAGAGCAGTTGTCATGGAAATACCATTTGGCGGAATTTTTACTAGAAGCTCGGTTTTCCTCAGTGTCTTTTCCGTTATGAGCCAACAAAATAAGTGAGAGATATAACTTGTTTCATAGTTTTGTATTTTCCTCAAGACTACAATTTCAATCATGCTAAAAAAATGTTCTATGTTCCGATATATCGAGCTCCTGAACCATTTCAAAAGCAAGGTTATGGTTGATCTATGAAGTCTTAAAATCTTGCAGTTCATGCCTTTCTTGTTGACGGTAGACACTAGCCATTATGTATAAAAGAGAACAAAAAGTCCTCGCCTAGCCTCTAATAAAGCAGAGGACGACGCAGTATCCGTCGTGCTGTACTCTGAGGCAGTCATAGGTGTAATTTGAACTAGATTTTTGTCAACCCAACCTGTAAAAATGAACATAAAAATCTTAATCAATTATTTAGGGAAGAATTTTAATTCTAAATATGACTTTTAAACTCACAGTAACGCACCGCCCAACAATGATGTAAGTGATAGAGAGGGCGTTGGCGCATAATACGAGGTTTGAGAAGGACCACTATTTCCTGTCCTTATACCAAACGCCATCGCGACTGTGTCGAGGAAACCTGAAATGAAGTCATAGAAAGAACTTATAGAACACAATGCACTACCGAATTACGAATGTTCGTACTCATTCATCCCGAACTGGTTTTGGTCCCTAAAACTAGTTTCGTTGTATTCACCAGCTTGTCCTACTGATCTAGAAACCATTTTTGGATAGTTTCTAAATGTAGTAAAACTTGTTTTTCCACTTTTAACGTAGTAAGCGTGATTTATATAACTTTAGCTTACCTGGAGACATTGGACGGGCGGTAGCTCGGTAGTATTGGGCGCTATAAGGTTGCGTGTATGGCGTTGCAGCGTACACCGGTTGCTGTTGATACGCGGGTTGTTGCTGCTGATATGCCGGTTGCTGCTGTGCATATACGGGTTGTTGTTGTGCATAAACGGGCTGTTGCTGATAATAAGGATATTGTTGATATACAACGGGTTGCTGGTAAATGGGCTGCTGCTGCTGCTGATAAATTGTTCGGTCCTGAAACGATGCTTGTGGTTGGTAGTTGGTTTGTGGCTGCTGGTACTGGGGAACTGATGTCCCGGCGGGTTTGGGTTCTTCCGTTCGGATCCTCGTTGCAACATCTTTTGTTAGATCATTTCTGGATGTAGCTATAAAATAAATAAAAAATGGTATGTTAGGTGTATACAAGATAACAAAAACTGGTTCCCTCCAGCATACGCACTTTCTGAATTACCCACAATGACATACTTTGGCTGATCGGTGTCGGAAAAGGCTAGCGAGAAAACATGACATGTAAATAACGCAATCGAAAGCTAGGATTTACTTCCATGCAAACCTGCCGGTAAGATCTCTATCCCGGGAGCGGAACTATCTACGGGATTACAACCACCGCGTGACATGGCCGCGGCTGCGAATATGAATACTGTCAATGAAATTCGCATCCTTTTCGTTACGGGAATCACACTCAGTGGGACGCTTTTAACCTTCCCTGTGCTACATCAAACACGAAATGTGATGATGCTTCCATTCGGTCGCCTGTTGGCCGTTGACTGCTATTTTTTGACTATCTTTATTTTCGGCATGGTGGAGAGGGTAAATCTAAAACAGGTTTCGGTACCTTTTCGACAAATTGAATATACTAAACAGATGTTGGAAGTGAACGGTGCGTTGTCAAGTGCACCGTTAGTTGTAAATAATTATGACAAAATTAATTACCACTCTAGGGTTAGTTTTCATATAAATTTTAGTTGATGATGGAAAGACCAATTATTAAAAATAATAAATGTTGCTTTGAATTCAACTTCCAGCTGCCAGCGATAGCATGTGCTTGACAACAACACCTTTAATTTATTCATATTACATCGAAATTTGTCACTGGAAACCGGTTTCGCATAGATTCCTAAAGTGGGAAGCAAGTATCAATTGGCTAAGATTCTTCCCTTACCGTGAACATACTCGCCGATTTTAGGCATCCAAACTAATAAACAACATGTGTCAATCGGACTAAAGAGAGAATGGAATTTGATATGCTTCCTCACATGATTTCTCGGCTTGGTAACTTAATAAATTTGATGCCTTCGGTAACACAAGAGAGTTCGTTGTATCCACGATGGAACGGAATTCTGTTCTGTCATCAATATCGTTTGACATTGATTAGGAATCTTGCCCGAATACTTTCAGCAGTCTTTTAAGATGCTATTTTTCAAATTTTATAATTTCCTTTTTTTATTATAGATTTTTCCGAAACGACTACTACTATGTTTGTTGATTATTTTTTTCTTATTTTTAGTTTTTACGCATATCTACATCATTCCTCTAGATCAGGAGTCGGCATGCGTTTGTTGAAAAGGGCCAGATGATGGAAAAGAACTCGCAAATGCGGGCCGGGTACCTTAAACCATGGCTTATGTTCGTTGAATGTTGTACTTTTTCAACATACAACTTTTGATTCATTGTACCGTAAATTAAGTTTTTACTTTACTATAAATTAATCCTCTACTCAAATGTCGAGGTTTTATGGAAACTTTTGAATATTTTGTTCTATATTTATATTTTATAAAGGTGTCGAAAGTTGTATTCCTTAACTGTGGGAGTTAAATAAACACGCTATTTTGGTGCTGAATACATGGAAATTGTCGATCATGAAAATACGATAGAAAGTCTTAAAAAAGTATATGAGTATGCCATTGGATACCTCGTTCAACAATTTCAACGCACATTTTTGGGAAACAACAAGAGTGATATTGTGAACAAATTCGTCAAGAATTGAGATTTTTTTCATATGTTACACTAAAATATTCTTAAGGGCCAGATAAGATCAGTTGGCGGGCCGGACTTTGCCGACCCCTGCTCTAGATCGATGCAAAGCAAAACAGATCGAGCCGGAATTCTTTTCAATTTTTATATTTTCAAAAGAAAAATTTATTTTGAAGATTCGAAAAACCTTTTAAAATAAGGAAGTTGTAGCGTGTCAAAAACAACGCTCAAAAGCATTCGGGTCTAGTTGATGGTCGGAACTGGTTTAACACAACAATCTGAAATTTTAATTTTCAATGGGGCTTTGGATTTTAAGAAAGGTTTCCTTTTTTTATAAATATTCAGCCATTTCCGAGATAATAAAAATCGAAAATTGCGTAGTGGCCAAAATGATCCCTGTTTGGATTCTAGTGTTCGCGAATTTTAAAACTAACAGTACACTAACACTAAAAAGAAAACTGAAATTAGAATGAGAATTTATTTCAAAATCATGAAGATACTTGCTTCATGCGGTTTCTTTCTTATTTACAAATTCGGAACGAAATTAGTACACCACGGGTTGATTTAGTGTTTTGTTTGTTGTTTTTTTATTCTTTCTTGTTTTTGCCTTACTCCATTAAATGTGTTTATCTTTTTTTGTTCATTCATTTATCCATTTTCTCTCCTTTTGATCTCTTTTTCTCTCGCTCTCTTGTTCTCTCTACCATCTGATCCGACTGTGCCTCGAGAGGAAAAATGGTTGCTTGCTGTTAAGCGCACATCATCCTTTTCTCGGCTTCTGGGCTTGCTGCTGCTATATCAATGCTTTTGTTGTTTTGTCTTCTTTGCTATAAAGTGTGTTGTGCTCATGCCGCAAAGTCCCTCACCGTACGATAGCGATGGGACGGATGAGGCACACCAAGCCAGCCGCGCCTTTTGCCCGCCCGTCTGCCCCCGCGTCCGTCGATGGTTCTCTTTCTTTACACTTTGTGTATCCTTTGGCTCTACTGCTGCCTGTTGCTCTTGTCGCGTGTGCTGCACACACGTCAAGAGTGGTAGGTAGGGTGTTTCGGGGCATGTCTGGTCGTGTGCCACACGGCGCGAGTTCGATGGAAAAGCGACAGGGCACACAACCCACAGAGAGAGTGTTGTTGCCTAACGGAGCGACGGGTTGTTCGGCTACACTGGGTGGTTGTTGGTTGTTGGTAGAGGGATTTTAGAGGGTGGGAGGGGGAGAGATTGGGGTGGTATTGAGTTCGGTGGCGCGGTTGTGGAACCATCCACACCCCCCACACGGCCACAACCGCAAATGTATCAACCGGGGCGGAGAGGTGGGAGATCCCGGACGACCTTATCAGCTATCACACACACAAACACACACCACTCGTCCGTCCTGTCCGACGCCTTACAGCGACTTCTCGATCTTGATGATCTCCGAGATGCCATCGTACATCTCCTTGACGGCCTGGAACTCGGTCAGTCCCATGCGGCGCTTGTTGGAGATGTCGTAGATGCCACCCTCGGCCTCGGAGTGCTCACCGCGGGTACCGCGCACCTGCAGGTTGTACTTGTCGGCGGTGGCCTCGAGCTTCGCGTAGTCCTTGGCCAGCTTCGGCACCTTGATGTGGACCGAGGCGCGGATGGTGGTTCCCAGGTTGGTCGGGCAGAAGGTCAGGAAGCCGAGACGGTCGTGGTGCGAGAAGGGAATGCGCTTCTCGATGTCGTTGACGGCGGTCACCAGGCGGCGGTAGACCTGGCCGAGATCGCCACCCATCTGCATCGAGATGATGCGCAGATGGTCCTCCTCGTTGCACCAGACCAGGAAGGTCTTGTTGTCGTTGTGGTAGATACCGCGACCGGTCGGCCAGAAGCGGCACGCGTTGGCGGCCTGCAGGAAGCGGTCACCCTCCTTGAACAGGAAGTGGTCGTCGATCAGCTGCTGCTGGACGGCCTTGTCCATGCCGGTGAGCGGGTAGAACTTGCCCTTCAGCTCACCCTCCAGTCCGGACAGGGTGGCGGACACCTTGTCCTCCATCTCCTTGTACTGGGCCTCGGTCAGGCAGGGGTTGAACGGGTAGCCCTCCATCGAGCGACCGCAACGGACGCGGGTCGACACGACGAACTCGCCGGTCGGGTCGACGTTGCCGAAGGCAGCGACATCACCGAAGTCACGGGCCGGGTGCTTGTCGGTCTTCTTGAATCCCTTGTGGTAGTCCTCGATGATCGGGTCGAACAAATCGGAGAACAGGGTGTAAGCCTCGGCATCCGGAGCGTAGATACCGACACCGGAGTCGGGGTTCTCGAAACCTGTCGAGTAGGGAGGAAAGCGGCAATGGTTAGGCCCATTTGTTCCCATGACTCTCTGCCACTTCCGTGTACTTACCAGATTGGACACAGTCCAGCAGAGTCGAGCCGAAGGAAGTCTTCTTGTTCTTCAGAGCGTCGAAGACCTCACGGGTCAAGTACTTCTTCAGCAGGGACTTGGAGTCCGAGGCGGCCAGCTTGGCGAAGCCAGCCTCCATCTTTTCCAGAACTGCAGCATCAACCATGGTGTCTGATTTGTTTCTGTAAATGAATGAACAACAACCCCCGAAACATTAGTAACAGTTGTAGGTGGAAACGGGTTCGTTTATATGCTCATCAATCGAGCCAGGTTACAGTACCTAGTAGGATTTGATAAATTGTTCGTTCTATTGACCAATAACTACTAGCAAAAGTATCATATTTAGACTTGTTGTCACAATTCATGCTTGGACGTGTAATTATCTTAAATAATGTGCTGAACACAGTAGGCTAAGTACGTTAGTAAAACGTACTGTCATAAACGTAGTAAGCTTAACTTAGTGTAAAAAAATACGCCAGTTCAAAGTAGAGAGTTTAGTTAGAGCAAATAACTTATTTGCCTCGAGTTCTCCGATCGAAGTATTTTTTAAGGAAACCCAAACCCCACAAACATATTTTTCACAGTTTTCTTCGCGAATTCAAACAGAATCTGTCGTAAATCATACGCCGTCGTCGGAAAAGGGGACGTAACTGGACATTATTTCGTGAGCCAACGGTGGAGGTAAAAGAGCCGAATGGTTCCACACCCAACAACAGGACGTCGAGTGTGGTTGTCTTCCGCGCTCTGTGCTGCTGTGGCCGCCCGCCGCACACCACTTACCTCGACAAAAATACCATCGAGTTAGATACACACCCTTCGCCAGCGTTGGCCGCATCGGCATCGGTAGTTCCGCCCGCCGTTCCACCGGCCGTATCGTTCTCTACCACCTTACTGTCCTTCTTGTCCTTCGACGCGCATCCGCCCATTGTGTAGGTGTGGTGCTGTATCTGTTGCTGCCCGGTTGTTGCTAGTGTTGGTGGTGCTGATGCTGGAGGACGTGCGCTATATGCGGGTTGTTGCTTTGGTCCTGATTGCCACCGCCGCCAGTCGTTATGGGCTTGGCTGCTGCTGCTACTGTCACTAGTGACGTGACGGAATGTTTGCTGCTGCACGCTTTGGTGTAGTTGGCAGAGGAATGTCGATGAAATTCTTCTACTCCGAAGGTAACCTGCACCGACTATCACTACTATCACTAGTTTCTTGCTGACGGCCACCACGCTGTTTTTCTTTTCGTTTTCGTCAATTCCTCCGTTCCAGAGTTCCGGAGACTAAGAACGCGTTGAACACAGTACGGAATGGTCGGTCGAGTGGGTGTATATCGTAGGAATGATGGCTGCTGGCAAGAACTGTATAACAGTTCTACTACTAATAGAGTTTGCTAATGTCGTTAAACAAAGCGATGTTCACCAAAAGTGGTTTTCTCCCAAAAGACTAATCGATGAGTCTTTTCGGTGCACTTAACATTCACTGCTCGTTCCCATTTACAAATACAGAGACACACATGCACACACAAAATATGTATCGCAACGACCAAAAACCGGTGTCGTGGGATACAAAGGGCTTATTTATTAAGTACTGCTGGTTTCACTAAACTAGGCTTGACTACTAAGTCTTTGGCTGGTGGACTGCTGTTTGTTCAGTGCAGGCTATAGAGCAAAAACAAAAACAAAATCGCATATCGGACATTTGAATCAGTTTAGTGGGAAAGATTGGTCCAGAGCCCAGGATTGAAATGTGATTTTACAATATGAGGGTTGAATTAAAATATGAGAACAACAGCTAGTAGGCACACCGAACAAGAGTTTACCGGTTGCCATAGCCATCTCTTTTGATTAATGGTTGCAGGAAAACGATTCCAAATTTTCCCAACAGAAGAAAAATACATCGGCATAAAAAGTGCCTGTACTGTACTATTTGATATTTCATCAAACAATTAAAATAAACCAAAAACTGTTTTCTCAGTTTCCCCCGAGAGCAGCAGAGTGTGTGGGTACGCTCGTGTATGTGTGCGGTCATTATTGTTACAATCATCCGGAAAAGCGTCGAGAGACGCCGCTGCAATTTTCTCTCACCGATAATCAATCCCCTCCTGCCGTCGAACTCTCTCCGCGTCGTTCGGCAATCAACAGATCCTTTTTTTTTTCTTTTCGTTTCGTGTTTTTCGTGTTTCCATTCTCCGCCGCACCCTTCGTTCACTCCCTGGGGCTCAATATTCAAGCAACAGTGGAGGAAATCTATTCCATTGCACATTATTGAAGGGCGAAATAGGCGCCGCTTCCTTTTAAACACGCATGCACACACACACACACACACATCAATATGCCGCGCCTGCCGCACCCTTTTTTGTTTGAGCAGCGAAGGGAAAAGGACATCGAGATAGTGAGCATCAATAAGAGAGGTTAGAGATGAATCTCACCCGGATGTGTTTGTGCGTGTAGGGTTCGTGGGGTGGTCAGGCAATGGGGGGGGTGATAATTTTCTATATTTTATAGAGAGAAAAAACTATCATCTAGTGGGGAGGAAAATTTTGCTTTTTCCTGGGAAGTTGTTGAAGGACAATAAACATTCGATTGTTCAAACGCTTTCTTGCACAATTTATCACTTTGCCTCTGTGTGCAACTTGCAACATTGGTGTTCAGGTGGTCTGCGTATGTTCACGCCCGGCACACCCTAGAATCGACAGTTATATCCTTGTTGGTCCTTCGAAAGCTCACTTAACGATATTTTGTTGATTCCAGCGCCTTCACCACCGCCTTCATTGGAAGGACTTCTTTGTGATCCCCGGGTTTTCAAGTGTTTATAAAAACTCACGAAACGCGCGCTACAAAGCAAAGTAGGCGAGATGGGTAGTAACACACGCACTACACACGCGAATACAAAGGAATTGGTGGGTGGGTGTGCACTGACACTGGGAGAAGAGTAAACAACGACGCACACACTCACGCACGCACGCACGCACGCTTGTTGTGCCGCCTCCTGAAGTGTGCACAGTTGGTTGGGTGCTGTGCGCGGACACACGCTAACCGGATATATATCCTACCGCTCTAAGGACACGGAACAGACTAGTCCCGCCGGCCGGACTAATCCACCCAAAAAGGGGCGCCTCAGGTTCTCCGGGCAAGGAGAGAGCATAAAAAAACTAACAGTGACACACATACAACGTCACACGAGAAACAAACGGCCGAGCAGCAAGGAGAGACACTCTACTCTGCATCAATTTCTCCGTTGCTACGATGCACACACACACACACACAAATGCTACCGCTAGGGCACGGCCCCATGGAATCCGGCGTGGCTGTGTCTATATTTGTTTTTTTTTTCTATTGGCAAAGGCCTTATCCTTTTCGATACTAGGCATTATTGCTACTCTCTAGGAGTCTAGCAGTAGTTTTTTTCCTAAGACAAACTAACACTCTTCAGTTTTTGTGATCGTAAATACTGCCTTCGATTACAAAAATGTGGAAAACAAACACACTTTTATTTATGTTAATGTGCCGACGAGCGCGCGCGTCCCGGGTTGTTTGGTCCCGTTTTCCGATTGCGTATCCTTAAAAGGAAGTAAAGCAACAGAGAGCAGTGCTCGGTGACGATCCTAGTGGGACCCTAACCCTAACGCGCTGTTGTTGCTGCTAAAAAGGACACGCGCGCGCGCACGCGAATGCACCCTACCCTGTGTATTTCTCTCTCTTTCTCTGCCTCTCCGGCAACCAGGAGATGGATATGGCGATGGGTGGTGGTGTGCCGCCGGAACCATTCCGCAAGGGGCGCGCGTGTTGCACCGAACGACGCCACTCTCACGAGGTTCTTTGGGAGAGACCGTTAACCGGCATGAACTTCCGGTTCGAACCGCGCGGGTTCACACAAGGACGAACACTTTGCTGGCCTGCGAGAAGAGCGCTCTCTAGGCATGGATGTTAGTAGGAACCTCTAAAAGCCTAACAAACATCTTCCATCGAATGCAAGCTGGTCAGAGCCTACTACAACCCCTCCCTGATAGCTGGACATTGGGGTACGGCTCTTTCTCATTTGCTTCATGCGATTTTCCGCGATAAAAAGAGAGTAGCAGGGAAAATATCATGAAAACGCGAATTCGCGCGATTACTACTCCTCACTTGCGGAAAGGACGAAGAAGGACATATTGGCCATTAGGTGTGTCCTGCGTATCGCCACGGGACATCATATTATGATGCACGGGGGTATTGTATTTATTCGATCCAACGGGACTACGTGTGTGTGTGTGTGGGTTGACATTTTCCTGCCAAAGCGTTCCGCTTCTAAAAAACAAAAAAAAACAGATAGCATATGAAAATGGGAAATGGGTTGTTTTTCTATCGAACAAATTTATCACCAAACAGCTCTCGGATTTCATACGGTGATAATTAACCTTATCAAATTGTGAAAAGTTCCCTTACCACACAATTGAAAACATTTTAATCGGTCTTTTGCAAACAAATTAATAGTCCTGTGCATAACAAAACAAAAAATCCATCCCATAGATTGCCGTCTCACAACAAGGGAAACCATGCAACATCCGGCGGGGTTCCTTCGTCGTGTCCTGGTCGGTCGTTTGGAAAGAATAAACAACGTAGCTAAACGCGAGGCAGGCCGAGGGAGGGGGGGCAAGGCTGTGGGCGGGTGTGTGCTTGTTGATTGTGCCTTATTCGGTTTGTTGCCACTTCGTTTTACCACCAACAAACAGGAGCGGGAAGAAAAGCAGTACCCTGGCCGACGGTAGTTACGGAATTCGAAAGGAAGCAACAACATAAAACATAAAACACCAACCAACACAGTTTCTCGCACTCGTTTGAGTAAGGATTCGTGATTGGCCCTCCCCTTTATCCTTTTCGCAGGCAAAGTTAGTTGTTTGTAAACAAAGTTTTTGACCTTTCAAACTTTTCCCCGGCACGTGTATTACACGGATGCCTATTCATTACTTTCCACCAGGATAGTCTTTGCGGAAAAATCGAAGGGAAAAAATTTCAGCACGAAAAGTTTAAACGCAAATGACAATTAGAATTTGTCATGCAACAGGGACGACGCTAATGTAGTCTGGTGTATGAAAAACTCCATACCAGGATATGCCAAGCTTTGTTGCTTAGGTTTATAACTCGATTAAAGTCTAAAGATAATATCTCAATAATTGCTTAAAAATAAAAAAAAATACTGCCCTTCGATTCGGAGAAGATTGCAAGGAAAGTTCGCGTTTTGCAACCAGATAAGGAAAAGGCTCTAAATACCTCTGCAAATATCCACAATCAACTCACTGCTCGTAGATATTGCACTCGATTTTGCACCGAGGGTTTGGTTTCTTCCATCCTCAGGGACATTTGCGAGAGGTGTACGTTCTTTTCGCACTCATTTATTGCCTTCATTAAGTACCAACAAACACCCGTCGCCGTCCGCCATCCTCCCGCTGCCACGCGGGGAACAGAGATTGTGCATTTGTCCGTTTTGTGCAAGGTGTACGACCAAAGTCGGTCTTTTATCACCAACCGCGCTCGTTTCATTGTTAAACGAACTGTGATAACGGCATACAATAGAGCTGTAGGAGGGAGAGAGGAGAGGCACTAAGTGTGTAAAATATAAAATCTGTAATATCAACTCGCACCCCTCACCGTCTGTGTGATGCCAAGCGTGCCTCGGTTGGCTATCAAACAGGGGAACGGATATTTTCCTTTATCGGTGCGCGGGCCTCATTAAATTACATCATCGGTACTTGAGGAGCTAGCTAGCTTCAATTAACAATCTTGAGGTACGACTACATATATATTAGTACGATGGGGGTAGTACGTGCATATGTGGTGTAGACCACTGCTCCTTCCCCTATCTCGGAAGGAGCAAAACAATATATGTTTATCGTGGGTTAGCAACAAGGAAAAAAGGGGAAGGATAAAGAATCATTGATTACCCGTCCAGCTCAAAGTATCCACTCCAATAGAGCCAACCGATCGCGACTCCATACAGCGCGAAGCCGCCATAGAACACCGTCAAGAACTTTCGCTGCCAGCCGGCCATAACGCCATCCAGCGCGCTATGCAGGACACTACCGTTATTCCTCTATACTCCTCTGTATCTTGCACTTAAGTCTAGTCTCTTCCTACGGTATCTTCCTCCAATACTCGTTTTCTCTCAGATTGAAGGAAGAAAATCTTTTCAAACCACTTTTCACCACCGATCCCTATGAATGCACGATTGTTGTGCCTCTAACTGTACGGTAAATAGTTAAAAAGACAACAAACTTTCCGGAAGAGCGCGCACACTTCCACCAAAACAACCGTATGTAAGTAGGTTGTGGCGCCACTGCTGTGAAGCGACCCCGAGAGGTCTGTGCAATTACTGGAGCATGGGCATCGATGGAAAAACAAAAAAAAGTCCGCTAGCGCACGTCCCCCACCAGAGTTGTTGCATTATGGCTCCACCACTCTCGTGAACCCTCACTGGGGGATAGAAGAGCGGGTTAAGAGAAGCTGACAGTTTTACACCGGTTGCATGAGGTAAAATGAAAAAAAGAAATACGGTCATGATGTTTTCACTTTCCAAGCCAGCGGTACAGACTCGGTGGTTGTGTTGGTACAGAGCTTTCACTACTTTCGTCGGCATTCGGGCGAGGAATAGCCGCCGGCATGTTCCGACGTTGCTCATGGGTTAAAGATTTTATGTGGAAAACAAGGGCCTGAAACAGTGATCATGTTTAGCTTATTTCAACGGACTGAAAATTGTAGCACTTTGCTTGAACCAGCAGATATAGCAGTTGGACACATTTTGGAGACAAATAGGATACTTAAAAAATTAGAGGGCAAATATTAACGGCTGTATTGTCACTTTTCGAACGTATAAAATGACTGGAGCGGCAGGACATGCTTAAATCATAGTGCACTTCAGAGTTTGGACCTCATAGGTAAGTTCACAAATCTAGGACCCAGAGATCCTAGAGCACTGTGTCCCGAAAGAACTGTCCCTTCTTCCGGGAGTTGAAACGGAAATCTGAACACACTTGCAATACTCGCGACGACCCCCCTCTTCCTTTCGTAGTCACGCACTTGTACACGCGCGGACAGTGGAACATGGACTGACCGATTGATGGTACTGGATTCGGATGTTGCCGCGGTCCAGGTTGTCCCCCGCTTGGTGAAGCGGCAGAGCGACCATAACGAGCCTCCAATACCAGGACTGGTCTCTCCCTTCTCCCTCCCCAATGGTGGTTGGGGTTCCTCCATACATCCGCACCAAATTATGACCACCTCCTATCCCCCACTACACCATCCATTTCGCCCACAAATCGTTCGGGGTTGTCGTTCAGCTTCCCTGATCAACACACCACATGGCGCACGGCGGCCGGTCTCTCTGCACACTCTCTTTCTATTGACTCGTGGCCGTGTTATCAACGCACACCAGCAGCACCGGTGTGCACATATGCCATGGGCACTGACTTGGGAGCCCAAGTGTTTTGGGGCGACACTTGGGTAAGGTAGAGAGAAAGAAAAATAAGAACCGCCGGCTTATCGGAGATATTCTGCTCACCATACCGCCGCCGAGAGGAGCTTCTTCTGCCGCCGAACGGGTTAATGTCGCGTTCATCGATGACTTTAGGAATCATGAACAAAAAAAAATGACGAATATATTCGACCCCCCTTGCCCATATGCTCTAATCATCTGCCTCTTCTCCAATGTCTTTTCAGCTATTCGAACAATGCCATCGAAAACTGATTAGAAATAATTGGGTGTTGGGGGAGAAAAACATCTCTGGTGTGTAAAAAAGTTTCCCTTTGTCGTACATGCTGCTCCATCAAAAGATCGACGCAACGAAAAGGTCCACAACCCGAGTATAGCGCAAGAGGATTTATCCTTCGTCCAAGCACAGTCTGTTAAAGGATATATGCCCCTGCCCTCATATTGATCCATGAGCATATTTTCTTAACGTCTCACTGACTTCTTCAGACTTGTAAAAGACACGAGCCAATCATGTGCAACACACTGTAACAAAGTTAGGCCATTGTGGTTAACCATAGGATAAAGAAAACCGTTAGATGGTTAGGATCAACCCAATAGGGGAGAGGTTGCTATAAAATTATGGTTTTGTCTGCCTATAGCTGATAGCAACCGTACCCCGTGTGGTCTGCTTCCTCCCTTCTGGCACGTTCCCACGGAGTGGTTTGGGAGGTGGCACCGGTTATCGACAGCAGACAGTAATTGATTGGTCCCCAAACGTTTTATCACGCTACCGTGTGTGTGGGTCGAACGCATCCGCGAGCAAAACGGTTGTCAGTGCAATCGTTGAGAGTGGGACGGTCCAACGATGACATGCACGAGTTCGGGAGGTGCATGTGACCAAATCCGCGTCATCCTGCTTCCATCCGCAACCGTCCCCCTAGTGGACCACCCTAGTGCCTTTCTTATCGGAGCAGCCCGCTAAAGGGTATTAAAATTTATGGCTAATCAATTTAATTGATGACCGGTGTGAGAGGTGTATGCATAACGCACGCATCACGGAGGTTGTGATAAGTTCCGTGAATGGTACAACACACCACCATCCCCCCCGGCACTATCACCTAGAGCCATCAGCAGGGACAGAGAGGGGGAGATCGAACCGCTCCGCGATGTCTGCTAGTGATAATTCATACACACACACACACAAACAATAGCATGGATGGCCGACACCTTCCAAAAACTGTGAGGTTGTGACATTCACCTTCACCTGTTACTGCAGGTGGGAGGAAGGTCGTTAACGATGGAGGGAAAGGGAGATGTGTTAGATAAAAAGAGGTAAGAACATACAAGCGACACGCGGCACCGTTATGCACTTTTGCCAAATGAGGCAAAAGCGATCGGCCCCGTATGGGAGAACACAATCTAACCATCTGTGTTGTGTCACCGGGTTGTAAATGATAATACGATAACGGCGACAATAAAGATAAGAGTTGCTTGTACCAATGAGATTCTTTCCTTCGGCATTCGTTTGCTTCCATTGCATTTATTATTTTTGCGAACATGATATCAGCAGCGCCCTATCTCCACCGCTGTTGGTGCAATTATAACTGTTGCACGGTATCGAGGGTAATTTTTTATATTCAATGTCAAAGGTAAGCATGAAAATTAAATTTCAAAAGCAAGTCATTTATGCAGCAACATCAACCCTAATCATTCGCTCCACTTATCAAACAATTAAAAGGCACCTGCCTTTTTTGCTTCGTTCGCCAACCGTTACTTTTGAAAGCTATGTTTCCCTCCGTTTCCGACAGATGTCGCTCTGAGCGTTTCTGCGGTTCGCATCCCGGCACAACGAACAACTGCATAATTTTCTTGCGTAATGGAGGCAGGACCCGAACGTTGATTTATTCTCACCAATCGGATTACGTAACCTTCGTCGAGCCAAGGAAGACTTTAATTTTAGAACGTTGTTATTGTTATTTGTTGTGCGCGAAAGACCGTCCTGCGCGACAGTATATGCCAATGTGATGGCCAACCGATTTAAGCACAACATTTTGCAACCCAGGTCCCGGTCTCTTCAGAACAATAATTCAGCCTGTCCATTTTCCTATGTCTACAAATGAATCTAGTGTAAAATATGCTCCTGTTTTCATACATTCCACAGAGGCCAAGGGACACAGCAAGCGGAACCACCGCGAATCTATGTTAAATTTAGAGCCTAATTTATTATCTCGAGGTATTTTTCTTTCCGTACCCAGGCGAGCGAAGAAAACCGTCGCTGTGTTGTTTACGTTGATCAGTTTGTTTATTTACCACTTTCATTTGTTTCTCTATCTCTTGCTTCACTGCTGCTGACCTTCGCTTCCCTGCTGGTGTCGCTAATTGATGTGTAAACAGTGTAATAAAATACGACAAAGGTAGACGATTTTGTAATAGGTTTCGCATCACGCGCTTAGAAGTTATTTTTCAATATTTTTGCGTAAAACTTTACTCAATAATGTTACAGCTATCGTGGATTATGCTGTTCCTAAAATATGCTTCAAATTAAAAGAAAAATGCAAAAACGGGCGTTTCCAAAGAATCGATTTTGGAAAAGAATAGAAAAGTCTATTACGTAATAATCCCTTTCGAATGATCGCTGTAACATCTAAGCGCGTTTGATGGATGATGAAGTCATATAATTTTCCCGAAATGAGTTTTACAATCGCACTGACGGGACCTCCCAAACAAGAGGGTATTTTTTCATGTTTATTTTTAGATTATTGTTTCAGCTCCCACGCGTTATGAAAAGATTAAAATATATAACTCTATATCTATACATTTGGAATGTGTAGGCACGCTTTTGTTTCTCACAGTCACAGAGAAATCAGTGCATATAGTTGCTAAGGCCCATTTTTTGAAAAGGGCAAACAAACGCATAGAAACGGCCAGTGCTTGTCGATGTGCGGAAATTGGAACATGCACAGTACTGCATGGCCGGCACCGAAAACGAACAGGTGTCAATTATTAAACTGAAATAGGGCGGAAAATTTTACCCTGGCCAGTGCACAATGGGCAGTTTGGAGCAAATACCGGGATAAAATTTTTTTCATTTTTTTCACGTTGCGAATTGTATTTGATGAATATTTTGTGTGAAATTTGCTCTGAAAAGTGTAATTCTTCGCTTTCCCACCAGGAGGCGCTATATTCTATGGTGACATGTCATTAAGCACATTTTACTGAAGCTATTCGTATGTAAAAGTTTGCTTTTTGTCCATTTAAGTAATTTATTATGTTTTATCAAATGGTTGATTAAATTTTAATGTGCTTTACAAAATACTAACATAAGAAAAGATGTTTTTAAAAAGTTTAAACTAATATATTTTCATCAGCGTTATAATCTATGTTCAAATTATCCAAAGCCACCATCATCCCTGACGATGCAAAACTACTACATGATATGATGCTTGAAGATGAGTCATAATCCAGTAACTCATTCTCAGATTCTGATTCATTTTTGCGAGTTATACCCTACGTCGACAGCACGAGAAGAGAGAGATCTGTTCTTTTGGAGCTCTATTTATTATCTCTGAATTCAATTTGAAGTTTTGAGATTCATTTGCAGATTTTTCTGTTCAGTCGTTGGCTAGTACTGGTTGACTACTACAGCTTGAGTACCCGTACAACATTACGTAGTTGATGAGTGTAAGATTAAAATAATTTAAATTATAGAAAATAAGCGAATGAGAAAGATTAAAACGGAAGTATCGTTGATTCTAATGTATGAATAAAAAATATAGACAAATTTGAACGAATTTTGCTGCTAAAACGGAAAATGCTAGCTACTTACTGTTTAAAGTAACATTACGAGTAGCATTTGTTTTAAATTCAAAACAACTTTGACAACTTTATTATTGATATTGAATCCGCCGTGGCCAAAGCAGCAAACCAACTACGTTTGATTATATGTAAAAACATGTAGCATTATCGCGGAACTTATTTGACATTGTTAGACATGTCTACTCGGCCGAACTCAGCAGATATGAATTTTTGACTATTTTTCACTTAAAAAGAAAGGTTAAAAATCATTTCGAAGCCTGGGTCCAACCACATACTATGCTGCGGGACCCTCAATTGCAAAAAAGGCCGTAACGACAGGCAGAAGTAAAACGACCTAATCATCCGTTTTTTGGACCAGAATGTCGCTTCAACTGGTCAAGTAGTCAAATAGAAATACTTAGAAAAGATGAAAAATACTATACAGATGTGTCGATCGAGGCCAGCCACTCAAATAAAACGGTTCAAAGCTCCTGTAAGACATGTTTCCAAAAAATCACAAAATTCGGTCAAATATTCTTATCAATACCAGCACTAATAACCCTATCAATGTTCTTCAACCACTTCCAACTTATAAAACCTTGACAACTCTTAAACGTAGGATCTATTCCATCCATTTTAAGCCCAAGCGCGGCAACAGTTGCTCATGCAGGCCACACAACTACTGAAAAAAATGTTAACATGAATGGTTTTGTCGGCCTTGGCTAAAGTTTCGACCAAGTACCGCATGGCTGCCTTGCTGGCCGTCTAGAATTTTTTTAAAGTACTTAAGTGATGTAGTTTATAATAAATTTATTCCATTCAATTAACTTCATCGTCGATGAAAAATTGTATATTTTTTTTAATGCATACGTTAGCAGTCTATTTTCACGATGGAGGCGCCCAGTACCCAGTATCTTATGGAGGTTCAAAATAAAACTTGAATAACTTTCGAAACTGCGCCTATCTGCAGATAAACTCTTCATGGCTTAAAATCATACATATCAGACTATAATATAATGCCTATGGATCCACGCAACTCCGCGCACTTTTTGTTTGGCGAGATGTCAAAGTTAACGTTTTTAAATATTTGAGCTATATTTTAATACGTTTCGTATAATATTTGAAAAACTACCAGTTTTGAATCTCAGTCCTTATTTTTCCTTAGAAGACAAATAAAAACCTTTCCAAAACAATCTAGTGCATAAAAATAGGACAGATATTGTAAGAGCTATAAATACTCAAAGATGATAATTTTTTTTAAATTTTTACTTGTCGTTTTTTTCGTCAACATTGGACTTTGACCTAATTAATCTCAGCACTGGTTGGACGCAGGGGTTCAATATTTTGGCTAGTTCTTAGTTCGATCTTGTAGTTTGAACTAAAAATAGTTGGTAAACGTTATACGTAAGTTGAATTTCCGACTTCTATCCCGGCAAATGGCCATTGTGCAGTGGGGTACGATTCAAAAACACGCGAACCTGTGCTTCAAAAATCAATGTTTGATGAGTAGATAGAGAGAACATATCATCACCATAGGTGATACAATCTGAACACAATGTTCCCACAGCATCGACCAAATTTGAGTCTCTAACGAAATGCGAAACTTCATAGTGTCAATCGGAAGGGAAACAGATTAAACCTTCCAACTTCCCGATTACCATATGTACACATTTAAACTCTGATGTGGTAATTGCAACACCATCTGGTTTGCACTGCACCACAACATAATAATGTTTATGCATCACTTGTCCTCAACGCATTCAGATGAGAATGGTGAATGGGTGACGGCAAATCACAAAAAAGTGTATAGAAGACAAACAACTCCATTTCGTTTTCTTTGCTCATATATTCACATGAGGAGGTAGGCACATGACATCTGGCAAAGCCAGCATACGCCATATGTCGGACGCGACTAAGCAATTGAGCGTCCAATTAGCAGCAGCAGCAATTGGATGTCCCATACCACACTCTGCTGCCGCAAATTCACATTCCGCTTGATGCTACTTGGAAATGCTAGAAGCTCCCAATCAACTTTAAAAACATAGTTGACGCGGGGGCCTACCAATTGGATGCTCTGTTGGTCGTGGTTACGGAATCCGTTCTCTTCACCGTGTGTATGAATAATAATTTTGCCTTGATGCATACCGCAAAAACACTTTACCATACATCTGGAATATGTGCTCTTTTTAAGCATGGACATATTTTTTTAAACATATTACTGCATATCTTTACAACCGTTAGGGCTCATACGGATGCTTTTTTATCAACGTTTGCTGCAAACGATCGCAGTTCTTGGGAAATTTTATGGAATGCGTTTATGTCTTCAAAAAAGTGCCCGTCTTGTTTTTCTTTTATCTTCGCCCAGCAGAACAGTCTTCTGGAGGGTTTACAAGGCTGCGCCACACGTTTGGAATTCAGCTCGCATAAAAAAGAAAAGATGGCAGTTGAAACAATCATTCCATTAAACCAAGTTCCTGTGTATAGGCCGATCTCTCCTGCATGTGCAGCTGGGAAACCTGTAAGACGAACGTTGTTTACCACACACCCAGGGGGCTGACCGAGACCGGACATACTGATGAAATAAATCCATCTACGCTCATCTACGATCGTTTGCATAATATCTCGCGCGATTTGCTGCCAGCGGGAAAAGGGAAATCATAAACCATTCGCTCTCCGTCAGCCAAATTCCACAAAAACTGACAAGATCAGCCTTAGCAAGATCTTCTACCACAGTGTCATCCTCTAGTGTTGAACACAAGAACGGTATTGAAAAAGCAAAATGTCATGCATGGGAATGGTCGTACGAAAACTACCACTATTTTTCTGCATCACCAGCACTTGCATCGCACCATGGCTGGATGATGGTGTAAGACCCGGTGGCAGGAAATGTCCATTTCAGAGAACCAACCCCTGAATGTGGTGATCACGGGGGCTCAGTTTCATCTGTTTCATTTGCAAACATTTACATGTGCCGGTGCAATATGCTTCAGTGATCAGATGGGCCACAGAGACAGCCGACATCCGTGCGCGCTTGCTTCCATTTATCTTTCGGCCCGCAGCCGTTTAATCATCAGCGCATATCACGCTCTGAAAACGTCATACAAAATCAATCAAACGGTAAACTACAATGGTAACGATTTTTCGATTGTTGTTAGCAAATGGCATGGTACAGTGTGGGCGCGATGATCAAAAAAACACATCAAAATAAAGATTGGAATGCTCCTTCTTTGGTAGAATAATGCATCCGTGGGTAACAAGAGTGCGTTCTATAAACGTACGATGAAGTAGTATCGTATTTTCACATGTATAACAAACCCCAATGGTGAATTTTTCAATGTTTATGAAAAACAGTTTTTTTAAGTTACTACCCGGTGTATAACGACCCCCATAAACTAAATTTGGTCATTTTTGAACTAAAAGATCTTTAAACACTTTGAAATACGGTATTTCCGTTATTTTATCATGCGTTGCAATGAGTTTGAGTTGGTTTTAAATGGCTAAAATATATGGAAGTCTAAGCTTCACTTATATTTACTACAACGCAATAGTAATTTTATTTTGATAGTTTGCGTAAACTGTAGTTGTGGCATGAGTTACAATCAACAAAAATAAACACCTTACTAATAGATCTACTTTCACCGACTCGTTTGTTTGATAAAGCTTTATCGGGAGAAAAATGACAGATGTTCAAAACAACGGTAAACACAATCCCATTTATTCAACGGCTCAAGTGGAAGGCGACACTGAATCGCCAGCATTTTACAACGCAAATGGGTGGAAAGGTGAGTGTTAGTTACACACATCAGCTGTTTCTGTTTTATCAATCAGTCCAGGGTTAGTTGAGGGCCTATGATAACGAGGCAGAGGCTGTTTTTCTACCGTGTTCGTTACTCAAGCAACCAAACACCCGCACATTGTCGAATTTCGGCCGGGGTCTGGTGTTATGGAAGCAACGTTCGTTCTGCTGTTGGAGATATTTATACGAGAAATTCAGTGGGACGTGGCCGGTCGCGAAAATTCAAGAATCTTCTGCAACCACCGACTTCTGAATGTCCCCTATCCGACTTCTCCCATATTTCGTGCCGTCCTGCTACATGCCATATTTTGCATCCACTTATTAGCAGCAAACTGTTATTGCACACGAAAAAAACTGCGGGAAGAAGCGGTTACCAGTTGGTTTCTGTTGGTATAAGGAGAAAGGGTGGAGCAGGGGTGGTTTGTAAGTCGTGCAAGTTATAGGAAGGTTTAAATCGCAAAACAAACACAACCATTATGAACACATGCAGAGGACACAAAGGTCACGAACGTAGAGACCCGTCATCAAAGCTATACAAGGCTTCTTTATTTCGAATTAGAAATTAACCAACACGATATGCGGGTTGTTCTAAATCAGATGTACATTACCTTTATGTATTAGAGAAATATATGATGCATTTCACTAATGGTAAGCAAATAAGGTAGGCCCCATTGGTCGGGTGCCAGTTGCTCTAGGAGAGTTAACTCGGAGAACAGCGGTTACATAATCCGCCCTGTTCCCCATCTGGATCTCCGGTGGAGTGCGGGAAAAAAATCCAAACACACACGGAGGACGGAGGGATCGTTCTGTTTAGTGTTAATGCAAACAACTTAAGAATGGTTCAAATTCTTGCTAAAGTTAGTTTTCACTCAAAAGCATTCATTGCATTCTTAAAATGTTAAAATGGTCAAACAAATTAAATCCAACTGAATCGAGCCGATATGATCACTTGTTTTAACATTAGTTTTTTCAATTGATGAAATAATTTAATTTAATAAGCAAGAGTATTTCATTCCCCACAAAGTATGCGCAAATAATTCGACTCCTACAATGTGCCATCATATCGTCGCCGTTTTATATATTCTCCGTGTGGACGAACACTAAACGTACGGCTTTGGCTTTGAAAAAGTGACTCAGTGAATCATATGATGTCTGGCTAAAGGGGCTAGTAAAAACAAAATAAGCAAAAAAGTAAAAACAATCCCAACGATTCACAGATACCTTGAACAATGGCGACGGCGAGATATCAGAAGCGTTCAACAAGAATGTAGCAACCAGATACCGGGGCCAAAGATTCGAATTCCAAGTGGTTTGCAGCCGTAATTAGAATGGAAATTTACTCCAACCCCCACCCAACAGGGGAGAATAATAAATACGAGGTTTTTGTCGTTGAAGCAGCGATTCCATTTCATCAACCTTGCCTCAATAAGAGAAAAACAGAGAAGCAAAACGGAAACGTGACACTTTTCCCGGGGAATGATGTCCTACTTTTCCTTGTGCCGTTTGCGAACGAGTGCTGCGGTTACGTAAAACGGTTTCCACAGCTAGCCTATGGTTGTTCAGCAGATCCCCGTTTTTAACCGCGAGTGAGAAACCACCCACCGTCCGGAAGCACAGACTCAGACCTCGCTCGAAAGATGGCAGCACTGACTCCGGTTCGTTTTCGCATACACCGGGCCTCGGCTTCGTATTGATTTATGTGTTACGTAACGATAGTTTTTGCATAAATGATGTCCTGTCTTTTCCGTACGCAACCTTCTCCCTTATTCCATTTACGGCCTGAGCCTAGTTTCCGTTCAGATCTCTCCTTTGCTGTCCAAATGCAAAATCTACCCTCGCTTGATGTATTTTTAATCCCCATTAAAAAAAAGGCTTCGTGCGTTATATAGCGTATGAAATCGTTGGTATATAACCCCTACAACGCGCCTTCGTTTAGTCCTCAATCAGGACATAGAAGTAGGAAATCAACTATCTGCCTCATGGCTGAGTCGAGCCCCTTCACCCTTGATTACCGTACTATTTTTTATGTTATTCGGATTACCGCTGACCTTGAACTCGAACTTGCTCTTTTTACGTTGCTGTATTCGTTGTTTCCAGCAGGGCACCGTAGTGAAAATGATGCTGCGCAACATCATGATGGACCAAAGTTTGCCCAACGAGTGTCGAGACGTTTTTCCATTCGGATTTTCATCGTGTCGGAAGGGGAACTTTTCATTAAGATCATTCGGGTTCGTGTTTCGGTGGGGTTCGTGGGCCGAGATCGATCGCAACATCAGACTTCGCGGATGCAGTGGAGCACATGCGAGATTCTCATCACGTGACTTTGGAAAATGTAAATACGTTTGAATGTGCAAGCTACGGGATTAGATCATCGGAAACGGAAAACTAGAATCATCTGTGAAAATATCCCCAAGAACTTTGTAGTGCCTCTGTTATGTAATGCTAATCCAATATAAAGGATTTTGGTGATGATATTGCTAACAATTACCTAATAGAGAAAAACCGAAGTCCCGGTGGGTGGCCTAACAATGGCGCTGGTGTTGGTATGTTGTTTCGCTGTCCTTCATCATATGTGTAAGACCTTGGAAAACTATTGTATGTTGTGCCTTGCAAAAACCGCCACCTTGACAGCAGAAACTGGGCGCTTTTCCGAAAAGCCAGCGGAGCCCTCGGGCAGTGTGCCATAACCTTTTCTCCTCCGTGTGCTTCCGACGTTTTCGTTCGGCAACGAGCAAAAGGTATCAATTTAAAGTTCCCGCTGGATATTTCCTATTGTTTCCGGTCTCGGTTGGCCGTGTTTGGGGGGTTTGGGAAAATTCGCTTCATGTAAGCAAAGCTATTGTATGCACATGTGGACACAGCTCTCGTGGCCTAGTATAATATGTCTCGAACAATTTTCCTGTCTGAAACGAGTAAAATGCTTTTGTGAGGTGATGGAAGCTGGTGGGTAGGGGTTTTTCGCTTATCTTTTTAGACGTATTTTACATTTTGCGCCAATGATCAGACAAAAGCAGCGTGGGGGAGTCGCAAGTCTACTTCTCATGACTTTGGTGTAGATCGTGTGGGGTTAAAGACGTACATTTTTATGATCCAAAATCTTTTCCATGCCAGCAAAGGAAGGTAAAATCAAAAAGGAATGCGAAGAAGATTATTTCCTTTCCGTTTTTCGCTTCTCTTGCCCACGGAACTTCATCATCATTTCGCAATTCTTTTAGATTTTCTGCAACCGCAAGACCAACCTCTGGATTCAGACGTAGCCTGCTGTGCTTCAGAAGATCGAAGCGAACGGAGGGAAAAGACAACATCGACAACTGCCGTCAACTGCTGCCGATGCTGCTGCAGCGCGCATCTTGAAAATTATTTTTGGGGCTCACCATCCACGCCCCCGGGAGGGCAATGAACCTGCCAAACTCACACACATTACATTGCCCACTGCTGTTCGGTGTGCCGTGGTGCAGAAGCAAACCTGATCGAGTCACCACGAAGAGGCGCGCGCGGCGCACACAGCGAAAAACCAATTGCCAAGCAAAGCGCAAGAGACGCACGCTGGGGCGCAGCGCAAATTGGCTCTAAATTGGATGGAATGGAAGCTAAATAAACGGGTTTGTGACTCAACTCGACTGCGCGGTGTGCACGGGAACAAAACGCACACGAAGGGACGCAACGACGCCCTTTCACACACAATTACGTTGACACGCGCACACACAGTCGGTTTGCGGCTGCGGCTCGCAAAAATGCCGGCCGGCTACAACAAGAAACGGATATTCGCAGCAACCACTGATATATTAGCGAAAAAAAAACGGGGCACATTACGTAAGGAGTGCGAGGTGCTTGCAACTTACAATCACTTGAATAACTTTTTTCGAGAAATACAATAGAATCCATCGATCGGCAATTTCACCACATCAGGTCATTGTTCAAATATGCTTACACTCACGTCGATATTCTTGATTTCTATGATACTCTTTTCATTTGCTAGTTTGGTCATCAGAACATTTAATATCAAATCCTACTACTTACGGTACACCGGCGCCAGTTACTGCGATGGGAAATCGAAACCGAGTTGATCGAGAGGCGATCAATCAGCTATGGCAAGCGGAAAGCAAGATTCCAAGAAGTAATTCTATGGATTTTGCCATCGTCGCTCGTTCCCTTCACTGTCACTAATTAGCACTTGCACAACCAAGAATAAAGCTGCCCTAAGGATTAGGTTCGATCCTTCCTTCTCGGTTCACTTTGCTAGGTTGGGATTATCCCTCCGCTATTGGCAAAGCGAAGCCCCCATCACTTAGCGACAGTGCACTCGAGAGAAGAGGAGCGAACACTCCACCGTGGGGCTTTCTGTGTCCGGGAGCTCTCACCTTTGTTACAACCGCCGAACTCAAGATTCAACTGTAGAATGGTCGCAGCAGTCAATTTTATTTCTACCTAACCCCGCGTTTGGCGGCACGATATACGCACACACACCGGCACACTCTCGGCAATCGGCATTGCGACGAAGTGACCGAACGGCTCGAACACACAATGGCAGGGTGAGCGTGTGTGTGTGTACGGTAAGGTTGTGTTGGGCATTCGGTATCCGAGCGTTTGGATACACGATACGAACGCGATACTGCTCACTCAAACGGCTCGCTTATGGCGGTGCGCAAAGGACGGAGAACACGAACGCAAAATGCATCGGAATCGTTCTGCATAATACAAGTTGGATAGGAAAAAGGGGGGATTTGGGGCTTCATACTACAAAACATTGAGCATGATGTTTGTAGATTGTCCCATAATATGAACAAATGTTGGCAGACTTTCATGTAAACTTTATTTTCTTTCATGCCAAGATAACGATCAACAACCGCAAAAGTTTTGTTAGTTCAAATTCAAAACCACAATTTTATCGATAACTTTCACAACTGCATAACGAGTTAGCGGAAATATTCTGGGGAAAATCCATTCCACACATTCCCGTCGTAAGCGCCACTTTTTTTTTACACAAGAATCGATCGGTGTTCTCACAAACACGTGACAGCGAGCGCGCAAAACGGTAGTGATACTCGTACGTTTAAATTATGTAACGTGTTCGACGAAATCTTATCACCGTATTCTCCCCAATAACGGGACGCCTTGTAAAAGCTGCTACCGAAACCGAGAAAAATATTGCTCAATTGGAAACGATAATGGGTTTTCGCGTTATTGTTTAGGATGATTAACGTAAATAAAAAAATACAGTACGTTTTGAATACAATGATGTTAAAGTTAACAAGAAACTACTTAGTTTATTTAAAAAAATGAAACAGAAATCGATCGATAGAAGGTCATGATTCACGAGTGTCGGTCAGCGTCATATCAGCGCATTGCGGGTGGTAGCTCAATAAATTATTTCTCTAACAAGGAGAAAGAATGAATACAAGGCACAAGAAACAAGGTCAACAGTAAATTAGAAGTATGATCAAAGCAATAATTAAATTAATCTATCTAAACCACTAATAGATGCCACGGTGTCATCCTTCCAGGGTCACTTGACCTGACACAGCAAACATTAAGATTATCAGAGGGATAATTGACACCTTGTTCAACTGAAGATGATCCCTCTAGAAAGGGGTCACTGGGTGTTCGATCGCGAACGGGTATATAATGAGGTAAGGACAGACTAACAGCAACATTCTATCCAACATGTCCCTTTTGCTCTCCAAATGAGGGCAATACATGGCGAAGGTGATGGATGCTTAATTGTGTAATCAAGAGGTTTATCGTGCTTCGTACAAAATCTATCATTTAATCCCAATTGAATTGCTTCGACAAATTAGAGGAAAATGTTGCAAGGTGCATCAAATTGCATAACCAGTCTGGAACATCAATTAGAGCAACCGAATCAAACGGCATAGCCAGCTCATATCAGGTGATCGATAAATCGAACAGAATCTACCGAAAGAAATACATGGAACGTTCTCTTGGGAAACTTTCTCCATTTACTCCGACATGAGCCAGTTATCTAACTAACATGCGAATTATAAAGGATTACGTAAAATAGTTTTGTTACGATTTGGTTTTTCGAATGATTGGTATTGCAATATAGCGAAATTGCTTCAATGGAAAAAGGAGTTATAAACTCTTTTCCTTCAAATTGTATGATTTTACATGGTATTGTTTTCATAGGTGTTTTTCAAAGGAACATTCCTTCTTCAACGTTATTTAAACGTTTGCACCCGGGCAGATATGCCCTCGTTTGTGTGCATCGATATAACATTCAAATTTGCCCGGAAATTGCTTTATATTAAACGTACATGTTCAGTTTGCAGTGAAGTAAAATATCGATGATAAATAAAAATTGTAAATGCAGAAAACAGAAAGATATGTTTGTGCTATTGTAACAGATGCATAATGTATCTAGTGTCACGAAACAGACGTATTCAAGCAGCTCTCAATGTCTGAAAAATGTAATTGTTTCCTTTTGTTGAAAATATGTTATGTTTTTAACATAACGTAACATTATAAATTTTACTTATAGTTACATTTACAATATACATAAGTGATACCTGGGCTTAGTAAAACAATCACATTTATGATTTTTAAAGAACGATGTGTAAATAAACACACAGTCTGATGAAAACCAGTACGTGTGGAAAACTATGAGCTTGTGCCAAGCGTGACCTTTCATGAAATGTTGTAGGATGCGTTAAAATAAAACTCCTAGCCCAACTGTCACGTCAATCTTTCGCCAACCAGATTGGTCTTGATGTGTACATATGAAAGTAAAAAGGACATATTCTCCATTGCTGGAAAAACCTGCCGGCAAATTGCCACCGTCAGAATTCGGACGCCATTCCGATGCACTGTTTCGGGGTGTTTCTTTGAAAGTAGATATGGGTTCAAGATAAAGGCAACGCCAACGTGGCAAAAGATCATTCGAGACCTCACGACGACAACGACGGTAGGACGTGTTTCGGCAGACGTTATTTTCGAAACGTCCCACCCGGGCTAGGCTTATTTTTGGCCGCGTCCGAACACATCCCAGGCGATTGTTCCAATCACAGAAAGCCGTCCGGCTGTTGTGCAGATCTTGCGATCATTAGATCTACCGACCGTGCCGAGTGTGCGTATATCCTGGGGTTTCCTGCGCACGGCATGATCGAGGAGGAGTTGCTTGTTTAAGCAACACCAATTCTGTCGTAAATTGATATGCGCTTTGCGACTGGGAGGGCCCGACTCATAATGTAACTTTGTGAAAGACTGGACTATTGTTTCCAATGGAAAAATATCTCGGCGCTTTTTCGTCCCCGTCTTTGAAGCATTTGAGTTTGTTCTAAGTAGTTGTGTAAATTCAGCACTATTTCTTTGATGATGCATTATTCGGCATAATTCATATTTCATCTTCATGCTTGAAAATATATTTATTTAAATGATTGTATGTTGCCACAATAAATAATGAATGTCGATTTATTTAAATATATGAATAATCGAAACAAGACAAGAACACATACAATGACTTTTTGTTTGTTGATCTTGCTTAACAAACGAATCAAAGCCACATTTCTCTGATTCCTACCATAGAAATAAAACAAAGGACAGGTTGACAGCAGCGATGGTCGTGTGCCAACATTTGAACCATCCTCGTAAGGATTCTCGGTGGCATCTGGTTTGTTTTGGTTACAAAAAATCTCGCTTATACCGTTGCCAAGACCATCTACACATGCAGCATAGCGTTGATCGGGTACTGTTAGTTAAACTATCCTCACGATCGCTCCGAAGTCCGTTGACCGTTTGACTCGGACTCCTATTTGAATGTACCGATACTGTCGATGCCGTTGGCTGCCGTTTGGTGGTGTGATCGGGTAGAAACGGCTCGGTATGCATGACTCTGGCGTCAAATTGATCTGCGGCCATTGCCAAGGCAAGGCGCACGCATCCACACGCGACCACACGCCTTGTGTTATTTTCGAGCTCGGAATCTGACGGTGGAGGAAATGATGTTAAGAACAGGACTCGGAACACAGAGTGGTTATAATTGCGTTATTTTTCGTATAAGGATCCAGTTTCGCGCACAAACCCTGATTGCATGTACTTTTTAATGTTCATCATTTGTAAACAACACAGAATTTCCTTCAACCTTAGCAGATTAATCAGAATTCTCAAACTTATATCACTGGCGTTCGTATCGCCAACGACTTTGTTATCGACCATTCGAATTAATCAATTGATAACGGTAAGCTTTCATTCACGAGTTTGAATTTATGAATGAATTGAAGTATGATATCGTATTAAATGATACAAATTTTTAAACGGGCTTCTGTCCGTTCCTTAATCACTATATTAAGTTCCGCTATATCACTATACCAAGTTTCCAGTTCCATACATAGTCTTCATAGTACTAACTTTAATATTTTTTCATTCACGGTACGGTTAGGTTTTCAAATGTGCCCTTTGGTAGTTGAGAATCATAGATCATGGCACTACCAGGTTGACGACAGCTTTTCGCGGAAATGGACGAAGGCGCACATGGTGGATGCGGTTGATTACATTTGCATTACCGGCAATGCCATAATCTAAACAACTCCTACGACTTACATGTTACGCCCGTTTTCAATCGCTTGTAGGATGTGATGCGTGAGATAGGATAGGTATTTTTAGTGCAAAACACACCCGCTTTTCACGATCGCACGAGAAGGGCACCAGAAAAGCGCGTTTGACACGATTGAGGAACGTTGAATGAAGCCGTTTAATGGCTGTTTCTTACTTACTTCTCGTCCGTCTCAACAGACATGGTAATTTATCAAATCCGTTTTCGAACCCGTTGCATACGTCGGTGTTGGAAAGGGAAGCTATATTCAACGCTTTGTTTTCTTTTATATGCTGAATGGCTGAACCTCGAGTGAAAACGTTATCCATCATTTATGCCATAAACGATGTTTGCTTAGCACATGTAGTACAGTTCTACTACCCATGGTGGGTGAAACCAGATAAAACCTGAAAATTCTGGTAAAAAATGGTTCCGTCCTTATAGAACGATAATTAAATGGCATGCAATTTAAAAAATATAAAACTCAAACTTAAGCTGATCTTAAAACTATAAAACCACTTTAGTTACTATTATAAAAAAATATAATGAAGAATAGTATGCACCAGTGTTATTCCCAAGAATAAATGCTATCTCCTCTGCGCTCTGGTACGTCATCAGCTCTGGCAGACGTGAGCATGGTTTGATTTTCCGACTGTTTTTCCGTCAGAACCGCAACTCGCACGTTTGGGTATTTGTTTTTTTTCTTTTCTCTGGTTGACACTAAAATTAGAAGCGAACAAACGGCGCAAAGCAGTCAAACAAAACCCATTGGCACGACAGATACCGGCTACGAAGCTACGGGCCATGGCACCGACATTGGCAGCACCAACACAGCACCGTACCGATCGGTTCTGCACATTCCGGATTGCTGACAGATGTGCTAAACCCGTTTCCCGTTTCCCGGTTTGGCGGTAATTGGCTACCGAATTGTTCGATGCAATTTCATAAGAGATTTTATACTAGCTCTGGCGAGCTCGATCGATCGCTTGCGCCGTTGCAGTCGATGGAGCAGCCTGGTACTTGACGTTGCCCGTACAACGATCAAGTAAAATGTTCCAATCTATTGGCTTCACGTTTCATTCGGATGAAATAATCATAAATAAAATTTCAAATCCAAGAAACTTTAATAGTTTTAAATGTTGTAAACGCGATAGGATGGATATTGCAGAAGTTTACTACCTTTAGTGTACGTTGCTTTTGAGGTTAAAGCGTAACACTGCGGGTTTACACTCTATGTAAATTAGAGGTAAAATCTAGCTTTTGAAGTTTGCGAATGCAACTAGAATGGGACCAAGGAAAGTGTATTTTCTGACACACTCGTTGCACAAAATGTACACAGTGCATAACGCCTTTTTGATCTTATCCACATGGTGAAAGGCGCTACTGTTTTATTTGTTTTGCATCACCCATGAAATGTTTTATGTTCAAAAATATTATTTTCTTACTCCAATTGGGTTATCTAAACAGTTCTTACTATCTGCAAAATTTTGAAGGCCATGCGTCGAATGGAGACAGGCGAGATTTGTAACCTCGTGCACTCTCAAGTAATTTTACATTTCTCTACCACATGATCATCAGCCACATTCGAGGATCAAGTATAGCGTTTTGAAACGGCACTCCAAAGATGGGTGGTAAAAATAACCAAAATAATTATTATTCATAGCGGGACAGGCCGGCGTAGATCTGAAATCCGCGTATGCAGCGAAAAGAGCAATCCTCGAATTGGAATCTCTGGTGAAGTTGCATTGGCGCGTCACGTTTGAGACCTTCCCGTGCTATATTGCTCGACCATACGTTTTATTATATGCGTGTTAAAAATAGGGTTGATGAAGAAAACTCCACGAGGAACCAAGTAATCACACAAAACGACCGTAAAACCCGTCTTGACGGAACAGAAAACGTAGCTTGGTTGTTTCCAATGGTATGAAATTGCAGTTTAGTTTTGTTTTCCCTTTACTCGTACTCGTTCATTCCTTAGAAATCATCCGAACGACATGACTAGAAAATGGCCCATAGAAAATTTAAGAATATTAAACCAAATGACTGTAACAGACAACTATGTGGACCCCGGCATTGGATGTGGATACATCGTCTTAGACATAGGAGCACACCACCTAAATATAACCAGCAGACGACGTTCTCTTTTGGACAGAATGCACCTAGCTCCGTATAATCGTAACGCTTCTCCGAGCCATACCGAGAACTAAAGTTGTCACATATAATAAACGTGAAGGTGTGTGCCCCGCCGGTATTGGTACGAGCGGAGAACGAGAACGCCCGCCGGGATCTTATAGAAGATCTTTCCTATGATCTTCCCAGAGGATGCAACAGCAATACCAGTGATTTATAAGGCGTTACCGAGATCGGCCCTGATCTTTTTATAGCAAAGCTCCTTCCTTGCAGCGGCAACTGCAGGAAGACTTTTAGCCAATGCCACATCGCCCCAACTCTCGCCGTTGCCTGCGCAGACATCATTACAGTCGGTGTACAGTTGTGCCCCATCATTGTACGGTCGATTACATTCCCAAATGTTCAGGAAACTGTACTGTTGACCTCTTGTCGAACACCTACACCGGTCTTGCCGGTTGTTTCAAGAGCTAATTTGGCAAGAACAAATCAAAAACATTGTTGCTATGCTGACACAAAATAGACAATTGCTACGATAAACATTTGTTGTTATACTACCTATTATATGTTATATCAATACCTTAAACATGGTTAAGGTTCTAATGGTTCTTTGTTAGTGTGCAAGTTAAATAATTAGTGTACTTTAAAAAAAATCAGAAAACATGACGCAATAAATTAACTGCTAAATTAAAAATATAGACATTTCTAAAAAGTGCTGCAATAAATTGCGAAAAAGGTTATGTAAAATGATCAATTTCTCTAAACTTGTTCCATATCAGAAAAAAGATACTTATGCTTTCTTGTCAAACCAAATAAAGGTCCGGTTTCTAAAAATGCTTTCCGGTAAAAAATAAATAAAATGTTACCTTCCCGAGAAAGGTGTACTTGAAACTTTAATTGGTGTAAATTATGTAGATAAATGTAACATAAATATTTGTCCTTCATTCTCAAAACTATCGCAAAAAAACACAGAAAAACGCAAAAAGCAGAGCAACAGTTGAAATTACGAAAAATGCTTTGTTTATATTTCATTTCTAGGTATACACTGCTACACGAGATTAATGTTAATATCCTGGGCCAAAATTAAAAACAAGCGAGTAACAACAGGTGGAATAATGTTGCTCCTCACATCAGCACAGCACAAACCCCCGGCAACCCGGGGCTAGCGCAACAAATGGTCATTTTCGATGCAAGGTGAGCATTGGAGAGGGAAGGCCGGAAAGTATCCCACCCCAAAGCATTGGGGGTGGGTTTTTAGTTCTTTTTTTTGTTTTTGTTTGTTTTGGCGCTGTTCTATTCACTCCTGATTACCTGTTGGCAGACGACGGTGCCGAGACGTTACGGCCACCGCCCTCGCCTTGAAGGAAATCCATAGTTGAGTTCTTGAGATCAACCTTTGGCTTCGTCGGCGCAGGCTTGGCTGGCGCCGGTTTCTGCTGCTCGACAATAATGAAGCTGTCCTCGTTGTTGGAAGGCAAAACGGTTGTCGTTTCAGTTTTGGGTGCTGGTTCCGATGGAGGTGGTGCAGGAGTCGATGTCGGCACCGGGTCAATTTTGGGTGTCGGCGTGGGCAATTCCTTCTTTTCCTTTACCAGACGTGGCGGAGCCGGAGATGGTGTGGGGGCAGGAGTGGGTGCGGGTACGGTAGCGGGTTCTTTGACTGGAGCTTGAGCGGGTGGGGCTGGCGTTTGTGCCGGTTCCGGTTTGGGTGCTTCAACCGGTGGCGTTGGCTTCGGAGCCGGCTTGGCCGGTTCCACAGGCGTAGGCTTTACGGGAGGAGCTGGTTCACTTGCGGGTTTGGCCGTCGCCACCGCCGGAGTTAGTGGTGCAGTTTTTTCCGGCACTGCGGGACTGATTGTTGTCGGCGTCTTTGGTGGGTCAACTTTCGGTGCTACCGGTTTGGCCGGTTCCACCACCGGGGCCGGCTTCGGCTTCGGAAGTTCTACTGGCTTTGGAGGCTCAACCGGGGCCGGCTTCACTGGAGTGGGCTTTTCCGACGGTGGTGCTGATTCTTTCGGTTCCTTCGATGTTTCCGGTTTTTCTTCGTGTGTCGTTTCCAGTCCGGTCGCTTGGATGGAACGTTTGTTGCCAGTGAAAAACGCAAAAATTCTATCTAGAAACGGAAACCGTTTCCTAGAGAGGTGACAGAAAATAAAATAAAGAAAGAAAACAAAAGAATAAAATTAATAAACAATAAATTACTAAAAACAATTTCAGAGTAGTATCAATGCAAATTTTATAAACATAAACATAAGTACACGTCATGCAGGAATTTAACAAAACACCATAAATATATACAATTGTTAATGAACCCATTTGAATTACAACAGCAAAACGAAATTTAAAAATTAAACATAACAAAACCTATGAACTTAAAAGATAAAATGATTCAGCTGGCTTTCCATTCCAAGCGAAGCATTTGCACAAGTATAGCATATTTATTCGTTATCAAAAGCAACCACTTTAGAATTTATATGTGTATTGACATAAGTAGATAGTCATAGCTTTTATTAAATCTGCCTGATCCACAAACTAACTGCAGTTTGGTTGGTCAATATTTAACCCTTTTGATCAAGTGCGTTTCCAATAGAAAGTAAAGTACGATACCGGTACTTTTTCCGAGTTCCTCGAAGTTCAGTTTATCATCAGCAGCTCAGCAGTGCTGCAACGCCCACAAGTGATAATCACTTAACGTCACTTTAGATCATCCGTTTGAAGGTGCGCTAAGAAGTACGTAGGAGTGCAAGGCAAAAAAAATTCGCGAATGACATCATGGATCTCTTCCCCCTCTTTTTTGTACCTCTCTTCATGATGGTGGGTACCGTCACCTGCGTTCAACGACCGATAAGATAGCGGGCTGTTGCAGAGGGAGAGAATTTTTTCATCCATTTGGCACGTACACCCACCGAACCTGGGTTGTTGGAAGGAACCTTCCAGAACGCACGATGCATCGTTGTTGGATATGCAATCGATGGTTCAAGGAGACTAATCGTGCGTGAATTCCGTCAATTTGCTAGAACTCACTACGAATGTGGGTTTAGCCTTGCTTAAACATTGTAATCGTTGCCATGGTATCCTAGCTTGCTGTTGACCTTCGTTTTCGGAAGGGTACATTTAATTATTACAGCTTTTACTGATAACGTGGAATGTCACATTTATTTTTCACTCCCGTTTCTTTGGTTTGGAGCGTTATCGGCCTTTTTTTAAACATTTACTGCTTATTTGGATTGTGAGTCATTGGGGTAAACGATCTGGGGAGCAAAGTGAACTTAACATTTAACACCAAGTTGGGACTTCTTGGCAAATAATACACCGTAACGAAGACCCATCATGACAACAATGTATTATTTTATTCTTATCGCATCATACCCGGGAACGAAGTAAGAATGGCGATAGGTACTGTAACCTTTTCTTTAAGGGATTTAAATACACTGGGTAAAGATTGTAGATACAATCTGATTTGGTTATCTAAAATAGAGAAAAATTGCAAACTGCATGCGGAGATCATTCTATGGCCACTGCAATTTCTTTTGCCAATAGTTCATAAAATGTTCAAGTTGATTTACAATATTTATTGCCGTTGTGCATTGGTTTGAAATGGGTTGCCAGATAACTTTGCTCCGTAAGATAAAAATCCCTCCCTCTCCCATGTATCATTTCTGTTTTTTTTTTCGTCCACATCGCGAATTTTGTGATGAACCATGTGTTTTCGTTGTGCGGTTGCAAAATATTTACTTGCAAGCCCAAACAAAGGGAAAAGTACGACCTCCCGCCGAACACGGGGATCATATATTTTTCGCCACAAATTGGTCCACCCGGCGCGTACGCAACCGAAACACACACAGTTTTCCCACTGAAACGTCGGCATTGAACTTGAGAAATTGGTTTGGTAATAAATGCGAGTAGGCAGTATTTGTGAAATGTTCCACGCCGAGAGCGGTTTTTGAAAAACGGTGAAAAAACATCTCGATGAACGTCATCCGGTCGTGGAAATATGGTGCGGGTTGTGATGGGAGATGTAAAAACATACAGAAAATTTGTTTACCCCCTATGAAGACTACGAAATTATTTTTACGATCCAGTGTCTTAACTGGCAATCTTAGTTTTGATTGGTTGGAAATATGGGGTTCCCTGTTTTGTTATGTATTGTACTACTGATACTTTTATCACAGCGCCGCTAACAACAGGCAACGATTGAGGGCTACTCTTCAAGTTGGTCGTGGCCTCCTCTGAGATAACCAACAGCTGACGGTACTTGCGTGTCACACGGCCAGATGACCGACCATGTCAACGGTTTCTTTTTTTACTATTATTTTAAAATTTTAGATCACACTCAACACATTGTGCGCAAAAGTTACCTTGACATTCGCCTGCGCGCAAGTCAGCGCCACTGTCCATTCTCCATTTTTCCCAACCTCCGGTGGTCATCACCCGGTATATGTTCCCTCCCTCCGAAGCAAAATAAAGTTTACGCCAAAGAATTTTTCCTATTTCGCTTTCTTCTACAGCCAAGCCCGTGCGACACAGTAACGCAACATCAACCAACGAGCGAAATGTACCATTCACCTCATCCATATTATGGGAGGGAAAAACGTTTTGAAATATTTAAAAATAAATTCCGTGTTTCCACGGACCACAATGAACCGGCGGGAGCTGCGGGTTTCACGACGAAACGCAGTCTCGACTCCTTTTTCATTTCCACCAAATAGGCAGTAGGATCGAAAAAAAACACCCAGCCCGGTGGGGACACACAACACATCCGGTGCGTGTTATATAACCGGAGGAAGGAAACCTTTTTGGCGCTGTGTTGTGGTCGACGTTTTTTTTTCATTTGTGTTGCGTGGAAACATGGTCCAACGTACTCCGGAAAATGAAAAACATTAATTAGAAGTGTCTCGAAATGGGTTTCAAATGCTGCATTCCAAGCATCTGGACGGAGAAGACCGCCTTTCGTTTTAAAATTGACGCAATTAAAACATTCTTATTTTGAAAGTTGTTACTCAATGTGTTTGAATAGGACGAGTTTTTAAAGTTTATTTGAGAATCTGTCGATAAACTCCACAAACACGACTTTGTAAAATGAGTTTGGATTTTTATATGATATGAACTAACACTTTTAGTGAGTAGCCCAAATATTTTAAATCTACTTTACAACATATTCAAAAGAGAGGCAGTAGATACTAGAACTTGGAAAACCATTCTATGAACAAATATTTGCTTGTAACTGACAAACGGAACATTTTAAATCCCTATAATAATTTTCAAGCCCCCGTGTGTAGACAATCCGCACGGCATGGTTCTTGTCGATAATACTTTCGATGTGTTTTCCGTTCGTTGAGTTTATCGATATAGTCCCGTTTGTTAGATAGTTCCTATATTATCTAACTTAGGAATATATTTATGTAAGCAATAATATGAAAGCAAAATAAATAATTGTCGGGTATCACCAAACATAGACTGATCGCAAATTCAACCGTCGAACGTGCCATGAGCATTGCATACCCGCAAGGGAACTTACAAATCTCGTGTAAGTGTTATAGCGAATGTTATTTTACAAGCTAATCAAATAATTGTTGTAACACATTTAAATACTGAAGGTTATTTTTGCAGTTACTGAATTTCCATTAGTAGGTTTGTTAATGGAGTTTCAACAGAAATTAATCGCCAAGTTTTCACTAAGAGCTTTTACTAGGCAACGTGTTAAAGCTTTGCTTCGATCGTGCTCGGTTGGTTGATCTTGTTTGCGTTGAAATCAAAATAAAAGTTAAAAAACGTTGTCAGCTGCCGGCGCTAACAGATCGCGATGACTCAGACTCGCGCTGGTTCAGTTGCTACGAAAGTATTTGTCACCGGCACTGGGATAAAGTCCTCACAAGGGCGTACAGTCATGGCCACATGGCGAGACGATCGAATACCGATCGTTGGCGAATCGGCCCGTCTAGAATCGTGCTTGGTGCATTGCTAATTTTGTCCATACTGAGAAGCTGCGCTGACGACATTGCACTGCCACGTTGTTTTTCAATTTTGGTGCCAATGGCATTGGAGAATGCGATATGGAGTGCAGTCTTCTTATGTACATACTTCTTTTTATCATTTATCTACCTTGACATAAGCATGTTTGCGGCGAATACCGTTTTGCATGAGCTAATTAATTGTTTCAAGCAGTTAGTTGGATGCGCCATTCTAATGTGTTTGTATGTTTTTACTTACCGGAGCTCGTCCATCGCAAGCGAAAAGTACCAGAGGGCAAACATGGTGGCTGTTAAGGGTACGAGCGCGTACTTTACGAGGAACGATTTTCTGAAATTGAACAACAATCAAACAAGATATTATAGTTAGTTTCAGGATCCGTTTTCATTAGTATGACTGTTGTTAGGAGCGTAGTATATGGTGAATCAAATGTTGAAGTGAGGTCATGAAATTGTCCCTCTTTCGAGCGAACACATCATCCAAAAGCCATTGAGTCACAAGCGCACGTGATTATCATCGCCTACCAAGAGGGAAAGGGAAGCTTTATGCAATGAACATTCTTTGTTTTTTATATATTTTATGTTTTTAGGTAGGGGTTATGATTAGTTATGTTTATATTCAATTCATATGTATCATTCTTTGAATATTCCGTTAGTTTTCATAAACCTAAAATTTTCATTAAATGAATAATTTTATTGGATATTTAAAGCTATTAACAATTTGCGTTTACTTAGCCTACTACCAACGTATAGAAATTATAACCCGGCGCCAATCGGTCTTGCCAAGCATCAAGTGATGGCGCCGGGTGCCCTTTCTCCGACATCCAATCCTTTCCTGGTTCGCTATCAACACCACCTCAGTATCGATTTTGTCCTTTTGTGACCTTCTTTTGCTGAATTTTAAATTCACAGCGAGAAGGATAGAACATTGCATAAGCCAACACCATCATCGATGGAACACGACACTATTGCTGGAAGGGGGCAGCAGGTGAGCAATGTCGGTAGGATGGATCGACTCTAAAATGTTTGTTCGTTCGCTTTTTAACACTTTTGTGTGGTTACGCATGGAGGAATCCTCCTCTCGCTACCAGATTATTTCTTTTTTCTTGCTTCCGGCATAGACCGGGAGAAAATGTTCCGTTCACTTCTTCTCTACTTTTACAGTCCTCTGTTTCTTGTGTCATAAATTCAACAATTGTGGCTGGTCGATTCTTTACAGTTCGTTTTGCGCTGATTAAATGTGTATTTAATTTCTCTGAAACGGACCTCACAAATACGATTGTTCACTTCTACTGCCTCTTTATTTCATATTTCCCAGGAAATAGGTAACATTGCGGCGCCCAACCCAGTAGAGGATGATCGGAAAATATGACAACGGAGAAAATGTTCAATTTTACTTCTCTCGCACAGCTCGGGCCGAAAATGAGGTCAGCGAGACGGAAAAAGACCACGAACCGTGCAGTGGTTCAAATTAGTTTTCAAAATAAGGCACACCATTTACTCAGCACCGGCTAAAAAAACCAAAAAAGACACATTACTACCGAGCTGCAACACCAACGTAAGAAGCTTCCCGTTCCGGCCAGGATGACGTAACTCACTACCCCACCTGGTACGGGGGACTCCATGTAAATGACGATACGATTATCTTACACCAATTCACAATGCGAGCATTTATCTTAAACGCAACCCATTTGCAAAACTGCTGTGTGATACTCTTATCAACAACCAGCACCCCATTTCTTCGTTCGTATTTTCTTGGTCGTTTTTGGTTCACTCACTTTCCTAGTGTCCTAGTAACTTACATTTCTTTTGAAGAAATTTTGACCGCCCTACCGGAACAGGCAGACACAGTAAAATGCACCTCCTTGCGCTGTCACAGAAGGAACAATAAAACACACCAGATACTTTTTTAAACGCTTTTGGATTTTGCCGAGACCGAGAAACCACTGCACACACAAATGTACCCTCGCCACACTGAGGCGTCGATGCGATTGTGTCGTACGTCTCGAAGAAGCACGCGGTTAGAGCTGTTTGGACGAACAAGACGGATCCGATTTTTATGTGCAAATTTTTGCGATTGCCGCGGCAGCGAGAAGAAGATTACTTGTTTATGTCCCTTACTAGTGATGGGAAATCCGGATCCGAAACCGGAGCCGGTTCCGACCAACTCCGACAAATTTCGGAACCGGCTCGGAGCCAGAGCTCACTGAGCTATTGAATGGATCGTAGTTTTCGTGAAATTTTGCAAAAATGCAGAAAATATTTCATCGTGGTTCGAAAACCCACCAATAGATGGTTACCGGTTCGTAGAACAGACCGACTTGGCAACCGGTAAATGTTACCGGTTCGCCGACCAATCACAAGCGAAACAAGCCAACAGAGACTCAGATTCAGAGATTCGGAACCCACTCCAGATTCAATTCGAAAGATTCGAATCCTTACACGATTTCAATGTTACCACCACTAGCCACTAGCTTTTATGCAAGAGAAAAGCTCAATCGTTGATCTGCTATAAAAGCTGCCATAAAACTCGGTGTATTTTGGCAGGTTTTTTTTAAATCGAAAATTTCAGGCGACAGTCGAAGATGGAGCCGCCTTGTGCTTCTTAAAATGCATGTAACAATATAGTGTCAATAATGTTTTTTTGTGTTTATTACGCTGATCAAGTGTTTAATACGTAGATCTGAAGTCTAGCACCCTCGGGGTAACCAAGGCTTTCGGTTACAGTAACTCTCTTCGGAGAGAGGGGGATGTTGTGCCACTACTGGGGGATGTTGTGCCATTAAAGAAAATGAATAAATTGTATGCAATCCATGTTGGCTCTATTCAATAGATCCTGCTGTCTTGAGCAACCATGAAGTTATCCGATGCGCTAAACACCTGAGCTAGCTAGCGATGAATCCTTCCTCTCCACACTTCCTGCACGCATATGCCGCCAGTGATTTATCGGAGCACACGCCACTCAAAGATGTCGAACCCCTTAACATCCTACGTAAGCAGAGACCAGGTTTCGAATAATGGGCGACAATAACATTCCTGCATGCAATGAATATGCACTTCGAGTGTTGGAGAATCTCTGGACCTCAGAAATTTGAGTCAATAGTTAGGCCGTACGACCTGTTCGTCTCGCCCGAATATGTCGAAGGCATTCACGAAGCCAAGGAATGAGATTCAAAAACGGTTCTTATAAGATTATCGCACGAGTTTCTTCCATAGTGACCTCTAACAGTCGTTCTATTTTTTAAGAAAAGCTTTAATACCGCATGGTCTTCTTTAGGTGCTTCCTACTTATGATTTCGTAGGTCGTAAGGGTAAATCGTGCAGTAGTTTTTTGAGTTTTTCTTAAAATTTATGAAGACCCTGTGCCCTATTCAGGGCTCACGAGATTGTACACGTGGATAGTCAGCCCTCTCGTACAGGGTAGGATCCGTTATTGGTTGGTATTCGAACCCATGCCAAAGAGGCAACGTGAGCGGCGCTCGTGAGTAAATTTTCTAACCTACGTAACCGCTTGGCTTTCGTGGAATCCCTAACATAAGTGTAGGAGCATAGCATTCAATTAATTTTATATGACGGGGAAATTGTATACATTTTCCTCCACATAACTTACCAGGGCATGACGGAAGAAGAAAATTCCCAACATATGACCAATTTGCATGAGATAGAACCAGAATTTGTAAGGCGATTGTGAATCAGCTGAGCAGATTATCGTACATCCCCGGGCAAATAGCCCAGTACCGACCGAGGGCGTTGAGTTCGGGCCAGATAGTCCACATTGATGGGCAAGCGATAAGCGCTCGTGCGCATCTTACGTACGCAAACAAACCTATCGCACAAACAGCGTGATCAGCCGGACGAACTGGGAGTAGTTCGCGTCATCCACTTGCCTCTACTTTAACCATCTTGCGGAGCCAACAGTCAATTGAAAATTAATTGACCGCTTGTCTCAATGCTCCTCTGGCAGCATCAATGAAATCAACTGTTTCAATGGCCACAAGACAACTTTCCTCCATGACTTTGGTAGTGTTGTTGATCCCGTTTCTTCCCAATAGAGGAATCGACTAAATTGTTGGAATTTAATTGATCCGTTTAATAAAACCCACGAACGCATCACAGGAAAATGGAATGATTCATCATCACATTGTTGTATGAATGGGGGTTTTACCGACCTCCGAAACGGAATGGTCCATTTCTTGGCGAGTGAAGAATATTTCTTTCTTTTCTCGCTCTGAATGATGTTGCGCGGCTTCTGACAGTAATAAATAATCGGGAAGGCAACATGCAGATAAGAGAACTAAGTGGTCCATGCTAAACGACTCTTTTACACTAGTGTCACAGTAATTTTAACACGGCCTCTAATTCCACATTTAAGAATAACTCTATTTTATTTCGTAGCAAAGGCACGTACTGTAGTGAATTGTATTTTATACCAAGTTTTGCATTACGCTTACATGCCATAACGATAAACGTGATTTTCTCAGATAATCTGATTCCCTCTTAGTTGCACGTGATCAAATGTAAACAGCAAATTGTATACTGATTGAAATTATTTTAATTTCTATGTATGTAACTTACAATATTAAAAATTTTAACACCTTTTGCTGGTTGATAATAATAATTAATTTCTATACTTCATTTGTATTCAAAAAATCACCTGAATAATTTCATGAGAGAAGTATCACGGTATTGAAGTTACTTTTGATCACAAGGGAATTTTTGCCTATTTAGTCAATTTACGGTTAATCTAAAAAAATGTCCTCATGGCCCGAACGTTTCAGCGGCGGTTGCTCGAGCCGACCCGACGAGCATTGCGGCGTTCGGCTTCCGAGAGTCCAATCTCACATGTAATCTTTATGCATTGCCCTGTGGAATCTCTCCTATACTGGCGATCGTGGCCACATCCCGCTCATTCTACGATCGAAACTGGACCAGACCGGACGTTTTGTGTTTGCCAGAGACGTTGACGTTGACGGTCACCTCTAACCGTACAAAAGGCATCAACGCCGTATAAGAGTGTTTGTGGTTCACTGGCTGCTGCAGCCATTCGCAGGACTTGTGTGTTTACCAAACATTTGTGATTTTTATCAGTGATACAAAGAAGAAAATAAGTTGGGCAGAGGAGTGAAACAAATTTCTTGGTGGTCGATAAAGGAAACAGTGGCCAAAATGCGGCAAAAAGTTTGGAAACGACCAAGAATAGTGTTTCTTGTAGCGATCGTGCTGTTAGGAGGATGCTTCAATGTAGTGCAAAGTGTAAGTTGGAAAGATTTCCAGAAAAGTGTGTTAAAAATAAGGTTCATAATCACGATTCATCTATCACCGTACCACGAAAGCAAATATCGGTTGCTAGAGATGATTCTTTCTTGAAAGTATTAGTCTTATCAGATCAGAATATTCGCGATGCTTTGGACGGTTCGCTCTGTTGGTGTCCTTTGATGTGTAAGACTTGCGTTTTTGCTCCTGTTTAGTTTCTACTTTACGGTAACAATTTGCATTTTTATCGTATGAGCTTTTGCAAAGTAATTTAAAAATTGGTTAACAATGAGATTTTGTTGTTTTACAATCGGATTGTGCTAACTATCAACCGCCCAAAAATATTAATCATAAAATTCACACTGTTGGTATGGTATAAAATAAGCAAATTGAAGTGAAAACCCGGCTACGAGTACGATTAAGGATTGAACGATCTATGAGAATACTTCTGTTAATGTTTCGAGGAACGGCTGTGATGTGATTACACGATCGACGTTGGATCGTCCCTGATGTCGTCATCATAATAACCTCGCTCCAATTCTTTCCGCTATAAGCGCTATCTTATGGAACCGTTAGACAGTTCACTATCAAATGGGAAACAGTTCAAGACAATCTGCATGCTTCCTATTTTTCCAAAGGGTACTAACGAACATCTTATCGCTTATGGAAGCAAAATGATTCAATTGAAAAATAAAACAAATAATTTCTGTGCAAAACAAAATGCAAATATACATTTCCATCGAACAGACAGATAGAACGAGAGAATGAGGATCGTCTCAATTTCGCAGGTTTTTTCTAGAGCAATCAGAATATGGATTAATGAATATTAATTGTTTGTAGAATTTTAATCACATCGGTAGAACGGCAATTAATCTCATGTTTGTCTTACTATATTAGCAACGAAAAGCAAACAACTTCCACCGAACAACAGATTGTTGTCTTAAAATAAATGCGTTCATCTGCTGATTGCGTTTCATGTGATGTTCCAGAGGTTTTATGCTGTTGACAATTACTCATTCATATTATCATAACATTGTCACTAACAAAAAGCAGTTGTTTTGATTGATGAGTAATTTGCTTTTTAATCTTTGTATTTCGGAGGAAACAAACTTTAATCGCTTGGTAAGATCAGTCTTGCTTTTAACAACTGCGCAGTAACGATTTAAATCAACTCAAAAGGAGTAGATGCGTTCTTTATATTTCATTTTTGAACTGTTCTCTGATGAACATCAGCTTCTTCAATAAGCTTGTCTTTCATTAACATTAATGTGTCAATTAATTAATATTTGTTGGTCAAATTTCGTCTGAATATTTTTTATTTTAGAAGCACTAAAACAATTTAACAACTTAGTACATCACGTCCATCGATATGAGCAAGTTATTGAAACAGAAATTGAATTTTAAACATGTTATTTTTTACGTTATACTATTTAATTTTTTAAAGAGATCGTTCTGTGATCAAATCTAGGGAATATATTTTTCTAATCAAATTTTATTGCCGATTATTCGATTTACACTCCAGATCTACGATCCAAGAACGTCACCACAACAGAACCACGTTCACATGATGCCGGAAATGCATGGTTCCTATAGTCAGGTACACCATCATCGGCCGTACGAAGCGGAAACTTCGTACTATACCCCAATGATCCGTCAGTATGCACCGCTACAGAGGCAGCATCATACAACACAACAGCATGGTCCGTCGGCACCACAGTACCAACCGGGAGTCCTATTGGCACCTTTTCCTACCGATGAGCAGCGTGCGCCGGAAGCTAAAGCCCGAGCTTTACCGTACACCCAACAGCAGCAATCGGTTCCCTTAGCCTCACGCTCGAGCTTTGGATATGGCGAGGAGGATCGTTTGATCGGTGAAACACTATTTGCAAAACCTGCTATCCGCGCTCCGATCCACCCATCTCTCAAGGACTTCGACGGCATCAACTGTCCGGAGGGTATGACGGGTCATTTCGTGTACGCGATGGATTGCCGCCAGTTTCTGAACTGCTGGAAAGGACGTGGGTTCATTCAGAGTTGTGCACCCGGTACATTGTTCAATCCGGAGACACGTGAATGCGATCATGCTTCCAAGGTAAGCTGTCTACCCGCACCGGCATCTCTGAATGGTATCAGACCAGCCACCGAAACCCGTGAGGCTCCGAAACTTGCCGCTTACACCGCACCGAAGCAGGACCTAGAACCGGTGTGTCCGCCAGGTGTTATCGGACTCCTACCCCACCCAACCGACTGTAGGAAGTTTATAAACTGCAATAATGGTGCTCGCTACGTGCAAGATTGTGGTCCAGGTACGGCTTTTAATTCGCGGATTCTCGTTTGTGACCACATCCATAACGTAGACTGCGACAATACGGAAAACATTATACTCGGTATCAACCGGCCACAGATTCCGGTGCCACAGTATCCTACTCCTCCTCGAGCTCACCATCCCACACAGGCTTCAGCCGGATCGCAACCCGTATCTGTTGTCGTTCGACCTGGTGCTTCTCCGGGAGGCTATGATACCAGCGGTCAACAATCCGTTCATCCCGACGTAGAAGAAATTGCACTTTCCGATGAAACCACAACGAATGGTGATGAAGACGCTGAATATGAAGGTTTCGATTTACGTTTTAATAACGGAGCACCGGAAGTGGATCGTCGCCAACCGAAAGCATCTCACTTGGAACCTACGAGAGCACCAACGCAACGGCAACCGGAACAAAGGCAATATCCTGTCTACGAACCAGCACCAACTAAAGCCACTCAATCGCTTAAACGTGATCCAATAGTGGAAGTTCAGTCCATCCACCGGCCCGTTTACGTGCCACCGCCACCAACCGCAAGCTCAACGACCACTAGAGTACCCCTTTCCCAGTATCCAACAACTACAGCTCGTCCCCTTGGAACGCCACAACCGACGGTACGCAAGGAGGACATTCAAGTCCAGCAACATATGGATGCACTCAAGCTTTTGTTATCCCCGTACATGAAGGAACACAAGGAGGTAGTGGAATTGAACGCCACAAAATTGAGTACTATGATGACGACCACTACGACCACGACTGAGGAGCCACCGGTGGTGCAGGTGATCGGATTGCCCCCACCGACCCCACGTGGCAGCAAATCTTCCGTTGCGGCACCTTATAGCATTCCGACTCCTAGCGAGGTGAATGAGTTCTTCTACGGTGCATCGGAACAGGTGCCACTGGCATCCTGGCCACTTCCCCCACCGTACATCACCGAACAGCCACCTTCTCCACCGGAGTCGGTTGTTTATCCGATCTACCGTAGGCCAACGACCACGACGACCACGACTACTACGACCACCACGAGTAAGCCTCTTGTCGTGCGCAGCCGATTCGGGGACAATCGTCCCAATCCATGGCAACCAATGATTGTACCTCATGCAACGACAACCCGGGCACCGACAACGCCGACGACGACGGTAAGAACGACGACGACAACGCAGGATCCTTGCTACGGTAAGTTCGTCTGTGGGAACGGAGTCTGCATCGACGAGGCGGAAGTTTGCGACGGAAAGGACGGCTGTGGCAATCGGGCTGATGAGAAAGTGTGCGATCATATCGGTTACGAGCTGAAGCTTTCGAAAAAGGCACAAGGAAACGTGCAGGTGAAGGTGTACGATCGTTGGGGGTACGTGTGTGACGACAGCTTTGGAATCGAGGCGGCGAATGTGGTGTGCCGAGAGGCAGGCTACGAGGGGGGAGCAATGGAAGTGAAACCACACTCGCACTTCCCGCCGAATGCAACCGATCCGAGCGACGATGACGATGGACCGTTCTTCATGATGGATGCCGTCCGTTGCCAGGGAAACGAAAGCTCATTGCGAGAGTGTGACTTTAATGGTTGGGGTGTGAGCGATTGTAATGCCGAAGAGGTGGTGGGAGTAGTGTGCCGAACGCCCGTCATGACCTGCCCGCAGGACTACTGGCTTTGTCACGCGTCAGAGGAGTGCATTCCGCTGCAGTTCCTGTGCGACAACGTGCGGGATTGTGCGGACGGGTCGGACGAGTTGCCAGCTCACTGTAAGGCTCCACTAGCCGTCCGTTTGGCGGGCGGACCGAATGATCGCGAAGGACGCGTGGAGATCAACTACCTTGGAACGTGGGGAACGGTGTGTGATGACGACTTTGGGGTGCGCGAGGCGAGAGTCATTTGTCGTCAGCTAGGCTTCAACGGAACGGCGGAGGTTAGAAAGAACGTTTATCCACCCGGTTCGGGACAGATCTGGCTCGATCAGGTGGCTTGCAATGGCACGGAAACGTCGATCGAGCACTGCGTCCACTGGCACTGGGGCCAGCACAACTGTGGCCACTCGGAGGACGTCGGTGTGCGGTGCGGCGTGTACGTACCGACGAAGCCAAGGACGGCACGGTTGCGCAATACTCGACCGAATCCTCGATTCGATTTTGTCGAGCGATCGCGCAAAATTCATCCCGACACTTGTGGTCGGGTGATGGTTGATCCGACCCTTCGGAAACCCACCTACGGTGCTCGGGTTGTCCACGGTTCCGAGACGGTGTACGGTCACCATCCGTGGCAGGCGTCGCTACGTGTGAAGACGCTTCACTGGTGTGGAGCGGTGTTGATCACGCGCTACCACGTCCTAACGGCGGCCCACTGTCTGGTCGGGTACGCGAAGAGTACTTACCGGGTGCGCATCGGAGACTACCATACGACCGCGTACGATCAAGCCGAGATGGACATTTTCGTTGAGAACACGTACATCCACGAGCAGTTCCGCCAGGGTCACCACATGAGCAACGACATCGCGGTGGTTGTACTTAAGACGCCGGTGCGCTTCAATAACTACGTGCAACCGATCTGCCTACCAGCACAGAACGCACCGTACGAGGCGGGCAAAAACTGTACCATCTCCGGATGGGGTGCCACCGTAGCGGGATCGAAAGGTAAGGTGTATCCCATGAAGCGGTGAGAATTGGTAGCAGCGTTTTCAACATCAGGATTTTTTTTATTTACAGATTCTTCCTTTGACCTGCGTGCTGGAACCGTTCCGCTGTTACCGGATAGTGTCTGCCGGCAGCCGGAAGTTTACGGCGACTCGTTGATCGATGGTATGTTTTGCGCTGGTACGCTCGAACCCGGTGTAGACTCTTGCGATGGCGATTCCGGTGGGCCTTTGGTATGCCCCAACGGTGATGGTGAGTAATCCTAGGAAAAACATGAAAGTATAAATTTTTAGATTCAGTGCTAGATGTGTACCGTTGGAAAACTCCGCCCCTAAGTAACTTCAACAGTCGACTCATTGTAGACTCAACTTTAAACGAAACTAACTTTTTTTATTTTGGTCTTACTATCATAAATCAATAATATAAAAATGAAAATCGCCAACTAAGTTCCTCTTCTAAAATTCCAAAGCAGTTCATTACTCTTCGATTACAGCATCAATTGGAAATTTGTGCTCAAGAGACGCAAGTTATTTTCATGACATAATTTGTATGCTCTTTGTTGCTGTTCGTTAACTATAGAACATTGATGCTAAAAAGCCTGGCTCGACGTGGCTCTTCCCCTCACTAAGTTCCCCTCACCACCTCACCCAAGAACAGCTGTGCAGTTATGTTTGAGAAAATATCTTATGTGTTTGTTTTCGTTCTAGGCACTAATGTCCTAACCGGCATAGTTTCGTGGGGAAAACACTGTGGATACGTGAATAAGCCGGGAGTTTACTTGAACGTGGCCTACTATCGGGACTGGATCGAGCAGAAGCTCAACCAATCGCTGCACCAGCATGGAGTTTGAGCCGTCAATAGGATGTCTCTCCTTCCATAGACCTAAGCACTTAACTTCCGGAAACAGTGAACCAGTAAACGTCGCAGAAAACAGCACGGAAGATGACACCGAGTGGCTGGGCTGTATAGTTACACCGTGTTGCAATGTACCTTAAATATTTTTGATGGCATTTTTACACTTTTATATCTCTTATTAACGTAGTGATACTGAAAAGAAAAATTTAAATTGGGTTAGCAATATAAGATAGATATAATAAAACGCGCGTGGTTTATGTACAAAAGTGCATAATTTAAAATTAATTTATTGAAACTTTAACTAACTTATCCGAACGGATCACACTTTCGGGCTGGGACTGGAGAAACGATTGCTCAGGGCACTGAATTTCGACGTTAGGTTGTGGTATAGGTGTTGGTACGGTTGAGAAGACTCTGACGGTACGGCAGGAATGCCTACGGCGCGACGAACGCGAGGTGATAGAAGAAACAGATTTTGGCCCAATCCGTAGGCACTGGACGAGACCCAGTACAGGCAAAGGCACTACAGAGTAAAGAAATTGAAGATATCCATCAAGAAAGAGTATTATAATTACTGAAATTAATTTAGTGTTGATAGGTGTTTTGCCACCTTAAAAAAGGTTAACTTAGGAACTGTACTTTACCGAAGGAACCGAAGCAGCAATTGGAACCATGACGACGCTTAGCACACGAAACAGATTGGTAAATATGGTCTGAAGTTTCGAGGGTAGCTTTGTTCGAGACGCAGCTTGAATCTGCAAAACCAGAAAAAGAATAAAATAATTACGTGATCGGTTTGGGAGGATTTGCGCCTCGCCTACCTCGATGATAGTTAAGTTGATAACACCCAGCGCAACCGGTAGTATGAGTGAATGGTCTAATTCGGTCAGATTCGGTATCCAACCGAAACCACCCATCGTTAACTCGGTGTATGCAATCTGCGCCTCGATGGCGGTCGGATCGGGCATTAGGGAGACCAGATTGCGAATTGCTACCGACTGCACTATCCACAGCGGTATCTGGCCCCAGAGTAGTACCATCGTCTTGGCCGGGTGGCAATTTTCGCGGACGATCAGATTATTCCACTGTTTTTTAAGCTGAAAGCGTAATAACAATAGATTACTGTTTGCCGTTAGTTAATCAATGTTCAACGAAAAACTTACCGAATGATTGTACATGATGCGCGCTTCCTTTTCAGACCAATTAAACTTTTTTATAGCGTAGGCTGTTTCCATCTTCAATTCCTTGATTATGTCGGGCATTTCGAGTGAAATTTTTTCCAGGCGTGCCAATATTTTGTTCTGATAGATCGCAAGCGGTAAGGTGACAAATGTTCGTAGGCCAACCGTCGCGAGTATAATCGTCGCCCACCAGGGAAGTCCGGTGAAGTCGTGAAAATCTATCATCCCATGCTGTACGTAGGCAACCGGGGTGCTTTGGGAGATTGATTGCCAAATGCTGGTGACGGTAGCTTCATAGGAAAATTGCCGAACCGGCGATGGCGGAAGGAATCCCTGGACACCGGCATTGTTCCACTGTGGCGATGTTAGCAACGCATGTTCCCGATAAGTGTGAGAAGGTAATCTTCTGGCCGATAGTGCCACCGTTCGTAGGGTTCTTAGGTAGCTCATGCTTACCTCACTAAGAAACTATGGAATGAAATGAAAAGTGGCGCAATAGAAATGACGCTCCTTCAGCCGATTGTGTGTACTTGATTGGATTATTGTTTAGCAGGTGTTGGGAGGCAGTTTCAAACATAAGGTCTAAAACTGATTAGCCCGCAGTTTTCGAGCGTGTGCACCGAGGCATGCCAGTATGCCGACGATGCTTATGAACACTCCCAGAACCAGTGCCGCGCCATCACCGAAATCCATTCCGTCGGCTGCAGCACAATCCGCGTAAAGCACGATCGTGGCCAGAAACAGGAGAACTATTTGTTGTAGCATGACTTATTGGAAGGAATATGCACAGCTACGGTAACACACAGCGCACGCTTCGCACAATTACTTCAAGTTTTGATAGATTCACGATGAGGGAAGCAGTTTTAATGGCAACACAAAGAAATGTGAATTAAATCTTACGATGAAAACCTACCACAATAGTATTGATGCGAGAGTTGATAACAACATTTGACATCATTCAAAAAAATAAACAAATAAATAAAAATTCCCGGTGAAAAGAGAACATGAATAATATTAGCTGAATGAACTGTCAAACTGCGTCAAAGCTAGTGATGAGAAAATCAAATCCCTGATGGGATTCGAATCTTTCGATTCAAATCCATTCTGAGATCCGGATCTCCAACTCTGAGTCACAACCCATATAACAGTCGCGAGACGATTACACTGTTCTGGTATATCAGTTCCTGGTCTGAATCATTGTCACTCCGTGGGATAAAAATAATGGCAGAACTTCTCAGATACGCCGAGTTCTACTGTATTTCTTTATAAAAAAAAGGTTGATGAATTTCAAAAGGAATTGGACTCCTTTAGAGTCCGTGAAGGGATCGAGTCCCGATTCTGTTGGCACAACACTAGTTGAAACGGTGTTTGTTGCTATTCCTGCATCGATCGAAGGGCGAACACTTTAAAGACGAATCGTAAAGGATCCATTAGCAGCGCGAAAGTTTTGTCATATCAAACCTACTGGATCGAAGGACATCTTCCAGTGTTTCCTGAGTGCTACAATAACTACCTCACGCAGCCAGCGAAATGGCGAAAAAAGCTTTCCAGCACCAGGCGGGTACCGCGATGGAGTGTTTAAGCGTAAGTTGTGTGTGGCTCATCTCACAGCAAAGACTTGTTGATGCATGAAGTTAGTTATATTTGGTCGTCCTTCGTATGAATCATCAATCAAGCAAAGCGATTACGCATATTGGTTCGTGAAAGTTTGCACGGAACGATAGTAGATTGTTGTATTGTTTGACCTTCTCAAAGGTTCCATTGAAGTGTCAATTGAAACGTAAACAATTTTAAACAAAGCATCTCAACAAGACTGCTGCAAGAACACCTTGTTGTCTTTGCAATACCCATACCGTAAAATTGATCCCAACATGATGCCTGCAGCAAATGGTTAAATGCACTCTATCACTTACAGATTCCCATAACTTTACACAAGGAAAAAGACATCGACGAAGAAGGTCGCGAGGTGCTGAAATGTGGATTCAAAATAGGTGGTGGCATCGATCAGGACTTCCGAAAAAGTCCGCAGGGATACACGGACTACGTAAGTGCATTTATAGTTAGTGGTTAATGCCATGCCGTTGTGAATCGAGTGTGTATCTAATTTATTTGATTTATTTATCTTCTAACGACAGGGAATCTACGTGACGGAAGTACACGAAGGTAGCCCAGCTGCGAAATCAGGCCTGCGAATGCACGACAAAATCCTGCAGTGCAACGGATACGATTTCACCATGGTCACACACAAAAAGGCTGTGAGTTACATACGGAAAAATCCCGTCCTCAATCTGCTTGTTGCGAGAAAAGGCGTTACATCGACGTAAAGAGGAACAATAGTCAGTTGCAGAAAAGATAAGAAGAAAGTAATCTTTATGTTAAAACACTCTTGCTAGGCAAAAGGGTATCTGAAGCATTCCAAAAGTGAACAATTGGTACACACTCGAAAAACTTAGCAACGCTATTGACACAGTATCGAGAAGGTGCGTATTTATAATCAAATATCTAAGACTCGAACAAGTAACATTGCAGTCCTCGTAGAAAAAATGGTGAAAAAAGTTGTTCGGTGGAAACGCTATTCGTACTAGCTTAAAATTACTTTTCTACAAACGGTCAACTGCATGAACAGCTGTTTTGGATTATTACAAACATTATGTCCTACATCAACTACTATAACCATTCTACATTCACGTTTACAAGTTCACAATTAAAGATATACTATTCCTACAATCATCTTATGTTTACCCGAAGCTTGAGGGTATGGAGGTGAAATTGAGGGTTTATATTGCATATATCTATTGATTATTTCTAAGAATGTTTTTAGGCATAAACGTCGTTAGTTAGATAGCATAAGTCCCGCAAACAAATCACTCATATGAATGGATAGATAGTTGCTTATAGATTGTACTCTGCGAGATTTTAGCCGCATTCATGATCAACGGTAAAAACAAACACAGACAAAAATATATTAGTGGAAAATTTTGCAACAGCATGACAAAGGAGAGGTTAATGCAAAAGCATTATGAGAACACTGCCATTAATGGAAGATGTTCTTATCGTTTCGACACATATTTTTACACATAATTGTACTACCGATACGAAAAAAAACCTTCGTAGTCGATCGGCAACACTTTCATATTTAGCGAATAAAAATGTATGCCAAAGTAAGATAAAAAAGTGTAGAAAATACAAGTTGAATGATTATTAACGGTAGAAAGAAATAACGGAATATTTTGTCGTTATCTCAAATAAGGGCTAAACACTGTGTGAAAAATGTGTTATCTTACATAGAAAGAAATAACATAGTATCGTGGAATGCTTCTTTTTACGTTTGTTTCACAATTTGATCATCGCGCATGGTTAGTACTTAGGTGGGTGACCACTTGGGAACGCCATGTGTCGTTGGCATCCTCAATCTTTTTACACGCCGTTTGGTTGTATGCGTGCGTGTGAGGGAATGATGTTGTTCCACACGCGGGAAGGAAATAAACCCATCTCGTTTGATGCGTCCTTTTCGAGTTGTTGCAGGAGGAACTGGCTATTGTGAGAATGTTCTATTTTTAGCTCCGGCCAGCCTCCATCGGTGGCGCTTATGTTGCGAACATAGCAGCAACATACTTGTCAACGACCATACCATGTTGAAAACACCGGTTCTCGTCCGATCACCGAAGTTAAGCAACATCGGGCATGGTTAGTACTTAGGTGGGTGACCACTTGGGAACGCCATGTGTCGTTGGCATCCTCAATCTTTTTACACGCCGTTTGGTTGTATGCGTGCGTGTGTGAGGGAATGATGTTGTTCCACAAGCGGGAAGGAAATAAACCCATCTCGTTTGATGCGTCCTTTTCGAGTTGTTACAGGAGGAACTGGCCATTGTGAGAATGTTCTTGTTTTAGCTCCGGCAAGCCTCCGTTGGTGGCGCGATTATGCCTTCGAGGTGATTACATATGGGACCATCAAGATCTGGTCCGTTAAGTAGTTCTGGCATGTTTCAACACAATGTTTTATCATTGATTGAAATTTCCTGAACTACTCCGAAAGTGGTTCCATTTTGCTTGAAGGGAAGTCTTAACGGTACCTCTTTTTGCAATTGATGGCGACCGTTGCATGTATGGAGTAGAGTTGGATACGAATGTTCTAGGGAGTAATGGCCCGATGTCCATTCTCGTTTGATAATTTACGTAAAAGTTTTTAATTTATTTTTGTCCTTTGTTGAGATCATCATCATCATAGCATTAAAAAGATAAACTAATGTTCATCGATGATAAGAAAAAAGTAAACCAAGCTAGTTGAACGAAGTAAATTTTATTGTAAAGTTACATCACTTACGTACTTAAAAAAAATATTCTGACGGCCAGTAAGGCGGCCATACGGTAGTCGGTCGAAACTTTAGCCATAGCCACCAAAACCATTCATGTAAGATGTTTTTCAGTAGTTGTGTTAGGTTGAAATAGATCCTACATTTAAGAGTTGTCAATGATATTTCGATTGGTAGTAGTTGGGAGACATAGTGAGGGTTATGAGTACTGGGTATATCAATGGTATTGGACCCGTTTTAACTCGTCCGATGGTCTTTGGGGATAATTCACTATGACCAGATATTTCCAAAGCACTGGATCTCTGTATGATGTTCTCTCATAAAGTTGCTTACTTCCGAGTGGCACTGCAAGCTATATACTTCTCCACATGTCTTGATACAAAGAAAAGCGGCTTTGTGCATAACCTTTCCACCTATTTTCAGTCACGATATGCCGTTCTATAGGAGTTTAGGGACCCCAAAACATTTTAAATATTATGTTAAAGTTAAAGTTTCGTACCACTCGTCGCCGTCTAGCTTCAAACAACATCCATGATGGTCACGATGTCGCGATTATCCGAAAACATGTTTTACAGGAGCTTCGAGTCGTTTTGTTTGAGTGAGAACGGAATGATCAAGCCATTTTTCGTTACACCTGTCGTTAGGGTCGCTGGTGTAATTTGAGGTCCCGCAACATGGTGGCCAGACCAAGACTTCCAAATGATTTTTTAATTTTTTCCATAAGTGAACATATAGTCAGAAATCCAAATTAGCTTAGTTCGGCGGACAGAAAAAGTATCACAACATAAAACAAGTTCGTTCTGCGATGAAGCTGGAAGTTGTACCATGTAATCAAACATAGGTGGTTTGATGTTTTGGCTACGGTGGATTCAATTTAAATGATAAAATTACTACTTTTTATGTTATTGTCAACAGAAACAGAAAGTAGCTAGCGCTTTTCGTTTTTGCTCGATAAGTAAAACGAATTTGTTTATTTTTTTAATGCCTTCGTTATTGTAACCTCAACATTTCATTGAGAATGACATTTCATATAAAATACATTATTTTCTTTACTACAATTGTGGTAAAACAATATTGTGGGTTACTATTGAAAGCGAACTCAAAAGTACTCGCATATCAGCCCCACCCCATCGCATGCTTTGTTTACCTTGCTCGTCAAAACATTGATGTTCCGGCCGACAGCCACCGATAGTTTGCATATTAAATAGATAGGCGCTGTTTGTTAGTAGTAGTGCATGTCTTTCCAATATATGACTTCTTGGTCACTTTCATATATATATTTTTTTAAACATATTGAAAATGAACATTAGTCACGGGTCTAACTCAAAAGTTATGAAAAGTCAAATGGGACTGATATGCGAGAATGGGCAGTGCAGGAATTGGCCGTTGGTACGTATTAACCAGATTGCCTGGTGATTGTCACCGATACCGGATCTAACGGCGGCTCGTTCGGTGCAGGCCGGTTTATGGCGTTTACAACATTATTGTGGTTGACGTCTAGGTCATCGATGTCAGCACAGCACAGTTTTTCCAAACGTACTAAAAACTAAAAAATAATTTATGTACAGTTACAAACGAATTTATTATCTGTTTTTGGTCTCTGTAGTTATTCGCATTACATCGTGGTTGCTCTCAGTTAGATCGCTATCTACGATGCTATACGACTTCTGCCACGAGGGGCGCTTTGAAAACTGTTAACACGTTGACTGCCATGGCTATCATCTTTGATAGCCAGCTGTCATTAGTTCAAATAAATTAATAAAGTTTTTGCCCCATAAATAAAAGAAAATGCAACGTGAAAACTATGGTAGTGATAAAAACTCATTCTTAGGGAAGCTAAGTCTTTGCTTGGTTTTAGAAAACCGTCAGTTTTATACATTTAATAAATTAATAAATAAAAATGTGCTAATACCGCCTGTCAGTCAACGTGTCCGCGGACCGCGGTTTGTTCGCGGGTTCCACACGGTCATGCAGTTTGTAACCCAGAAGAGAATGCACGCTGTGACGTCACATGCTCTCTGCGCTTTTTCGCTCACGCCGCAATCACTGCTGTTTGTTCTATCACCCCATTTCTTTCTTGTCTAATTGTTCTTTTTGTAGCTTTTGCTCGTGTGTTAACAAGAAATTTCTTATCTTAAAAAATCGCGAGGATGACAATTTATTTAAACAATAACATACACAAGTATATATAATATTTTACTTCTAATATCGCGGTCGGTTGCTAACTTGAATCGTATCCCCAACACATACTGCCTAAATTTCACCACTGCCAGTTCTTGTGTGTGTTTTTTTTCGATAAGCGTCAAGGGAATCTATAAAAGATCCGGGCGCGACTCCGAATGCCGTGTTTCTACCGATTAAACCACCTAACGTGCGCTACCCGCTTCACCGCTGGTCATCACCGCGAGGCTTAGAACAGCGGATGGGGTTTGGCTCCGTTGTGGAGCTTTAACTCCGTAAGTCGCAAGGCCCTATCGCTGACACCTCGCTGCACCGCAGGTTAGCGCCCCGACGTCGTGGCCTCCGAGACGGCCGCTTCCTCCACCACCGCCAGATTGCTGCAGGTTGTCTCGTTGGCAGTCTCCTCACGGACGGTGTGACTGCAGCGGCTACTGGATTAGTTGGTGATCCTGCCACTATCACCAAAATTGGAACGTCTTCTGTTACTGCGACTGCGGTCTTCTGGGACGGCCCGGACCACGTGCTTCTTTCTCCAACGCCATCAGTATCTGAGGATGGGCTCCTGTGCTGACTTGCTTACTGATAATCCTTGTTCCTCCTTGCTGCATTCCGCAAAATATGGCTTGTTCAGGCGTCTCTTCTGTGACAGGGCACCAACTGCAGTCCGGAGACGGGGTGAAGCGCACGCTGCACAGAATGGCCTGGGAGAAGCCGTGCCCGTATAATGGTTAACACAAGAGAAAACTAACCTCGCCATTCTTCCGGTCCAGCCAGGTGGCAATGTCCGATAGCAGGCGATGTGTCCAACTGATTTTCCTGCTTCTTCTTCCTGCTGCCGGCAGTAACACCTCGCGTTCTGCTTAGCGACCCTCTAGACTGGCACGATGCCCACTATCACGGAAGCGGTGCAGAAAGACATGATGGGGAAAGCCTTTGCGGCCTTCAGAACGACTTTACGTTGAGCTTGGGTGAGAATCCGCTTGGTCCTAGGGCTGTCGCAAACCGTGTGCCACCGATACCGACTTGGGGCCACCACCTATCTCAGCACCGACTTGGGGCCAGGAAAGCTTCTCGTTGATCTGGGCGCCCAGCCATCGAATCACACTGGACGCAGACACTTCTTGCCTGCTCACAGAAACTGTGACTGGATTTTCACAGCTCCGCTTGGATACAAGAACCACGTCCGTCGTCAATGGCTCTTCTTCTCTTTCTTTAATGTCTTCTGAATATTTAGTTTGCATGTATTTTGTTTATGTCGGTGAAAGTACATTCTTTTTGCAGTGATTTAAATAATGTATACTACTACACTACACAATAAGTACTGATGCGCAAGTTCACAGCACGTTCTATTCCAATGGTTCCATATAAACAAAGCATTGACTGGCCACTACTGTGAGATGATGTTGATGTCGTTCAAAACGATTCATACCCTGCGGCGTATGTAGTTAAAGAAGCATAGGAACCGGTTGGTTCAACACGCGTTCAAAACACGTTCGAATTCCGGTAACAAGATTCGCTACCACCTTTCTTATCGACAATGAATCTCTCTTGTTGTCCTCCGGGATCTGCATAATATTGTTACGATATTTCAGCAGTGCCTTTTGCAATTGTTTCAACTCCCTTTTCTTTAAACGATTTGTCTTGAGGAAGGATTTACTTTGCACCAGGCACATCAGCTCCTTGTTGGCTCTTAACTCGTTGAAGGCTTTTGTAGCATCCTCATCACCGCTTATGTTTTTACGTGCGAGTTCACCCAAAATGATAAAAATTGTCTGCTTCCTTAGCTCCTCGGTGTTGAGCATGCCTTTCAGTGCGTCACAAATTTCGGTGGACCGAACACATTCCAGTGACACTAGTACCACAACGATGATTTGGTTTTTGGCTGGCAGTATTGGATAAACGGTTGTTCCAGAAATTGTAGCCGAAGGGAAAAACACTGCACAGTTTTTCAATTCACGCTGTAAGATGCCCTTGAGATAGTTTTTAGCCCGCGACTCTACTTTTCCGTCGCTAATAACGTGAACACAAACTTGCGTATTCATGGTGGCACAACAACGAGCTCTTAGATTGTCGCTAGAATCAACTCCAGCCACTGCCAGTAATAGACTGCCGTCCGGGAATGGGATTCGCTGCTTATACGTTTCGCCTCCTTATCGCTATCTTCTAATGGACGCCACGGAAAATTGCGCTCGTTGCAACTCGTTGACTTACGTCATCGTTTCCAATAACCCGCAAACAGTCTCTCGTGCTCTCTCGATTTCATCACATCATCCTTTCCACATTCAGAACATTAAACAAAGTGACGTGCTACCAGGTTTTAAAATGTGTCGTGTGGTGCATCCTTCGTTCTGTTCCCCTGGACGGGCAAGTAGGAAGAGAGCTTTTCCATTTATTGCCGATGAGCTCTGTCATTGATGATGATGGAGAGTAATCGTCAAGTATCGTGAGATTTTTCTTAGCAAAATTTGATTCTATCTCGACAACATTCTGTTGTTTTCAACATGGTATGGTCGTTCCACACGCGGGAAGGAAATAAACCCATCTCGTTTGATGCGTCCTTTTCGAGTTGTTGCGGGAGGAACTGTCCATTGTGAGAATGTTCTATTTTTAGCTCCGGCCAGCCTCCATCGATGGCGTTTATGTTGCGAACATAGCAGCAACATACTTGTCAACGACCATACCATGTTGAAAACACCGGTTCTCGTCCGATCACCGAAGTTAAGCAACATCGGGCATGGTTAGTACTTAGGTGGGTGACCACTTGGGAACGCCATGTGTCGTTGGCATCCTCAATCTTTTTACACGCCGTTCGGTTGTGTGCGTGCGTGTGTGAGGGAATGATGTTGTTCCACAAGCGGGAAGAAAACAAACCCATCTCGTTTGATGCGTCCTTTTTGAGTTGTTGCGGGAGAAACTGGCCATTGTGAGAATGTTCTATTTTTAGATCCGGCCAGCCTCCATCGATGGCGCTTATGTTGCGAACATAGCAGCAACATACTTGTCAACGACCATACCATGTTGAAAACACCGGTTCTCGTCCGATCACCGAAGTTAACACGTTGCGTACCAAGCGTTTTTAGTACAGATTTTTAGTACAATCATTTTTGACGAAATTAGTTTATCTAAATTATTGAACCAACGATTTTCTGAAACTAAGCAAAAACTAGGCTTCCCAAAGGATACTTTTCAGCTATTTTTATGGTCTACTACTACACAAGTCAACTACTATGTAAGTGTAAAGGGCTGATGGGCATTGTTGCCGTCACCCATTTTTGGGTGACGCGGTACGGAACGTGTTAAGCAACATCGGGCATGGTTAGTACTTAGGTGGGTGACCACTTGGGAACGCCATGTGTCGTTGGCATCCTCAATCTTTTTACACGCCGTTCGATTGTATGCGTGCGTGTGTGAGGGAATGATGTTGTTCCACAAGCGGGAAGAAAACAAACCCATCTCGTTTGATGCGTCCTTTTCGAGTTGTTGCGGGAGAAACTGGCCATTGTGAGAATGTTCTATTTTTAGCTCCGGCCAGCCTCCATCGGTGGCGTTTATGTTGCGAACATAGCAGCAACATACTTGTCAACGACCATACCATGTTGAAAACACCGGTTCTCGTCCGATCACCGAAGTTAAGCAACATCGGGCATGGTTAGTACTTAGGTGGGTGACCACTTGGGAACGCCATGTGTCGTTGGCATCCTCAATCTTTTTACACGCCGTTCGGTTGTATGCTTGTTACCATAAATTAAAAAAAAAACCGCACACAACGTCGACGGCATCGCGCATGGCCATTGTGAGCTTGTGGGGAGAAGAGGCGAAATGTTAGGGTAGCTTAGAGTGATCGTATGCGTGAATCATGACACCGGACCTTGGTGCCGAATGTCGTTAGTAACCCAGCACAAAGCATTTGGTATTTCCCGTAGCTACACCCTGATGTCATTTGCATTTTTCTACTGGATATCAAATTCAAGTAAGCCAAACACGTTGGCAAACTTGTTTTCCAGAATAATATTGCTTCGAAGATACCAGTGGGATGGGGTTTGTTATGGGCACGACCGCGCAAGCAACACTGAGCCGCGTTATCTTCTGCCGCTTTCGCGCCCACGAGAGTAGTACTCCGGCCGAGCTCCGGGAGGATCATATATGACAGGGGTCGGTAAAGTCCGGCCCGCGCTGATTTCCTAATCCGCCCCCTAGCTGATTTTATCCGGCCTAGCTCAGAAAGTATTAGTGCTACATTTGAAAATCCCACCACAATTCTTACCAAATTTATTCACAATGTCGCGGTTGTTTTAACCCAAAAATGATGCTTGGAATTGTTGAACAAAGGTGATCAATACCTTCGAATGCTTTTATATTTTTATACAGTTTTATACTTTTTAATGATTTCTGAAATTGTTAACTAGCTAATAAAGAACAAATTTCATATGTTTTGAATACTTCTTCCATCCTTATGATGAAAAATGCCCCATACCTATGGCTTCAGCTTATTGACCACCTTCGACCCCGCTCCGGGTTCCGGTAATTCAACTGCACGTAATTTTGCGAAAATAAGAGATAAACTTCTCAAACTTTCACCAAATGTTTGTTACTAATTACTTAACAAACTAGTGACACTGGTTTCCGTCTACGCTTGCTAGTAGCGCCACATTAGCGCGTCTAATAATATTGAAGGATACACTTGAAAGTGCTATGAATAGTTTAGTTTATAAAAGGACTGTGTAGACTAGATATTCCGGCAGATAGTATACCTTGGCTCTGGAACGTCTAAAGCGTAAAAGAGACAAAGTGTATAAAAAGTTTGTTCGGACTAATCTGGCTTCACATTGGTTAGAGTACACTAAATTAAGAAACGAGTACGGTAGGTCTTTAAAATCTACTCGCGAGGAATACTGCAGTATGGAAGTTAGCAAGCATCAGGGTAATAGTAGTGAACTTTGGAGACTTCTTAAAAGCATGTTGAAGCCGAAGAGAGTAACACTTCATGTGTGAGTTTTGATAATTGTTTTGATTCTGACGAAGTGATTATTGCGGAAAGGTTCAACATATTTTTTTGTGGATAGCGTCATGCTTGTTAACAGAAACATCCCGACAGTAGACGAACCAGTCGAGCTGAGAAAAGTTGATGCATCCAGGCATAGATTTTCTTTTCAACCAATAGGCATGAACAAGCTTAGGCAGATATGTTTTGACCTGACCAAAAGGCAGGAAAAGGGAATGTAAATGCAAAAACATTGCAGGCTTGCTTTTATGTCGCGGGGGAGACGCTCCTGAACTTGATTAACCAATCGATGAAGAAGGGTGTTTTTCCGGCGACATGTAAGGAGTCATTGGTTGTACCTATTCCAAAGTTAACCGGAACTATCAAAGCGGAAGAGTTTCGCCCCATCAACTGGCTTCACACTGTCGAGAAGGTCCTGGAGGTTGTGATCAAGGACCAATTGGTGCAATATCTGGACCAGAACGGCCTGTTCGCCTGGGAGCGGTCGGGATATAGGGAAGGACATTCCTATGAAACCGCACTGAACCTGGTGCTTGCGAAGTGGAAGGGGTTGATGGACAGCGGGCAACCGGTGCTTGCTGTTTTCTTGGATCTAAAATGGGCATTTGAAACAATATTGAGACCCTCGTTGCTTACAACACTCAAACGATTAGGTATTGATGGGAGGAAACTCAGTTGGTTCAGTGATTATCTAACAGGTAGAACCCAGAGGACAATTTTCAAAAAATCTGTATCAGATTCTATTGAAAACATCCTTGGGGTTCCACAAAGAAGTGTTCTTGGACCAATTTTGTTTATCATGTACATATATGAATGACATGAAACAGCTGTTGCTTCAAACATCAATTTCAAATCCAAGGATCCTTACATTTTCCCAAATCGAGCTGGGCTATAGCAATTAATGCTATGTAATGTGAAAAGCTGTTTCATATTTTTTCCAAAAGTAAATGCACTTAATAATTGTGTACGCGTTCTATAGTTGTGGAGACAGTGAAAGTACTAATCATCCGGGGCAAGTTAGCGACTTCAAAGTAAGAAAAAAACGCATCATGACCGACCATGAAGACGCTAATTCTGTTCTTCTGTTGCGGTTGATTGGGATTTTTTTCCGTTTCCAGCAGCAGGCTATCGGTTGCATAACATACTTGCATGCAAGCTACTTGTATAATGCTTACTCCATACAATTGTTGCTTACTCCGTACAAGAAATCGTACTTCGCTATTTTTTCTTCTTCTTCTTGGCGCAACGACCTCTTGGTAATGCCTGCCCCATGAAGGGCTTTTACAAGACCCGGTCTCGGATAGGATTCGAACCCACACCGTCGAGGTTATGGGCCGAGTTTCTAACCGGCGCTACCGCTCGGCTGTCGCGGACCCCCTATCGCTATTTTTTATAATTTAATAGAAAGATAGATTGCTCGCCACATTTGAGTTTAGACGTCAAAATCCTGGTCCAGAACTGGTTACGGAGCCGTTATTTTCAAGTCGGCTCCAGAGGTGTTAGTACAGAGCTGGTTCCGGAGCCGTTGGTGTGCTTCGGAGCGCCCATCACTACTGGCAGCTTGGTAAAGCTTCCAACCCATATCTGCCGCTGGGAGGTTGCTTGCTGTTAAAAAAAAAAAAAATTTCCTATAAAAGAGCTTGTGGTTTCGTTTAGACAATCAGTTGATCATTTAGAGGCGAAAGAGGCCTAACGGCTCAAAGCCTCTATAATTCTTCTTCTCTCTCTCAGTTGATCATCGACTTCAAAGTCTTTATAAAATACAGCAAACAACAGTGAGTGTTATAACAGACACAAAAAAACCCCGAATAGGTACGAATATGCCATTAGAAATCCCCATTGAAGATTGTACTTAATTATATTATATATTCTGCAGCCTCAATTAACTTCTACTACGAATAAACATGGGCCAATCATCATTGATAAGATTATGTTTGCTGTTTCTAATCGTGTGGCTTGCGAGCGAAGCGAATTCAGCTATTAACAGACAAAAGACGCAGCCACATAGACATCGGAGCTCGGCGGTACAAGAACCAAACGCCCATATGGCATCGCGTTTGGTCGAATATTTCCGCTTCGCTGGCATCTTACAGGGGATCGCGGAGCGCACGGGGATTTCCCGACGGCGAATCATAAATGGTGGTCCAAGTGAGTACCAGGACTGTCATAGCCAATTGGGACGCGAAATCCACGCGTCACATCTTGTTCGTGTGGGTAAAATCAGAGAAGAACTAGAAGCATACCCTGATCTGTATGATGCTTTAAAAAATTTCATCGGCAGTACGCAGAACGTGGGTCGTCAAGTTAATTGCTTTTTTGGTATTGCAGGAAAAATCGATACATTTCAGTCAAATTCTTTGTTTTTACTACCCTTAGGCAACTTTGCAGATCCCAATTTTCAAACGACTTTAATAGTAAATTTACTGACTGCAATATTTAAAGCTATTGTAAACCGTTTGATAACCGATCCATGTTGGTGTTCCTTATTGAATCCTCATGATATTCTTGAAAAAATTAACAGTGAGATCCTTCTTACAGCAGCTCTAGAAGGTTATTTGAGTGTGATAACAGGAAATTTTGTAGATGAATGGGGTACCGTGTTTCCACCGAGAGAATGCTGATTGAAACTGTACACACTTCCACTTTCAGTCTTATGGTAACTGTACACAGTTACATCCATTGAACGTTTTTGTAACGCTGATCCTGTAGTTTAAAAACATAATAAAAATTAATGCAAAGAAAAAGACCAATCATATGTTTTTATTTTTCAAAAGGGAACGCTCTAGCGTATTCACTAGTGATATCCTCGATATTCGAGTCAAGCATAATCTGTGCTTTGTTTGTGTTTTGCATCATTTATGGTCTATGATTCGCAGGCAAAATTTGGTAAAAGTTGCAGCTTTTTTTGAAGCTACGGCTATTTTGTTGTTGTTTATGGTTCAACTAACTACGCTAAATAACCATAGAACTTCGATAAATATTCGATTAAAGCGCAATCGAATGCACTATTGGTTCGTTTGTTTACGTTTTGACAAGATTACGCATGCATGATTATAGGGTATTGTAGGGATTGAGACGAGAGAATTAGAGAAATAATAATTTGAATGAATGGAGTAAAAGGATAGATGCAAGATTAAAAGTCAGATATATTGGAGCGAATGAAACGAACGAAAATGAATGCCCCTCATTGAATGTCAGTCTTGTGATTTAACTAGACTAGAGAGGTTGTAAGAAGAGTAACAAGTAAACCAGTTAGAGAAACGAGAGAAATAAATGGGATTTACATTTGAATAATATTGTAAAACTTGGAGTTTATTTGAAAAATTACTAAAATGAATCGTAGAGGTCACGACAGGTATGAAATCCAAAATTCTTTATGACAGATTGAAGATGGGGGGTGCGGAGTGGAGAATTTAGTAACTTGAGTGAAATTTGAAAGGAATTTCCTGTCCACACGCTACGTTTTGTTTGTTTTATTATATTTAAAAAATGTAGCATTGATATTCCACATGTATTCAAAAGGTACACTAATCATACGCGTAAAAGCTCTAAATTACTAGCAACTTCTGGCTGGGTATCTGCTTCCAAATTCGGTTACAAACTCTCCAGTCATCACCATTCGATATCCTTTATATCCTGCCTTGAAACTATTTGTAATATCTTCACTTTTCTTTTTAATTTCATCAGGCTTAAATGTCACGGTACAAAAACCAGGACATGGCTCGGTGCTTAAACGTTTTATAATTTTTAGAAAGTCGTTGGTCAAATAGTAAACTTTTTCATACGGTTCTAAATTGAAGATATCGTGCGAAAAATCAATGCTGGCTAGATCAGTTAAATTTTTTGACTGAAAAAAATCGATAGCTCCTGAAACACCATGAAAACAGTTAATACCGAGAGCTACGTTCAGCGTACTGCCAATGAAGTTTTCTAAAGCGTCGTACAGATCAGGGGCCTCTTTTCCTAGGTCATCAGCGATTTCACCCACACGAACAAGATGAACTGCGTGAATGTTGCTTCCTATATTGTTTGGACAGTCCTGGTACTCGCTTGAACCGCGCCTTAAAATTCGCTTACGGGAAATCCCCGTACGCTCCGCGATACCCTGTAAGATGCCACCGAGGCGGAAATATTCGGTCAGACGCACAGAAAGAAGGTTGTTGGCGTCTTGTTCCTCTCTGGGACGCTTAGCATGTGGCTGTGTCCATTTTCTGGAATTCGCCTCGCTGGCAAGCCATACGATGAGAAGCAGCAACACAAATCTCATTGATGATGATTTGGCCATGTTAAATAGAATTTGTAGACACTACAGAAGTTATATTATCATTAATCGCAATCTTCAAAAGCAGGTTTCTCATGGTATAATTTACCTGTTCGAGTTCTTATTTTTTTTAATAACTTTCGTGAAGACGCTGCACGCGGATTGATGATGAACTGGCAAACTATATGAGAGCGCAGTCTCTTTTATACCCAAAAGCCTTCTGTTTTTCTACCAAACAGGTTCTTGTCAAGAAAAGCTTTTTGATCTAGCGAGAGTGTTGTAGGTTTTATCATTTGAAAAAATGTAAAGATTTCACGAACATTCTCACCGAGGTGCCACACGCAAGCGAACAAACGCGTATACCATATTTTTTACCCCGAGCTTTGAGCGGCATACGGAGTATAACATATTTATAACACTGGGTCGGATTTTTCTACACGTCCATGGAAGGAGAAGAATGTCCAAAATTCTGAGCGTAAAGCTGCTTATAGACGGATGCAATATTTCACTGCAAAGAAGTAAAATTTTACACTTCATCCGAAAATGACAGTCATTTCGATATTTCTATTGTTATAGTTAATTTCCCAAGTGGTCACCCACCTAAGTACTAACCATGCCCGATGTTGCTTAACTTCGGTGATCGGACGAGAACCGGTGTTTTCAACATGGTATGGTCGTTGACAAGTATGTTGCTGCTATGTTTGCAACATAAACGCCACCGATGGAAGCTGGCCGGAGCTAAAAATAGAACATTCTCACAATGGTCTGTTCCTCCCGCAACAACTCGAAAAGGACGCATCAAACGAGATGGGTTTATTTCCTTCCCGCTTGTGGAACAACATCATTCCCTCACACACGCACGCATACTACCAAACGGCGTGTAAAAAGATTGAGGATGCCAACGACACATGGCGTTCCCAAGTGGTCACCCACCTAAGTACTAACCATGCCCGATGTTGCTTAACTTCGGTGATCGGACGAGAACCGGTGTTTTCAACATGGTATGGTCGTTGACAAGTATGATGCTGCTATGTTCGCAACATAAGCGCCACCGATGGAGGCTGGCTGGAGTTAAAAATAGAACATTCTCACAATGGCCAGTTCCTCCTGCAACAACTCGAAAAGGACGCATCAAACGAGATGGGTTTATTTCCTTCCCGCTTGTGGAACAACATCATTCCCTCACACACGCACGCATACTACCAAACGGCGTGTAAAAAGAATTGAGGATGCCAACGACACATGGCGTTCCCAAG
>KE525326.1:671834-685040 GCA_000441895.2 Anopheles sinensis
GTTTATTTCTCAGAACCTGGGAAAACAAGAGCTCTAATATTTTGGTCATTTCTTAGTTTCATCTTGCAGTTTGAGAAAAAATATTTCATTTTGTTCAAATCCAAAGTTGAACTTTTGAATTTTATCCCGGCTTCGCTCCATCGTGCAACACCACCACCGGAAGGAAAACTCATAAACCTCATGCGCTCACCACCACCGGTAGCTATCATCAACGGCACACCAACGCCGCTTGTAAAAACCGCGGAAACGTGGCCATCTCCCTCGCCCGTCTCTTCATCCCTCCGCTTGATTTTGGGCTCTAACACCAGAACGCAATCTCGGCTGCTAGCGGACTGTCCGGTCGTCCACTTTCCGCTGACCATCACGCCTCGCAGACGCAGTAGGACTCATTTTCCGAGCCACACCCTGGGTGATGGGTGGGTGTTACGTGTCCGCTAACGTACCATGGCACGATTGGAAACACTTCCTACGTACGTGACACTCATGAATATGTAAATGTTAATTTATGCCACCTAGGCGTCCAACAACACCCGAGGCAGAACTTTTGTTAACGAATTTTCACACTTTGTGCAGCGTGCAGAGATGAAAGAAGCGGTGTCGTTCGCACCATGTTCCTAGACTGGAACCGGGATTTTTATTTTCTCCCAGACGCATGCACGGGCTTGTGGATCAATAAAACCAAATTACTGGAAAAATAATTGCTCATTCAACCGAATCCGACGAACGTTACGACCGACTTGTCCTAGAGTGTCTAGACATAGGCAATCGATTACAGATGGAAGCAGTGGAATGTATACCGTTTAGGAGTTTGCAGATTCGTTTATTTACGAATTTCAATATTTTTTCCCCTGAGCAAACTTTATCCTTAATATCGCATGTTTTGCGTCAATTTAACACTGAAACTTGTGCCTCATAAGGATATGTTATAAGGCGCCAATAAATTTAAAAAAATTATTACAATCACTCCATTATTGACATCCATTATTTTCTCAAACTCGTCCTTTATTTTTATTGCAAGTCTGCCGGAAAAACTGAATTGAAGAGAACACACCACTTACCTTCAAGGCTCCCAAGGAGGACGAAGAAGTTAAGGTTCAAGTTTGGTGCAGAGGAATTTCAGTGGTTATCCTCAGAGAAAGTGTAAATGCCTTTTAGCAACATGTTTGGGATTTGTAATAATTACAAGTGTTGTGTTATGCAGCCTAACATAATGAAGGACTCAAGAGGTTTAATTTCCTTAACACTCGTGTAATCACTTGGGAAGAAAATTTAAACCCAACATTTTTTGAGCGTGCGGCTATTATACAAAAGAAATTTGAACTTTATCAGCGCATAATAAAGCACTATCAAATATATCATAAATAATGGTTTTATTACAATTTTATTTTAAGTTCAAATAAAACGAAAAGGTCGATCATATAAGTACATTTTCAATCCGAAACTAAAATCTGATCACGAAACACGGTAAGTTTAGAGGAAATATTTCTGAGAAAAATAAGAGGAAAACTAACTATAATCACAATTCAATCATTCAATGAAGAAATACCCGTGCCATAACCCTTGTTTGAAGTTGTTCAAATGTGCGAAAAATAGTCCTCGCCGTCGAAGCGTTGGAAATGTCACTAATTGAGTTACTAATGTACCATGAAACTTTTATCATTAGTTTTTGGGATCTTAAAATAATAATTAAATTTAAGTTCAATTTGGTTCCATTTTGCGAATCATTGAATCAATATAACTTTCAATCTCAAACTAATGGAATTATGCCTCAGTGCAAGTTGTTTAATGATTTAATTGAATCATATCGTTTGATCGAGAGCAATTAGCTGAGCTTGTGACGACAGAAGTTGCTTCACTGATGACGAATTGCGAATGCTTTTAAATGCCCAATGGCTTGGTAAGAAGCAAAAGAGGAAAAATCTATCCATTTATCAATGTACATTGATACGAAAGAAAATATTTTCTTATTACCTAGACGTTTTAGAAATGGTGCTTTTGTGTAGCCCACCAAAGGACACTTCGGGCCGTTCGGCTCATTATTCATCTGAAGTGGTCCACATAATCTAATTAAATTATTGCAAGCTTTGCGCCGCCGGAACGTTGGCGTTGGCTTGTGCTAAGAGCCGTGCCGCTAGAATGGCTGAAATAGACATCACCGTTGAACGACCGCAACCACGACGACGTACGGTGTGGCCTCGAGGCAAATTGAATTTGAAATTCATTATAGTTCCACGGTTTCGTGGTACTTTAGAGCGCTGGTAGAACGGAATCAGTTCGGAAAATGGTCTCCTAGTCGATATGGTCGAGAGAAAGTGGTGGTGGTTAGCTTCGCGGCAAAGTTTCTTCACCTCACGGCGATGGAGATGGTTGAAGAGGGTGGAGGAATATGAAAGGATGGTCTGACGGCGGAACGCAAGCGTCCATTAATGAGCAATAATTAGTGCAAGCGGGCGAGCAAAACTGGGAAAGGGTATCTAAGCAAAACGTTTGGCCACACGCTGAGGTTTTTGAGCAATCTTAGCCCGGTCAAGAGGTTTCTGATTGGAGAAGTTTAAGTGGACGCTCGAGGGCGCAGATGGTTGGAATTGAGATGTGATGTGGTACCAGGACTCGAGCCAATAAGTGTGTACCGGAATGTACACGGGAATTTAATTCGGAGGAAACTAAAAGACAACATTCATTTGATTTTGAATTTGTTTTATCATTCTGAAGTTAAAAGGGATGGTCAATATGATACTTTGCTCAATTTTTCCTTTCTTAGCAGATGAGTATCTTGAATTGAAGACCTGGTGCCGGCAATTTAACAGAACCACCATTTTATGCTCTAAAGTGCCCACTCAAAACACTCCAATTATAAACCACTTGCCTAGGGCAAGGTTTCCCGTAAACGTCGGATCATTACTAGACACACTTTCCAATTTTGCTCGTCCATTTGCACTAATTATTGCTCATTAATATGTCCCGTTGACCATCCATATTCTTAGAAGCTGCTTCATTCATTTCCGAAACTACCAACCTCCACATCATCTAGCACTTCCCTCCGATACTGTAAACTTTTTGATTTTCCCAGCGGTTGATAAGATTTTCTAAATCAATTTAATTTAAGACGCGGTGGTTGCCTTTGAAAGACGAGACGTTTCTATACGCCTTCCTCATGGGGTGGCCGCTTAGTTACAGGTGCAGATAGATCGAAATAATTAAATTAGATGGAGTTGGACACTTAGGATGATTTATAAGCACAACGGCCAATAGTGCTTTTTAATAGAAAGAACGAGAAGGTAAGCTTGACCTGTGATAGAAGGAATACGAGTAGAACAATGTTTGAAAGGTTATCATGATAATTCTTTTTCCGAGTTATTTGAACAACCTTAATAACAATCATGTGGAACTAGATATTTTCTGAAATTATTCTGATTAAAAAAAAAATTGTGTGTCGTTTCTAAATGGAGCGGCTTCTCATGATGCAAAGAATTATGAACCGTGAATAAAGAGAATGATTTAATTAAATCATTAATGAGCTTGAGCGTAATTTAATTTTCTTTCAACGGATGGCTTTTTCTGATGATTTGATAAGATTTTAGTGAATTTAAAAGAATTTATTTAATTATTTCGTTGTCCAATGACTTTCGCAACTATAGCTTTAAAATCGTTGCAATTATGAAGATAAATCTTGATGATTTATTTGTTTGTTTTTAAAGTTTCTTTTAATAAAATAGTTTAGTAGGTACTTCATGAAAGAAAAGGCTGAAAATTATCACAAGTTTTAAGAAATTAAGAACATATTTAGATGCCATAGATTTGAAAGATAAAATTCAATAACAACGTCCAACTGGTTGTTGTTATTTGCTATTTACTAGTACATGCAGAAACAAGCATAATTTAGACGAGCTAACCACGTGGTGTGTTGTACCGGAACTGAGTCTTGCACCTAGTTATCGGATTCGCAGGAACTTGATAGGTGCATGTTGTGATTGCAAACACTAGTTTGTTTATCAATCGCTTGACATCGTGTTAAATTGTAAACATTGAACACTTCGTGTTGATATCGCTAAAAATTAGTCATTATGAATGTAAGAAATTCTCCTTTTTACAATAATGTCCCTAAATGGAGTTTCTAACATAACATACCCTTGATTTTGACTTACAGGAAAAAGTGAAAACAAACATTCACGATCTGTTCAGCTCGGCATCGGAACGGAAAACATATCTCAAGATTTGTGCTCCGATGGTAAGATACAGCAAGTACGAAAACCACGTGTGATGGAAAAGCAGACCATCAATTTGAAGAAAGTGATAATGTTCAAATGCCTGACTGATTTCAATTGATCTTGTAGGCTCGAGTTTCGCAATTTGGTTCGATCGTACGGCACAGATATCGCCTTCACCAGCATGATCATGGCTGACTCGTTCTGCAGGAGCGAAAAGGCGCGGTTGAATGAGTTTACAACCAACAAAGGTAATAAGGAAGTGTGTAAGCGCCGATTGACTTACCGATTGTATAAACCATGTGCTTCCGGCATTTTCAGACGATACGCCTCTGATAGCACAATTTGCAGCTAACAATGTTACGGACTTTCTTTCTGCAACAGAAATGGTCTATCCGTAAGTCTATTGTGTATTTATTTCAACCGCATAGTATAGTAATGATCCATTTTTCGTTTTAGTTATGTTGATGGTGTAGATTTAAACTGTGGCTGCCCGCAACGATGGGCAATGAAGGAAGGGTACGGCAGTGCGATGCTTAAAAATCCGGAATTGATAGCCGACCTGCTGGGCACGGTGCGCCGGAACATGCCAAACTCATTCAGCGTCTCGGTAAAGGTTCGACTGTTATCAAGCACACACCAAAAGGAGACAATCGAAATGTGCCGCCAGCTGGAAGCGACCGGCATCAGCTTCTTGACCGTGCATGGACGAACCGCGGCGGAGAAAACGAACGTTCCCGTGCACAAAGACGCACTGAGAGAAATTAAGCAATCACTCGCCATCCCCGTGGTTGCCAATGGTGATATATTCAATCTTGACGATGCGGAACAAATGCATCGGGAGACAAAGTGCGATGGTAAGTGCACCAACTTGTATCAGTTCATTTTTTTGCATTGGGATTTAAATTAAATAGAAGGATATTCCCCTTATAATGAAGATTGATCAATCCATGCTCATCTTCGCTATTTGCTCCGGTAGAGACGTGCCCGATCCGGACGGTTGTGCTGACTGTTCACTTAAGTTGTTAAAATCCTCGTTCAACTCCGTGATAGACTGTTGGTGGCCGTTTATTTTCTTGATGCCTTCCGCCAAGTCTTTCATAACTTGGTAAAATTTGCTCAACTCTGGAATGTCCTCCATGGATGTTCTACGCCGGGATTCCTTCGGCAGCTGCTCTAAAGATTGCACCACATCTACGCAATTGTTGGCATCTCGCACTAAGGTGATTTCTTGCAGGGCTTGTTCGTCGGCCGTAAGGGTTTCCCACATCGAAGGAAGATTTTCCGGATTCGGACGTTCACTTAAACTTTCAAACGATATTGAAGAAAGTGTTTCCCGAGCGTTTACGAAAATGTTGTACGTGTCGTCTAACTGCATCCGTATATCGTTGATGCGCTGCTGAAAGGCATCCTCCTCGCAAGACCCTTCCAGCTCAAATTCCGACGATGCGGAAGCAGCCGGTTTGGAGTTCTGTTGTTGCTCCATCGAAAAAAGTTTTCTGGTTTGCTTTTGTTTTTAGTTCAAACACTTAAGAACTATCTTCTAAAGCACTTGAATAAAACTCCACAGTCTGCTGTGTGTAGTTGATTTGGTTTGCTTGCAAACAGCGAGCCGGTTTCCCGTGGCAACGAAAATGGAACCGATTCGTAATAGCGACGCTCGGTGAAAATAAACATAACAACGCTGCTTTCGATTCCCCTTCCCCAGGTGTGATGTCGGCTCGGGGCATACTTTCCAATCCGGCCCTCTTCGCCGGCGACCGGAGCACACCGGTCGGGTGCGTTAAACGGTGGCTCAGCATCTGCCAGCAGGCCGATACAGACATCACCTACCAGTGTATGCATCATCATTTTTCGTTCATGACGGAATCGTTACTCCCGAAGAAGCGACGCGTTCAGTTGAACGTTCTAGCCAAGGATAAGGATACGGTGTACGAATTTATACGGACCAACCTACCGCTCGATTCGGTCGCAGAGCCTGACGTTGATCATCCGGTCAAACTAAGCTGCACCTACAGTGAGGCCAACTTTCGCCGACGGCTGGCGGAGAATGGTGATAAAATCGGCAACGGTAGTGGAGGTTGTACCTACGACAGTGAGGCTTCGGATGGGAACTTTTTCCAGAGTAAACGAGCGGAGCTTGACGGGGCTGATCAGACGGACGATGAACTTAACGACGATGGGGTAGATTTTATGGATGGTGGTAGCATGTTTGATGAATAATACTCTTGATTTTTTTCCGCGAACATGCCCGACTTTTAGTTTCAACTATTGATCCGAACATATGGCGCCGCTAGGGGTTTGTAAATGATAACTCACCGTGTATAGATACCTCGTTTTTATTTTACTTTTTATTTAAACATTGGTTTTCCATCTTTTTTACTGCTGTTTTTCATACATACATCGTCGACACACGCTACACTCGTCAACACATACGCATGTTGTGATATTGATTTTTTTTTGTTTAATTTTTGTTTTCTGTCTGTTTGCTGTTTGGTTGTTTCTAGCTTTTTTTCTGCCCTCTTATGTATCTCGTTACGTTATGATCGTGTTTGCTATGTGGCTTCCATTATGTGGCCACACTCTAGTGGTTGTTTTTCTTCGTCTTCCTTCGTTCAACATGCGCTACTCCCAACCGCTTGTGCGCCACGTGTCTCATTTAAAGGATTTTGCGCTACGCCTACTTTGATCTGTTCGGCCGAAACCAAAGGGACTTGGTGGTCACAGTTTTTGGTGGCCTTCGAATGCATGCTCAAAGATGATTGGAAACGTAGTTCGTTTTTATGTCCTTTTTACCTTTCTGCATATGCCCACGAGCGTTCACGTGCGTTTATCGGAGTGAATGGTGTTTGTTGCTGTGTGTGTGTGTGTGTCTCAGTGTTCGGAGTACTTCCGGTCCACTGCGTTCACGCTTCTGTGTTCGTGTTTGTGTTGATTCCTTTGAGTTTTATCAAAATCGGAATTTTAGAGCATCTTTTTCTCTTCCTCTCGGTAGCATCACTTCACTGCTTTACGCATGACCCGGTCAGCAGCATTTGTAACAACAGTATAGCATCAAAAAACTTTGGGGGAGGGGTGGAAAGTTATTAGTTAACCCATACACAAAAACCAAGCGGAATATTTTGATTTAGCATGTGTACGTACTTCGCTTTAAACATTTTGCTTGAGTATAGTTTTTTTCACTTCTGGTTGCGACTTTCTGTTTTGAATTGTTGGATTATTATTGATTGTTGGACAAATGAAGCATTTTTCTTCGCACGTTCCTTATCGCATCATGTAATCGTTCTGCAATCTTTTATCTACGAGTTTGGATTTCGGAGTTTTTAGTTTCACGCCTTACTCTTCCGCATATTTCACCACCTTTTACCATTTCCATTTTGCTATCGTTTTAAGGAACGACACTAGCATTCTCGTTTGTTTGTTTTTTTTAGCTAGAATTGTGGAAGGCTCTCTCAGTTGGATGATGTATTACATAACATTCCTTTACAAGGTTTTTTTTTCTAGTAGAGGCTTATGGTTATGTGCCGTACAATGCCGTTAGTGCAGCCGTCTCACTAAATCGTAGGTATCGTTTTTAGTTGTTTTGGAGTGTATGTTTAGTGAGTCAGCTGTGGGTAAAAAGTCGGGACAGAGCTACCACGCTTTGTTGAAAACGAAAAACCCCAAACGCATCAATGTTCCATTGATGTCGGTTTTTTTCCATTAAGTGCAACTACATATTTTTCCATTGTTAGCGCGCTGGTTTTAGCTTGGCCTAGTACGAAAAGAACTGCGGGCTTTGTTGCTTGCCTTTTTTGGTTTCTTATCAGTGATCATGTGGGCGCGGTGTTTTGCTTGATAATTTGGTTGTGTTGTTCTCTGTTTTACTCTGTTATTTAATTTTATTACACCGGTTGCACAATTTACCATCATTCTCTTTTGCTTCATTTTTGTGTATGATCACCTATTAAAACTAATCTGTAAATGTTTACATCGTTTACACTTATATGTGTTGTATATAAATATATTCATACTTATACATGATATATAATCTATTCTATGTTTTCTGTTCTGGTTGCCTGGTTCTCTTTCCTTCCCACTGCCACCCTTTTCCCATATTAGTAACAGCTCGGCATTGCTCGTTCTCTTGCTTAAATACTTTCGCATTTATTTCCTTCTTTATTGTTGAGTGTTTTTTTTTTTTTAATTTCCCGTCTTTTCTTGCTTGCCTGCCTGCCTAGAGTGTTGCTCATAGATGTTGGTTACTGTTCTCTGTTAATGTTGACCACCAGTTTACGGTCCTTTATACATAGATTATACGAGTTTCATGTAGGTTTTTTCTTCCACTGTTGTTTTGGTTGGTAATATTTTGCAGCTTGCAGCATTTATCTGGATACGTTCAAATGTTTGTATTTCAATCAATTAATGAGTCGACTCACCGAAATAGTAGACCAGTGGTGGAATTGTTCACGGGTGAACAAATTATACTAGTTAATGTAGAGGGAGGAAGTGATAGGTATTGATAGTAGTGTTTTAGTTGTTACTGTGTATACGACCAGATGGTAGGTCACTGGACAGTGTTCCGCACCGTCCTGGTTCTGAAGTGTGCATGGCAAAAAAGCTCATTCAACAAATAATCTGCCAAACGTAAAGAAGATGATGCGCAGAATCTAAGCGACGTTTGCACCATTCCTGGAGAAAAGCGTTCAACAGATGTACGGAAAACGTTGTAAGCCTTGGTTGAACAAAAAATTAAGCATTATCTATAGCTTAAAGCGATCCATGTCTAAATATAGCCTTTGCTTTGTGAACACTAGCCTCGAATAGATTGTTCAGTGTTTTAAGCAGCGAAGCGGGAAGTAGAATTGGTTGATGCTGATTGTTCGATTCAACCTTCTTCCATTTCGGTGCGTGCCAATTTTAGGTTCGATAAAATCAATCAATCAGTTCCCACTTCATTCCCCGCAAATCGATTGCTTCTACCCATGGTTTTTTTTATTTGCTTCATTTTAGTATCTCATTCCTAACCATTCCTCGTGCCGCAATGGCGCCCGCCGATACAAATGCCTCGTTTTGTTCAATTAACTTTCAACAAGCTGCTTTGGACAACACTATTATTTCTATCTGTTTGCTGATGTAGTGATTTACTGCTTTACTCGTTTCTCACTTACATGGAGTTCCATTCCGTGTCGGCATTCGCTTCCGTACTAGAGAGGACCGTGCGGGGTGAAATGGGGCTTAATGACACACTATATCGATAAGATTTGTTTCTTTATTATAACTTTTTTTTTGTTTGTTTGTTTGCTTGTTTCACTAACACCTAGTTTTCAACGCGCGTCGCAAAATCCTACAAAAATGGACGAATTTTCTTTGCCTAGGATGCAATTTTCCGACTGTGACTTCTGCCTCTTCTTCTTCTTCTGAGTGATTGGATTGTGTTGTGTTTACGATTTTCAGTTAGCTTCCCTCCGACTTGTTCAACGTTGTTCACCTCTCTCCTGTGCATTATTCTGTGCTGCTTTTGGATTTTGTGTCTCTGGCCTAGTACTCTAGAACGATTGCATGTGCTTTGGGCGGGGGCCTGAAAAAGCAAAAAACATTGACTAGTTTTTCTTGAAACTTCCTCCGTTTCGTTCCGTTTCCTTCGGTTCGGCAACCGATTCCTTTTTACGATGGCCACAAATGCTGGCCCTCGGTGTACCGATCACCCAGCTTCCGGCAAATTTCAGGAAATCCCCTTTCCCGCGCGGTGAGCGATTGCTGGCGAATTCGGTGTGTGTTTGTGTGTGTAGTTGTATGTGCCTGTATATTTGTAACATTTGCTTTACGCTATAAATCGGAAGAAGCTCTCGTTTGGGTTTTGCCGTACGTTTGCAAGGATCTTCGTCCCGGGACGCATACACACATGACGAAAAAAACAAAATGGCCCAAGCCATAAGCTAAAACTTTTCGAAGATGAAGTCATGAGGAAAACCTTTTCGGTTATATGTTATGAAGAAATCAATTACGTGAAGCGAACTGTTTTATTTACCTGTGGAAAGGATAATGGTAATTTTTTTCTTAAGTTCCCCCTTAATACACTTCACTTCTACGTCCGTTTTGGAATGTGTATGTGCGCGGGATCGCTTTTCCACTTTACTTTCCACCTTTTCCATCCGTTACCCAATGCTTATCTTTTCTTATTGTGTTTAATGGTTGGTTTGTTGTTCTCAGTTTTCCTATCCTTGATTTGTTACACGTTTTGGTTTTTTTTGTTAATTTGTAAATATATATAGCAGCTGCAACTGGTTTGCCCCCCATTTGGTTTCTTGTTATTGTTGTTCAAGGTAGTATAAATATGAAATTTCAAAGCGTATAGCGGGTGTGTATTACAAAAAATATATACGTGTATATATATTTCCATAGTCATCGTCTTGCTTGCATTACATGTGTGTGTGTGTGTGTGTGTGTGTGTGTTCTTAAGGATGCGTGTGTGTTTGTTTATTTTCTTATTATAATTCGCTTGTCTTTTTTTTTGCTTGCAACGCTGGCTATCTGTTGGGTGGCGATTGGTTTCTTTCTCTTCATTCTAATCCGTATGCAAGTCGCTCGAATCCCGTTGGTGGGGTTATCAGAATTTTCTCTATGATACGGGAGAGCGGGAAAGGATACCTTACCCTCCCTCCCCTCCCCCTAGCATAGAAACCAGCCAACGGGACTTGAAGACCGCACCGTGAAGCGAAATAGTGAGCTCTAATGTCTTGTGGTTTGTTGTATATATACGTTTATTCATGCATGTATATTCTTACAAGCGTTATCAAATGAAGAAAAAGTGTGTATTGTGAGAGTTGCTGTCATTGGCTTTGTAGTTAGTAGTTAGTTAGTAGTATTTAATAGTAGTAGTAGTAGAAGTTCTCGCTGTTTTACTCATCCTTTTTTTTACTTTTGCTGATCTTAACCCATCCATGACACATGCTGCTCTTCCTACTTTCACTCTGAGTAGGGCGGGTGTTTAGTTTGTGTACTCGTGTGTGTGAGTGTTTGTGGTTGACCGGGGCCCGATCAAACTGTAGACAAAACCAAAAAAAGAAGATTAATAACTAATTGGCTACTTAGCTATCTAACTATCCTGCTGTGCCATCCCTAGCCCTAGCCCTAGTCTGCTGCAATCCACACGCAATCTGGCCATATTTGTCTCGTCGGTTTCCCCTGACGGAAAAACGTTCCACTACCGTTTTCTATTGTTTCGTTTCAGCTTGTGTCCTGTCTGTCGTGGATGGGAATCCCGTGAGTGTATGTTTTTTTTCGTGTGTTCGTGTGGCTGTGTGTAATGCATACGATGGTGACCGGTTTGTGGCTTTGTAACGCTATCAAGTCTAGGCGAGCAAGAGCTTCAACTATAAGTAGTGACTGTGATTATTCATTTTTTTTTCTATTCTTTGGTAGCATCGTGCCCTACGTCTGGTCTCGTACAGTCACGTGTTTGAGAAAGAGGCGTATAGGTTTCTTAGATACGTGTAAGGTTTAAAACAAAATGGCAAAAAGATGCGCCCACTCGGGGGTTGGGCGGCCTTCCCCACCACACGACCACATCGCAGACACCGTCATCTGAGTCTGCAAAGCGCTACCACGCTGCGTATTGTCGCACTTTATTGCGATTTTCCCTGCGTGTATTATTTTTTTTGTTTTCTACGCCTTTCCCAACCTTGCAGTAAATGTTTTACGTACACACAATCCTTCAACAACCATCACACGGAAATGATAAATCTTCGTGAAGCTTAGTTTTGTCAGTGTGTATGAAAATCAGTGGAAAGGATATATTTGACCTCACACTTTCGAGCGAACTTCGTTTGGTTAAATGACTTACGGCGAGTGTTCACCGCTTTTTCCCCTCACCACCCCTTAGGGTCATCCTACTTAACGCAACGTACTAAGCTTGTCAAAATCTTAACGCCCTTACCCTCTGTCGGCCACTTCCGGTAGTAGGTGGCACACGCATGTCAGAAATGAACCTCTCAATTCAGTGTTTAAAATCAAACAACAGTTTCCATATCCCTTCCGATCGATTCTTTAGGATTCTACCAACAATTATGTTCCTTTTCCCCCCCAAATAAGCACACGCACACATTTGGGCCGAATTTGAACGACGCGAGTTTTTCTTCCTTTGCTTTAGCTCTGATCCACCTCAGTGCACTTTACGCCGTTTGGTGTAGCGGTTCTGTGTTGTTTTTGTGTATCTGTGTGTGCATCAGTTATTGTTTGTCACTGGCCGTCCTCGTTGGGTTCCGCAAAACCAAACGCAAAACTAATACTACATCCTTTGGTATCCTCGCGCCACCTCGGCGCTGGTGACATTATGAAATCGTTCTCTCGGGATCTCCTCACTTTTGGGTTGGGGGGATAAACGTTTTTTAGTTCTTGCCTGCACACTCTTCCCTCGCACGCCCTCATGTTCTTTTTTTTCCTTCGAGCGACTTTTCCTAAACCGCGCCAGGATTGACGCGTTTGCCTCGTGGCTCGTGGTGAAATTATTCCTTAATTCGAAGTACTTGTAGGTCGGATTCTCGTACCCGTTGATCTGCATGTTGGCCACGTGTCGCTCCTCCGGGGTAACCGGGGCACCGACAGCCTGAAAAGGGGACGGGTACGGTTAGATCAGTTAGGTAATTGCCTTCCACAGCCCAGACCGCGAATCTCACCTGGTCAACTTCGACGAACCCTTGAGCATGTGGTGACCGGGAGGCTTTCCACTTGGCGACGGCTACCCCGACGAACACGGCCGCCATCAGCGCCACGCCGGCGAATCCTACCGTAAAGTAGACGTTCTTGCTGTCGCGGCCACTTGAGCTGTAGACTTCGCGCCGAACCGAGTAGCTCTGAAGGAAGGAGAAACCGTCAATTTAAAGGTAAATTATATTTACCGTTCATATAAATATAAGAGCTCTACCGACAATGTCGACGAGTTTCTCCGACACTTTTTCAACTAATGCTTCAACTTCGATTAAACATTCAACATTGTGCTCTAGCACATTTGTGTTCTCGT
>KE525326.1:687134-699311 GCA_000441895.2 Anopheles sinensis
ATAAAATTCTAAGAAATAGGTTAAAAGACATTACTTAAACACGCTTGTAAGAAAAAGGCAATATTTTTCGATCGTATTTTGAAATATTTAAGACAAGGTATTGAACATCAAACAGTACAGGTTGCGTGACGAATTTTTGCCGTTAATTTGATCAAATTGTTTCCTACCTTTGCGTCACAATATTCAGATAAATTCAATAGCACTTGAAAGGTCATTCTGTCGAGTATCCAGAAAAAATCCCCAAGTATTACTAAACGCAACAGATTGAGTGTACTCTTAAACTTCGAAAAATAATTGTTACAACCTGACAAGGGCACCATTAAACCCAGCAGAGTATCGCCTAAACTAGTTTCAAATTAAACATCATCAAGGTGTAAGATCTTTACTTAAAACATCGTCCTACTTATAGCTTAGATTGTCTCTATTCGCAAAAAAAGAAATTCGTGGCGCACTATGTAAATTTAAAGAATTTAACTTTTAAAAATCTTACAGCGCTTTCATAATGAAGGTCTACAAAGTTTGCCTAAACTAGTTTTAAATCAAACATCATCAAGGTGTAAGATCTTTACGACAAACTTCTCCCTGCTTATAGCTTAGATTGTCTCTATTCGCAAAAATCTACGTACCGGTTCACCGTGGCCGATGTCGTGGGCCAGAACGTGCTGCATCTTCGGTTCGGCTTCCTGGTGGGCAACAGCGGCCGCTACCTCTTCCACGGCTCGCTGAACCGCTTCATCGTCCACGGTCGGAAGGGCGGTCGGTTGCGGGCTTCTGTGACGTCCGAGAAAAAAGAGAAGATTACACGCTTAATTTAATACCGAGAAGAACGTTTACATTGCATGAGAGAATACTTACGTTACGACAACATCCTCACTGTAATCCTTGGTGGTATCGGTTTCTTTCGGCACATCCTGGTCCGATTGCTGCTTCTGGGTTTGCGGCTGCTCCGACAGCGAGGGTTGCTGCGTCTGCATTGACTGTTGCTGTTGGGTCTGCTGCTGTTGAGTTTGCTGCTGCTGCTGCTGCTGGGTTGCCTGCTGCTGAGTCTGTTGTTGCTGTTGTGCCTGTTGTTGCTGCTGAGCCTGCTGTTCGTGCTGCTGGGCCTGCTGTTGTTGCTGCTGCTGCTGCTGCTGCTGCTGCTTGTAGGCAGCTTCCATTTTCTTCGCCTCCAGGCGCAGCTTTTCCTCGCGAATCTTCTCCCGCTCCTGGGCGCGTTGCTCCTTGCGCTGCTTCTCGGCCAACCGCTGTCGCTCCTTCTCGCTGACCTTACGCTCGATCTCCATGCGGTACTTGTCGAGGATGGTGGCCTCCGCCTCCTCGGTCATCGCCAGCATCGAGCCGGGCGTTTCGTCCTTCGAGCGCAGCGCCTGAATGTAGTCGTCCATCAGCTGCGACAGCTTCATCGACAGCTCCGGGTAGCGCTTCAGCATCGCCATCGACTGGTTGACGGCACGGTCAATGTCAACCAGACGCTCGAGGGTGCGGGGTCGCTCGGAGGCGGCCGCCTCCAACCCACCGGTGCCGCCCGAGCCCAGCAGATGGCGATAGTGCGATAGAGCATGGGCGCGGTCCTTGTGCAGGGCACGTAGCAGCTTCTGCAAACACTTTTCCACCCGGTGGGACTGCGAACGGCAAACGAGGAAAGATGGCGAATGGTGAAAAATCAATTAAACCATACCCTGGGTGGGTATTAACATTTTCTTTTCAACTGCAACACATTGTGGCCCAATTTTTGTAGCCAACAAGCACAAAAGAACCGTACGTTGCAGCTCTTTTTATTTACTAAAAGATGGTTTTTTGGCTCATAGAAAAGTAGAAAGCTCACGAATGGTTTTAAACTGAAAATAATATCAATTGTGCAGCTCACGTTACACATGAATAATGAACGTTGGTTCCCCCCAAATATCGGGGAGGGCCAGAAACCAACGGACAACAAACGCAATTAAACGTGTTTATATGCCGATTCGAGCTGGGAGATATTTCCCAGCACGTTTTCGACCGACACCAAACGAAACGTGCCAGGCTTCCCTTTCCGTCCCATGTTGCTCATATTTTGGACAAAATCATAATTTACACCAGCCAACCAACACCACCGGAAACGGGAAACTGTTCGCCGCGAAAGTTCATTAAAATTTCTCCAATAAATCCATCGCACACATCGGCAGCGTGTGTGGTTCCGAAACACGCACTGGGTTTTTTGTTTTGCTCCTGTTAAAAGAAACCAGTGGGGGCGGGAAAGCAACGTTGGTGGAAGGAGTGGTTAATGGGGGGCGGAAAAAAATCGGTACATTGTTGCGTCACGAACACACATTGTGAAAAGGGACGGGCGCACAGAATTAAGAATTTCTTATTTGTTTTTGTTCCGTGGAAAAAGATCTACGTACTAGAGGTTAAAGTTTGGAATTCGGAGAAATTAGGAATTGGAAAATATTTCCAAAAATTGTTATTTACTTGTAGTAAAAATAAAATACCCATTCCAACATAAATTCAAGCGAACCAGGCATCCAAATGTAATCCCCGTTGCGGATATTAAAATCCTTATGTAACCGGAACGGGTTAGAACTTTCCAATGATAAACTCCAATGCCACTTCCAGCAGAACCGACGAAATCCCGGTAGCGGGACTATCCGTTTTACTTACGCTCGGCGGTTGCTCCGTGAGGGCCTGGGTGTAGCAGGTCATCGCCTCCCGCTTGCGCTGGTTGATGTGGGCCAGGACGCGCTGCTGGTGCATCGCCGCCAGCTGGTGCTTCTCGGAGTTGCCTTCCTCTTCCAGTGCCTGCACAGAAGTCTAAAATATTACACGAACGAACGGGGTGGCCAGACGGGGATGGCCGGATTTTAGTAACGTAACGGGACCGTTAAACTCATGTCACCATTTTTGCCACGCTACGGAACCGGAACGAGCTACGCAACAAAACTAATCATCACGCGCGCGCAAACACTCACACACACCTACGAGATCGCTACGAGACACATGCCCGATGTCGGCCTCGACCAACGACAAGCAAACGAGAGCGTGGCACAAACTGCCCCGGGCGTATGTTGTTCGCAATAATCGTTGCATTTCCGAGTTAAAAGCAGCGATTAGTGCTTCAACGTTCGCCCTGGCTGCCTACGGTATATGGAATTCGTTTAGCGATTTCATATTAAAAGTGTTCAAATGTTTCGTGAGTCATTTCTACGTTTTACTAAAACCAAAGCTCTGCTGAACTGTACTCGTTTGCTGTTTGTTTGCTCGTCTCGATCGGGCCGAAAAACCGGGTGCATCTATGCTACTGTGTGCCTGTGAAGGGTGAACATCGCTGCATCGCGAATGGTGCGGTTTATTTTCTGTCCTCGCGTAAAAGTCCACTTGGATTCGAGGCCGGGCCGGACCGAACAAGGCCCGGTGAATGGAGCAAACCCGGGTCGAATCACAAATGGAGTCGAATAAAAATCATGACATGATTTTACTGTCAGCGCACGATAGGCGAGGTGTTGTGGAAGCATATTTTACGAATTATAGCGGCTCAATTTTTGGGTTAGAAGCTCAAAATAAAAGTAAAGTTTAAAATAATGGAATTGCAAACGTAAAATCGATGCCGCATTCATTGTTTGGTTCAGCTATAAAAAGAGTCCAGGGTGCATAACGAATTTTTGCATTCAATAGAAAATATTCAATTATATCTTATCTTTGTGTATGAATTATTTCATTAAAATAATACGAAAGATTATTGTGTTAGACATTAGAAAAAAATAATCAGAAATGATTCAACGTAGCAATGTTGATCTAAGAGGGCACCGTTCGTTTTATCTTATGTCGGAAATTTAAACACAAAGGATACTGTAAGATTATGTGTAGGAATAATAAGGGATGCATCAGGTGCACCTTTAAACTTCAAAAATTAGTCATTAAACCTCATTAGTGCACCGTTAAATTACATCATTAGAAACTTGTCAGACTGTAGGTCGGGTTGTTTTGGTTTGTTATACGTTATAGATGAAAAATGTAAAGAAAACCAAACCGGTCTTCAATGCAATATTTCGTTGGCGAAGTTCACAAACACTCTATTGAAGTTTATATACTATATACGACTCGGTATAGAAGTTTAACGATGCCTTGATGGACTAAACAGTGATGCACATTCATGTTTGATGATTATTTTTCAATGTTTGAAGGGACATTCAACATTTTAAGTTTGATCTATTTAAGTAACCTGTCAACTGATATTTCTGACATTTTCATCGGCTTAACAAACTTCTTTACACTTGGCGAAATACAATTATGATGGCTCTCTTGTTCCGATGTCGCCACGTTTTCTACATCCTGGTTACTTTTTATATCTTACACAATAATCTTTTCAGCGCTGTCAAGTTTATTTTAACCATGAGAAATAGTTTATTTAAATTTACTGCAAAAACTCGTCACGCTTCCTGTATCTCTTGAATGGATATCAAATGTTTGGGAGAAATCTCACTATAATCCGTAAAATACAGTGTATAAAGTTTGTGTAGCAAGCAGATGCACTTGCGTGGAGCCATGCCATGCCACTTAAGGGTTGTTTTTCTTTCTGGCGAGAAAGCAGCGGAAACTCAAGGCATCAAGAAACAACGCAACTAAAAAGGTTCGAGTAGTGGATGATCACCTGGAATCGGGCCGTCATGCGCTGCTTGAACGTCTGGGCGGACTTCGGATCGGCGAGCCGCATGTCCTGGTACTTCTCCTCCAGGTCGGACCAGTCCTTCATGACGCGCGTCACCTTCTCCCGGTGGCTCTCCTCGAGCCGCTGCTGGGCTTCCTGAAATTCGGCGTGCAAATTCTACGAACAGCATATACAAACATCACTTTCGCGGCTCGTACGTACCTTGAAGCTCTGGTGCTCGTTGCGCGGATCGAAGTGCGTGAAGTAGGGATCCGGCGTCGGGATGGCGGTGATCGGCGTGCTCACCAGCTCCCCGGCGCCCGTCTTCTCCGTCGTGCTCGGCAGAGCTCCACCGTACAGCATGCCACCGATCGCGTCACTTCCACCGGTTTGCCCATCCAACTGCTTCCTGCCGGCGATGTTGCCTTCCTTGGCAGGTGGCGGAGTCGTGAAGCTGTCCCACGCGGCCGACCCAGTGTCGGCATCGGAACCGGACGGTTTATCGCTGCCCGCACTATCGAAGTCCTCGTCCGAGTCGTACTCGTCGTCATCACCGTCGCTAATCGGTTCATCGCCAAGCATCTCTTCGTCCTCCTCGTCATCGATATCGTCGTCCTCCTCATCGTCCTCCGAGTTGTTGTTCTCCGACACACCGTCCGCTGCGTCATCCAGCGCCGGCAGCATATCCGTATCCTGCGGCAGCACGGGCAGGTCGGTCTTCTTTACCTTCATCGGGACTGTGGACAAGAAGGAAAAGAAAAGAAATGCCATTGAACAAACGTTCGCGGATGGGGAAAACTTTCAGTTAAATATAAATAAACACAAAACACACGAGCAGTCAAGCCGAAAACAGCCCCGTTTAAAAAATGATAATGATGATGCGATTCGATTAAGCAGTAAAGTGGGCTCCATTAATCAGCGCGCCGTGACCATTAATAGCGCGGCCGACAGATTCGCGTCGGAAGTGTCGTTTTCTGCCTCGGTCCCATCCGGAAGAGACACACGACCTATAAATCGAATCCTTCCACGGACCATCGGAAGCCAATTTAGAAGGCGGACGGTTCGGAAACTCGTGACAATTTTTCTATCGCCTTTGCTAGCGATATTGAGCTTGCATCGGTGGGTCTTCTTTTCGTTGATTCCGGAAATGGGAAAGTGGACAAAAAAGAGGAAAAAAGCACCAAGAATGTCTTCATAACCCACCATACGCCATAATGACCTTTTCCCTCGCGCCAAAAAGGACACCACAGCTCGGCGCTGGCGTTTGGGGGAAAGAAAAACTACCAAGCCCATTAATCGTTCTCATCTTCGGGAGGGGAAAAAAAATGAAAACACACCAGAAGAAGACAATTTTTCCGGGTTGAGAAACCGGAAGTTTGAACGAATATGGGGCGGTTGAGGTGATTTTTTTTTCGGTCTACAAAAAAGCGCACGGTTCAATGATCGAATCGATTCATCAGTCTTAGCCGGGTAAGGCAAGGTTCTGATCCACAAATCAACGGCAAAGGCAAACAACTACACAGACAAACAAATATAAAAAAACACGGTGCCGCAGTACGCCAGGAACTTTGGCCAACCGTTACTTGCGGGACTTTTCCTGAGCCGATCCAATGCTGGCCTTACAGTGCCAAGCCAAGCTATCAAGCACGCAGCTGTGAATCGGTGTCGGCAGGATTTAGACCCATTTTTCTTTGTCCTCTCCTCGGAGCCCCGGGACGGGAACGGAGCCTGGTCGGGTCTGGTGTCAGGTGGCCACCGAACATTTATTATTATCACCTTTTATTTGCCGGAAGTTGCAATTTTCCGGACCGTCAGCGATCGTAAAGGATCGTCAACGATGTGTTTGTGAGCGGATCGCTACCAAACATGGTTTTTACTCATCGAAAACGACGCTCTTTCGTACAGCTAGGGGCAAAACTTTTTTTCACTCGGTTTTCCTGGCAACTCTCCGTTCTCAACTTGTTTTTTTTTCGCTAGTTGAAGGTAGCCGAGCGAACTTTTCCGATTTTTTCCGCCCCGGTTTTGGTGTTTGTGCACTTTTCGCGTATTTTTATGGCAAACCCTTCAACACCACCAACACAACCGTCCTCGATGTCGATCTCGTCCCTTCGGGGTGTGCTTTGTCAGTGTTTGGATGTTTCGCCTCCCTGTTTGTGGCCAAAGCGAACGCATCCGCTTTATTATGGCCTTCCCTGCTATCCGAATGCACATTTACGACCGAAAGATAGAAGAAAAAAAGCACGCGAAACGAGGTTGTATGTGTGATGGGAGGAGGAGAAAAAAAACCCCCCGATGAAAAGATAATGACCTAACCCACCGTCCTAACGGTTTGCGTTGGGTAAGTTTTATCGAAGGAAGGAAGGGAAAAAAACGAAACACACACATAGATGCGGAGGAAAACTCATTCGCGGGCGGTACTAACGATGCCCACGGGCCGGAAGTTCGGTCGATTCCGGGGGTTCGAGCAGCTGCTCGTGTCATTTCCGTCAGTCGTCGTCGACCGCAACCGGCAAGTGTCAAAGTTTTATTACCGAAACGTATCGATGCTGCTCTGGGTCGTCATTAGTGGGTATCGGTTTTATTATCATTACTTCTTCGACGTTTTCACAGACAAATGAAGCTTTTATACTTTTCAATGGACAACAGTTTTAATGTGAATGTGCTTGATAAGGAATTTATGGATAGAAGAAAATCAAACTCCACGGTTACTGTTATTGCTAAAACCATGTAAGATGATCGGATAGGCCACGCTGAGTTCGATTCGTTCGAAACCTAATGGAATGAATCTGAATCGAAATAATCAGCCCTTCCTTTACTCGATTTTAACCAGTTACATCTACGTTGCAAACTTTCCTCCGCCTTTGACAAAACTTCTGGAAAACCAAAGTGCACCCTGGGTCCTGCGTTAGACTCCGATTTGCATCGGTTTAGAAACGTTACAGTTCCACCGCTAAGCAGCATCTCCCAGCTCGGGCGTGGTTAAAAACTTTCCCCACATCTTGCGGTCTCCTTATCAAAGACCATTCCAATCCACGCTTTTAAGGAAAATTGCAATCATCGGTTCATAGCTTGGGGCTTTGCCTTTACCGCACGGGCGGTTCGTTTGAAAACTTTCTCAAACTTGTTCAACTTTGCTCTGTAAGTGCATGCCATTCCATCAGACCGTTGTCCTACCGAATGTTGCACGTTGCAGCAATGGATACATTCAAATGCTCAGCATGTGACCTTTCTAAAACATCAAAGCACGTGACTTCGGTTACAAACTTTCGGAAAATCCTCACCAATGGTGCTTTTTAATGCACATTTTACCATGTGGGCTCTAGTTTTTAGCTTGTGCTGAAAGGTTGGTTTTGTGCAAATTGAAAAAGAAATATCACCACAGGCCATAGGGGACACGGGGTGGGTGATTTTCCCTCTGCAAAGCTCAGCTCATTCGTGATGGAAAACGTGTGTCGGATGGTAATGGGATGTCACGACATGATTCGACCGACAGGAATTGATTCGTTGACAGCATGATTGATGTATGAAGCGGATGGAAAATGTTCGCGCGTGAAATTGAACAAATAATTGAAAGTTGTTTTAGCAAACCGATTGGTATAGAAATGAATTTGAAGCGATTGAGAAGGGCTTTGGAAAAGCATCAAGCAAACCAATCCAAGGATTACAGCTCGGGTAATTGAAAACGTTTTTTTTCTTTTCTTTGAAGAGAATATCAACTACAACTTTAATAGTGCTTTTTCGAAAGCTTTAAAAGAAATGATAAATATTCCACGAACACTATAGTAAAATAGTGACCAATTGGTATGGATCAGTACCCGTCCCGACTCCAAAGACGACCAGAACACAAAGGAAAGAGTGTACCTGTGCAATAAAACCCAACATCGACCAACATGAATATCGGTAGCCCAAGGTAGGGATGGACATAAAATTACCTGGGATAAAAATCTACTAACTAAACGAAATACACACAACCAAGCGAGAGAGCGCCCCGGACTCGAGTGGGATGCTTTCAGCTTTTCCGTTTTCTTTTCCCGACACGCTCAAGTAGCAGCGCATCGTTCCCGGGAAGTCATGATAAAATGTATAGGATTAAATTGCTGTACCGTCCTATATCTTTCGCTGCCATTTTTCATCCATCTCAAGCTCGGGATCCGCCTTGTGTGGTCTCTGCTATCGTCTTCGTGCATCTTAACTTCCTCCTAGCACTGGACCCCGTCCTTTTTCTATAGGGAATAGCGAGCAGGTAGCACAAATTCACCCAAGGCCATAACGGACGGTTCTAGATAGAGGAAACGTTCGCGTCCCGGAAGAGCTTCCGATCAGTTCGTCTCGTGTGCCGATGGTATCTACACTATCATCATTTTATGTCCGATCCAGGTCGGCACCATGGAAGGAGTTTCTCTTGATAATGGTTACCCAAGCGAGCCGACCATTACTGAAGGGTTTGGAAATAAAATGTATCCCCTTCGGCGACGGACGACGAGCGATTGTAGGTGAAGGTCCTCCACATCACTTGTCATTAAGATAAGTCTCCGGCACCGGAGATCGGAAGGACACTGCGGGAAGCGCGCGTGATGCGTTATGAATTCTCAAATTTAAGCGGTTTCCCTTCGTTTAAAGGAAGGAAAATACGGGTCACCGAAGGCCCGAAGGTACACCAAAGGTTTGAAGTAATCCCCTTCCTGCCAGGGGTTTGGTTGATTCATCGCACCGGACCCCTGCAAAAAGCTGGCACATGTGGAGGGAAAAACCATCCCATTGGATGGAAGCAGTAACGTTCGGAAAACGACCGGTCCTCAAAAGCTCTACAGAAGCATCCTTATGCCCCGTTTGCGTCGCCCTTTCGCGTACAGGAGATTAGCTCTCGACAACCTGCGTCCTTCCTTTCACATTTCGGGAAAAAGTGGAAAAAGGAAAACTAAAAAATAACGCACCGACACCGGGAAGCAGCTTTTTCGGTTCACCTGTGAACGGCTGCGCGCGTTCCATTCCGTTCCGTTCCGGCAGGTGATTTATGGCGGAAACTTTAAAAAAAGCTTTCCACACAATCCTCGGTCGGCAAGGGGAGCGGAGAGGGGAGATGATAGTTACTGGAACATAAGTTTGCAATTTTACTGCAACTTTTTCCCATTTTTAACTTTTGCTCCGCTCTTATTTTCAACCCATATTTTCCGCCTCAAGTTTCAAACAATCTCTGCTGTTTGCGTGGCAACGGAAATTCTACCGTCAAACTGTGCTTTACGCAAACAGGACCCGAGCGAAGGCCGATTCCGTTTCCTGGGTGGACCGAGCGTCATCGGAGGAGTTCTCCAGTGCGCAAACAATTCAAGCAGGAAGCACTGCCACTCGACAGGCCCAAGTTCTTGGAATATTTCCTTCGGAAGTTCGAGCGCCAATGTGGGTACTTGACAATGGGTTTCCTCTTGGTACGCTTTTGATTGATTTTAGAATCCTATGTTTTTCTTCTTTTTCAAGAAAACAAGTTCCATATTTCTTGAAAGTATCGGAAGAAAACTTTTACATTTACACAAGTCTCAGCTCTAGTTGCCTACATGGTTCCTGGGATGGTTTCGATTCCGCTTCAACATATAAACTCTGCTACGTATCCTTGAAAATTACAATCAATATCCTCGATAGTTAGGTATCGTATCCTCGCATTATCCCGTAACGTTGAATACGATCCGAGCCCCAAAAAACCGCAACGAGACCACTTAACCGTAAAATCACAACTACAACCTAATCGGTGCTCGAAAATGTTTCCATCCCCGGGAATTGGTATGGTACCCAGGCTCTTCAATCCGAGCGCGAGCTTACTAAGGACTCAACCCTAGAACGGATCAATATCCATCGACGGGGCAATTTGCAACCTCCCAGACCTGCCGCCACCCAATCATCGTTTGTTTCATCAACTGCGGCAAAAAGGTAACTCACCCAAGGTACGGCGAAAACCCTGGGATCGATTCCGTCGAAGGTGGAAAACAAAAGACCTCGGCTAGCAGCTGGTCCGGGTTTTTGGCTGGGAAAACTAAATGAAGACTACAAAGTCGACCGTCTCATCGAATCCAGTCGAGCCGCAGCGCGTGTGTTTTGCGGGCAACGGCAGAGACGATGGCGCAACTGTTTCGTCGAAGTAGAATGGATTTCGGTTGTTCACCTGGTTTTCCAAGTTCTTATTCTCCCACCTCCCCCGCACTTAAACGTTTTAACTGTCTGCCAAAGTTGTTTCACTGGTTTTCCCCGATCTGCTGCTGGGAATGGTTGAACATTTTTCTTTCGCTTCACTTTCCCACGCCACGCTCCCACGTGGTAGGTCAGTTTGAACACACAAACACAGACACATGCAGACAGGTCGATGCTTTCAGCAAACTCAACCGTTGCAGTTGTTTGCAAGACCTTTCTAAAGCGCAGAACGAGAAATGCAAAGGTGAATTCATGGCAGCGAAGGTTGTCGGTTCGTGTGATATCGATTTGCTGCTTCGTAAGAGTTTTATCGGCTTCATTATGTGTTACCTTTGGAAGAACAGAAGCTCCGCGAGGCTTTTATAAGAGATACAATTGAATTCTGGGTCGTCAGCGAGTGTAAAGTTCCCTCAGGCAAGGGGCGATGTTATATGGCAATCACGCACAACGCTGTGTTGTTTGGAACACATGGAAAATTTCAAATTTAAAGCTCTTTACGTTTCACTCGAAGTTTCTCGCCACATAAAAGCGGCTCGATAAATGATAAAGTGGGCCCAGGAATTCAATAAATAACTTTCCTGCACTGCACTGAAAGGCTGAAGGAAACGCTAAGAGAATGTCACCCGTTGCCAGCACCAGCGCATTCTCCACATGGCGCTCGAGCAGCATTCGAGTGGCTCGATGAAACCTGATGGCTCGTTTGACCTAAAATGGCGACTCAAAGCAAGAAAAAAACCTCCCAACCGTGATTCACTCACCAACTGAATAACTAGCCAACCCCGGGTCTACCTCCAGCCCGACGCTAGTGTCATCAATGTCAGTACCATCAGGGCCAGTTATTGAAAGAGCCTCTATTCATCGAGTCCTTTATAACTCGGGCTTTTTTATTCTCGCTTCGACCACATGCTTTTCCTCGTGTTTTGCTGCTCCAAACCGAGGCGGACGTTGGAGGTCGCTGAGAATGACCTATATTGACCACCCGAGGGGCCAAACAGAGATCGATCCTTTTACCACCACATATACACACACACACACACAAAGGATGTTTCGTCCACACGTGGGCGTTCGGTAGGAAATTGTAGTTGGTGATCTTCAAACGATTGTTTGAAACGGACGCCATGCACGTTGTGGAGAAAGCGGAGCTCAGAAGGAGCCTCTTGGGGTGTATTGGCTAATGCCAGAAGTGAACGGAACCGATGGGATCGATTTTTTCCACCACTCCGATCGCCCCCTTCCATCGTCGACTTCCACCGACGTCGCAGTGCCGCGATCCATCCATAATTCATGGCGCACCCATGAAACTTCTCGAACACCTCGAATCGACCGTACTGCAGTGGCTAAAAAGTTGCCGCTGACATGGTCCAAGGGATGCG
>KE525327.1:22957-56319 GCA_000441895.2 Anopheles sinensis
AAATTGTTATTGTATACTGTCGATTGTTTATCGCTAGAAGATAAGGATTTCACCCTGGCTCCTGTTGTTTGCTGAAACTGTGTATGCACTTACCATTTTTCGGCAGCCCGCGGATAACATTGACCGCCGCATTGAAACGCTCCTCGATCGACATTCTGAAGGCGCTTATCTAAATCCTACCCCGGTGCTGAACAGATACGTCCGAGGTATTGCGTTTGGTTTCAGCTCCAGTTTGCAGCCAGTCGTAGGGCATGCATGGGAGCGTTGTTTTTCTACGCTACGATGAAATACAGCGGACTCCGTAAAATAGCCTATTATTATTGAACGGGGCAGAGTCCACGCAGTGTTGGCAGGGGTTCAACGGTAAAGTTACGTAAACGAAGATAAACGCGGATACCTCGGGATCAGTATGTAGGACCAGTTTTCTCTAATAGTAACAAAAACTAAAACACCGGAACGATGAGGCCCGACCAATTTTCAAAACTTCAGGACTATTTTCCATTCCCACAGCGTTGGTAACAAATATCCTCCAACTTTATTTAATATTTGTATTTTGACCAGGAACGATGCACCTTTTGTTCACTGTTTAAATTCATTGACATTTCTATTTTGTCTTCCCCTTCTCTTCTGTTCCGCTTCCATACACCACTAAAAAGTTATACGCAACGTCTTAACCCCCAACGTTTCCACAGTCCCTTGGAACACACTTTAATTCATTTTACACGAAGATTGTGGTCCCAAGTGTGCCCGAGCCTACCACTGAGCGCAGGTTTTATTTTTCCGAATGAATTGATGAATCAAACTGCACCTTATTCGAGCGAATTGCACAACCGTATTGCGTAGAAATCTTGTCACCATCTACACAAAGAAGTAAACTTTTCCTCTGCACTTTGGTCGATGCCTTCTTGTCACTAAACACACTTCACTGAATCGAACGGAACATAGTCCGTTCATAAACAGCATCGAACATAGTCCATAAAAACAGTACACACAATTTCAAGGGAACGTACCATAGAGAACTTTGTTAAATGCACTTCGTGGGTATCATTGAACAGAGATGTTTTACCGGCTACTTTGTTACAAAACACTGCACCACAATACACACAATAAACGAACGGTAAGTAGTGTTTCAATAGCACTGTGAACACTTTGTGAACACTCTCAGGTTAATTGGCATCGTCCGATATCCCTACACGGTACCTACGCACGTCTTCCAAACAACTAAGCCATTCGACAGCCAATCTGCGAATGGTTGCGATGAAAGTTCCTTACTACGCGTTTCAACGATTCCGGATTCAATGGCAGTCCGGTCCGAACCTACTTCAAAATGCAAATGAAAAGAGAGCAAACAGCTGTTTGATTGAATACACTAGAAAAATATTCCCCACATTGGCAAAACCGTTTTCGCATCAAATAAATTTTTATCGAACACGGTAGATCGTATCAAAAGTTATTCTGCAACACCGAAGGAATTTATAAAGGTTCAAACAATATGAACCTAGCATCCCTAGGATTAGCTGGGCCGCAGAAAAACGAAAACATTTGTCATCTCTAGCCAATCGTGTTCATAAATTGATTAAATTCGTTGAGTAAAAATAGTTGTTATCATTTTCTTAATATTTTTATTGATCGTTTCACTAACATCCTTAATTAAGCAGCTCGTCAGCAAACACTTTCGGTGTTGGGAAATACACATTACTGTTAAAATGCTCTTTCAGATATTCGCCACCACATTCTTCGTACACGGAACGTGTTATCAACGATTGACGAAACGTTTCCGTCAGACAAAATTTTCTAGCCCCGTTCCACCCGTCCAACAGTGGATCGTTTGCAATTTCAATGTCGAATCTCGACTCGAACGGCAGTATTTCACGCATTTCTCTCGCAAGTCGTTCCTTCAAGCCCTTGATTTTCGCACACCCTCCCGTGATAAATATATTTTCCACCAAGCTACTTCGTTGTGCCGCCGGAAACAGTTTTAGCACGAAATCGATCGTTTCCGGTAGGCCAGCTTCACTGCTTCCGATTATGCTTGGTTGAAAGAGAATCTCGGGGGCACGAATTCGTTCCACTCCTACATGCAGTTGGTACAATTCCGCTGCGCTGCCGGACATCAGCAGCAAAGGGTCCTCGTACGTGGCGTCGTATTGTTTAAGGATGATTTCACATTCGAGAAGCCGTTCGTTTTCATTCTCATTGTCACTGTCCTCATCACGACTGATTTGTTTGTACACATCCCAGTCTTCGTCGCGCATTCCGAAATCATCGCTTCCCTTTTCCTTCCGCGCTAGGTGGGAAATTATGCGCATCCGTTCTTGGGCTGCTGCTGTACGTCGTTTGGCCAAATCCTGTTTGCGTTGACGTCTAGCCTGTCGCTTTTCGAGAATAGCTTCCCGTTTGCGACGAGTTTCCTCAACCCATTCTCCAATGGTCATATTCGGTGGAGGCTGTAGCAGCTTGTCCGTGTCTGTGGGTGGAAGAGAATTTCCCGCGATGGGAGTATTTATTTTGATGCGTGTTTTATCAATCCGCGAATTAACTGTTGTAATCATCCGTTTCAGCTCGCCGGCATCCTTGAGACTGTGTTCAGCAAGAGCGTCACGTATGTCGTCACCATCCTCGGCGGATTCTTCCAGCTGCTGCAATTGAAGCAGCAGCTCTTCGTCTTGAGCTAAACGTTCCTCACGGCGTCGTGCATTCATCTCTGCTAGCCGTCTTGAAAGCTCCTTTTTCTTTTCGACTTTTTGTTCGGTGGACATTGTTGGAGCAGTTGCCGTCTGATTGTAGGGCAGTTGAATTTTCTTAACATTTTTCTCATAATAGTCCAGGGACGCCCAGTCCTTCAGAGATTCCATGTAATCATAGGCAAATTCGCCATACTTATGCAGCAGTACCTCCGACCGGCTCAGCGTAATAGCATTTAGGTGGATGGTGTATTTAAGCTGCAGACAACGGTGCAGAAACGCAATCATATTCGATCCACCGATGTTCAACCGCCGTACGTTCTCCACTACAATGCGGCCATCAACGATTGGAACGACGTGCGTCGTATGGTACCCGGTAGCAATGATGAGTCCATTTTTCACTCGATGATTAGAATAGTTGCTTAAAAGACAATCAACACCATAACATAAACCCGGTATCTCGTAACACTCGAACAGCAATTCCGACATCAGACTTCGGCAGTAGTTGGGGTTAAACAGGCACTCCGTGATCATGATCCTGTGCGGTATCGAATCCCTCGTATTGATGCCCATCTTTGTGAATATGTAATCGAATATTTGTTCCTGCACATTGTAATGCGTAACGACATTACGATCGAACTGCGTGCGCAATTGCAATCGCATAGCTTCGATGTTCACAATATCGTTGCCAATTTGCGTCACGGGGACGACAATGGCATCCACATCCTTTTTGTTCCGGTCCTTCCTGGGTTTCGCAAGCAGATTGCGGAACGTTAGGGCCGGTCTGTCTGTTAGCATCCACCCGGCACGACAGTTGTACGATCCGTTATCAATTACAATTACCGCCTCGCGCCCACCCGATGGCCCCGGGTACGGTTGAACCACGTCAGGTATGGTCTTAAGATCTTCGATCGGCGAAATATCCATTGTGATTTCACAAATAACTTGCAGCTTCCGGCGAAGCGTCCTAGCCGGTTTTCTGTAAACACCAGAATGTTGTTTGTTGTTCTGATGCGCTGTCAAGTGATTTGTCATTTTTCAATTTCGAAACAAACTCTGCAAATGCATTGCTTTGAATGCAAAAATACATGAAATCCTACTTTAAATTAAACTCCTGTATCATCAATCGGCTTTACTATATTACAATGTTGATCCATGAATATATGGATGCATAAATTAGCCCAAAAACTATTTATTTAATTTCATTTATTTGAATCGGGCATTCGTAACAGAAGGTAACATTTAGATCCAGAGCTGTAAACTACGATGAAAGTAACAGCAAACACGTACGCACACTGATATAAAACGTACACTTTATCGGTTCGTGGAAAGTTGAAGTTTACAATATTGTGGTGACGAAGTGCAATCGCTGCTCATCGAAAGATAACTGAACAATTTAGAGTATTTCGCTGTGAAAAGCCGCGATCGCCTGCATATTTGCAAGGCATGATAGTGTGAAAGGGGTGTAGCATTCTTTTCTGTTGTTGATTTTTTCGACCAACCATCGTATCCCGTCGGTTCCCCGCAGATTGTCGAAAGTCGCAGGATTCTTCTAATTAGTTACATTAGTCATTGAGCTCATTCATTGTTGGGGAAGCAACCGTGTGTCGTAGCTGCGAAACTATCTGGAAGCTACAGTCGGGAAACAGTGGCCCTGAACGTCCATTGAAGCTAGTAAAGAAATCATCGATCCCATCTCACTCGAATAAAGATGATGGTAAGCATACGTCCATAGCAACGGCAGTGCTTCCTGTGTCTTTTTTTTTTGCTATAGGATGTAGCCCTGTCCATGACCAATATGATAACGGCATGATGTATGTGGGCGGCATACTGTACGCCTGTATAATACGTGTTGATTCGTTGCAGGACGGAATGGAAGAAAACGGCTCACCGAGGCAAACGGCTAGCCCAATTACTGCCGCTCCCGAACCAATTCAATCCCGGCAAGGTTCTGTAGAAGGAGGCCCCACCGGTGGATCAACCACCGCATTGCCTGAAAACTCTCTGCTAGTGAGTCATATACAATTTTCTTTGTTTCTTTGTTTTTTCAAAAGATCATGGCCTAAGCTTGAAAATTAACCGTCATCTCGATATTGCTGCTGATTTTCTAGGTCGATATTTCCGATGCACTGAGTGAGAAAGAGCGCGTGAAGTTCACCGTCCACACACGCACGAATCTTCCCGGGTTTGAGAAAAGCGATTTTCTAGTCGTCCGACAGCACGAAGAGTTCGTCTGGCTGCACGATCGCTTCGAAGAGAACGAAGAATATGCGGGCTACATCATACCACCGTGTCCACCGCGACCCGATTTTGATGCGTCGCGTGAGAAGCTTCAGCGGCTCGGCGAGGGCGAGGGCAACATGACCAAGGAGGAATTCAAAAAGATGAAACAAGAGCTCGAGGCCGAGTATTTGGCCACCTTTAAAAAAACGGTCGCAATGCACGAGGTGTTCCTGACGCGCCTTGCCTCTCACCCGGTGTTCCGGGAAGATTCGCACCTGAAGGTGTTTCTCGTGTACGATCAGGATCTGTGCGCGAAGATGAAGAAAAAGATCGATATCTTCGGCGGGTTGGTAAAGAGCATTGGCAAGACGACCGATGAAATCTATCTCGGTGCGACGGTGAAGGATGTGAATGATTTCTTCGAGCACGAGCTACAGTTTCTGGGCGAATACCATGGCCATTTGAAGGAGGCGGCGATACGCACCGAAAAAATGACCAACAAGCATAAGGACGTTGCCGATTCGCATGTGCGTATCTCGAGCCAGCTGCTCGGTCTGTCCACCGCAGAGCACGGTTCGATGGAAAAGTTTTTGGCCAAAACGGCGGACATTTTCGAGAAAATAAGAGTGAGTATTACAGTAGAGTAGTTCCTGGGCGAACTTCGCCTTCATAACTCTTCCTTAAGTAGATTTGATGTCCTTGTATTACCTTACCAAAAATCTTTTGATTATCAATCCAAAATAATCACCTTCCATACGGTCTGGTATTACAGAACATGGAAGGACGCGTAGCCAGCGATCAGGATCTCAAGCTTGGAGATACGCTACGGTACTACCAACGGGATAGTAATGCAGCGAAGGCGCTTCTCATACGTCGATTGCGCTGCCTGACCGCGTACGAAGCGGCCAATCGGAACCTCGAAAAGGCGCGAGCAAAGAACAAGGATGTCCATGCGGTAGGTCGTTGTATCTGGTCACTGTGACTGTGACCGTTACACCGGTAAAGCTTCTGCTTAGGCTGTTGGGTTAGGTTTCCTGGGACGTTATCGTACTGTTATCGTGTTTTCTGCCGGAACATGCCTTGCCTATAACCGTTTGTGACATTCTATTTGTCTGTACTCTCTTTCTCTCTCTTTATATGCTTCCTACATTGTTGGCCGTATAGCCGTTGGAAGTGCAGGAGGTGGGAATGGTTTTATTCTTAGCCCAGTTTTCGCATGCATATATGATTGCTCGTGTCTCGAATTGTATCTAAAGTGTTTATCCTAAGAGAATGGTTTTCTTTGCTTTTAGGCGGAAAGTGCTCAGACACAAGCATGTGAAAAGTTTGAATCCATGTCGGCCCGTGGTAAGGAGGAACTGGTCAGCTTTAGACTACGCCGCGTTGCTGCCTTCAAGAAGAGGTATGAAGCAAATTATTCAATCAACGTTTTTTTACTAATTCAATATTTATATTGTCTTTGAACTATTTCATTATAGCTTGACCGAACTGGCTGAATTGGAGATCAAACACGCGAAAGCGCAGTATGATTTCCTCCGCCAATCTCTGCTTTCCCTCCAAGAGTTGGTGTAAAAAACTATGCTGAACGGGGGAAATCGAATAGAAACGAGTAACAATACAAATGAACCGTTGCCGTCTGTGTGGAACAATATTACTACTATATTGCCCGGCGAACCGTCGAAACACGAATATTCGTGCTGAATTTGCCTGCGACTATGAAGGATCTAAATTGAATTAGAGCAACAAATAGATCCGTTCGTATCAAGCGGCCTGTGTGGGAAAGGTAGCAAATTGTAAGGAGAAACGAGCATGTAATTTAAACATCATCGTTTGCAGACCAACAGCACGCACGAAAAGCGAAACATCCAAGGATCCACGTTAGAAGTTATTACCATAAATTACGTTGATACATTCTACTGTTGGCTGTTTAGATAAGAACAAAGTAAAACAAAAAATGTTGGTGCGAAGTATTTTTATAATATGTTTGCTCTTGATTTGTTATTTTGCTCACTATTCAAGTTTTTGACAAGTTTTTGATTTCTTTTTATATTCTAAGCATACTAAACCACATTTATTCGAATTATATAAACGATGCAGAACTACGCATTGCTATTCATTTATCTTCCATCCCTACATTGATTGTGGCAAAGAAGAAACAAAAACATATACATGTATATTATACATAATCATGAAATTAGTGAAAATGAAATCGAAATGTTTATAGATTTTTTTTTCTAATGAGGAAGAAAACTATAGCATAGAGCGACAAACCAAAACCGAAACGAAATCATGCGAACGTATCCCGCGGTAATGTAAGAGAAATACTTTTGGGCATTTTATATTTACCGCACTTCTCAAACAGCGGAGAGCAGGATCTTTCTTATTTTGGTTTTTAGTAAACTACGAGCAGCGTGGGAATAGGACCACTTATCGCGCAGAAATATTATGGAAAACGGATGCTATAGCATGGAACCAGGAATAGTCCGTATAATGGTCGCAATTTGTATGAAATATTGATTGATGATATGAATAAATGAAAGCAAACAAAATTATACATGTATGTTATTGCCTGTAGATAGTGATGACAATTTTCAGGCCTTCGGAGTTTTTTTAATGAAAGAACGCTATTTTTTGGTCACATTAATTGTAACTTTCCCATAGATCGTACAGTTTATTGTGTCACCAATCAGTGTGTTGTTATAATTGCTTGTAGCTTAACTTAACGGATAAACATCTACGTCACTATCCCCGTCCCGATGCATTTTACCATTTTCCTTTATGCGTTAGCCTGGAACTGTACCAAGACAACGAAGGGACTATATAGTGTGCTCCGAAAACCTTTTGCCCTCATTTGCTGCGTCTTATGGTTAGTAAGGGTGGAACGGAAACGAGGGACAGTAAAATTCGAACCTTCTCTTCATCTCTCTGCATGTCACGTGGTTCATTAGTGGACGTCCTGGTTCATCGGTTTGCAATTTAAGTTACTGTAAAGCATTGTGTGTAATGTGTTTTCGATAATTATATTTTCTCCTTTTTACCCACTTTTTGCCCGCACATTTCTCTAAGTAGTATGTATGTTTGTATAAAATAAACCCAGAAAGATTTGTTGTGTGCCATAATGGTCACTGCTTGATTTATCCCCCTCTTACTCTACCGGTTGTCAGGTGAATATCTTTCAGGTATGCAGCAATACTCATACTATTGGAAACGATTAATACATACACGCACTCGCGCGGAGCCACCACTAATTAACCGCCTCGTCTCGTGGTTTAGGGGTGAGCCAGACACATTTAGGGTGATACAAAAATAATGATGTGATTCCATATCCCTTCCATATGTTTTTTCCACCTGGTAAGGGTAGTTTTGTTTCAATACACGAAACATCCAGTGCGCACAAGTTTTATCGTTTGTTTTTCTTTTTGGTTAAGAATAGTCTATATTTTGGTTTTAAACTACCTGCTATGGATTCTTCCGGGGGTAATGTTCGATGCGCTGACGGAGAGCATAGTGGTTATAATAATGAATGGATTTTTTTCCGAAAACACAAGCTGCTGCCAAAACTATATATTGATAAAAAAAACTAAATTTTCAAGCAATTTTAACATATGAAAACTGTGAACAACACATTAAAAGGATTTGTAATAATGAAACAAAATTTTACAATAAATAAAGCAACAAAAATGTTCCTGCGTTATAGCTACGCTCGGTTTTGCTGTAATATTGCCTTTCTCGTATCTTTCTTTAGCGAAAGGGGTAAAAAGTGTCCAACAACAGCTTGGCATCTACTACGGAGGGGCACTTAACAGCACACCTAAACACGCATAGGGATCGATATCTCTTAGAAGCTGATGGCCGGGTGCTGATGAGGAATGTCACATTCACCAACCGTTACCCGGTACATGGCCATCTCGCTGATGCCATGGTAATGTACGAATGCAGCAACAAGTACGAGCACGTGGAAGATCTGATGTGATTGAAACTGTGGATGGGGACAACCAGTTTAGATGTGTGTATTCAGGAGATTACATTATCGATGATGGCATTACTCACCCAAATGTCACACTTGCCGGGAAACCACCGTTCAGGAACGCGCAGGGCGTAGAAGAGAGCCCCAAGAATGTACAGCAATCCCATCAAAATCAGCCAGCCCAGGCTAGCTTGCGAAATTTTGCTAAACCAACCCTCCATCAACACGTAATGGATTGCGGGAATGATACCGGACAGACCGAAGCTCATGAAGACACCTGCGAATGCAACCAAATATGAGTCATTCGTCCATCGAAGTGGTTTTTTTTTTCGGCATCACCACTTACCGGCACGCAGTGGTCTAAGATTCGGCTGCGAAAATTTGTCCCACAGCGACGTGATGATGGAGGTGATTCCGAGGACGATAACGACGGTTAGGTAGATAAGCTTGTGCTTGTAGTGACAGTAGAATCCATAGTAAAGCCAAGGAACGAATGAACCCATGATAAGCAAAGCGATACCACAATAATCGAGCCTATAAAAGAAACCAGGATTACAATCAATGGATCCCACCACTGTTTTCACTCATGTTGATTCGGCTCTTACTTTGAAAATAATTTTCCAACCATTTCCGAGTGGCAGCAAAGCGTATGGAACGCAAACGAAAATCCTAAGCAGATGATTGCTCCGATGAAGAACGTTAGGAAGATGAGTTTCTCCTGGAGCTGCATCTCGAATGCTGGGCGCGTCAGGAAGTAGCAGGCCACTCCAATGAACATCACACACCCGAGCAGATGCGTCCAGATGTTGCCGGTTTCCGTGTGTATGCGGAAAATCGACTTGAAGCACGCACTGAACGAAGGTAACGGCGGCCGGTGTCCTTTGTGCAGGAAATCGTTATCCTGTAGCCAGGCCGGTAGATTCTTGAAATGACACACCTTCCAGGAGGCTTCCCAAACCTTGCGCACGAACTCTTCCGCCTGCTCGGCCGCATTGTGAGCTAGCGCTCCCAGATCGATTTCATCGGACAACACGCCTGCCTTGAGTACTTCGGTCATTTCTGCCTCCAGCAGCTGATTATCCTCGGGGGTCGAGGGCAGCGGGCAACCGACACCGTCGTCTTCCTCCTCCTCCAAGTCGTCATCGTCGTCCAGCAGATCGATATCCTCGGAAGCGAGCGAGTCTTCCTCCGGGACCCAAACGCGACGCTTTCTTATGCTAAAGTCGGCTCCCATCATGTTGCTGAACAGTTCATCGCCGGTTGCTGCGTTGAGGGCACTTTTGCACCCGCTACCGGAAGCCGTCTGTGGCTGTATTCCTTCATCGGTACCGTCCATTTCGTAGCGCAAAGAGGACATTCTGTACTGTACTACTCTGCAATGGGAAAGTAGAAAAAAGGTTAAATCTTGTCTATTTTAAAGTCATCAAACAAGATTGATTTAGTTTTCATTAGTTATGCTGTAAACATTTTATTCGCTCTTCTAGCACTTGGTTTACAGATTCTAATGTTCAGCTCAAATTCACCAACAAACAACACACAATAAACCGTGTCGAAGACGATAAGAGTTGCGTTCAATGTAAGATCTAAACTGCGCCGTGAACAAACGTATAGACTTTCAGACACGATTCTAATTGTGTTCAAACTAAACCATTGATGCTTTGTATGCCAGTGATTTATTTGTTGTGATGTGGAAGACAAAGTGATAGCGAAGCGTTGGTAGAAGAATAGTAGGCAGCAATTCAAGAACAACAAGCGAACTGCTGTTTATTGCGATCCTTCTAATCAGTGGGATTTAAATGACGCAAATAAATTTCTATTCATTTTTTCGTGCTACCACAGAATATTTACATCAACGATAATATAGCTTGAACATTTCGCTTAAAATTTTAACCTTTTAGTCCGTTAACTCTAATAATGGTGAAATGTCCTTAATATTCGCAATATAAATAATTTATCTACGAAACACATTAAAGGAGTGCCAACTCGACTGCCTTGAACGCAATCACGCGCAACTAGCGTGATTTCCTTATCGAATCATAGCACAGTGTGGCTGGGCACAAAACTAACACTGAATTGCACAAACACCTAATAAAATAACATTGTTAAAGTCATAACATTTCAACTATGTGTGCTCGACAAAGTAATGTCTATGCTTCGATATCTGTCTCATTTTGTTTCACAATATTCGCCACACAACATTACAAATCATAATTTTTCTATGACCGCAGAAAAAATCAATAACCTTCGTCATTTGCTTTCGAACCAAACACGCCAAGCACTATAGGATTCACACAGTTATAAGCGAAATGTTTAGCAGAGGGTTTTAAATGGACGGAAAAAGTTCTGTAAAATAAATCCACTTCTCCACCCGATAATTACACGGTTGGGTCTCGAAAAAGTAACACTTCCTTGTGTTAACTTTCAATACATCGTGAGATCATGTGATTGCACAACCGGAGATAGCCTTTGCTTCCTTGTAAACCAATAACTTCAGAATGTAGAGTACTTTTACGACGGGTAATTTCGATTCACTTTACTACGGATTTTAGTTAAAACCCATTTCACGGCATTACTGTATGACTTTTATGTTTTTTGGTCACTGTCGTAGTATATGTGCAGCAGCAGAACAGAGGCAATATGTTTCCAAACCTTAATGACACGAACAAAGTGCAAGCGACATGCGACGAAGTTACGAAACTACACAGTATAAAATGCACTAATTGCAGGTCAAACGAGAAACCCTTTTCAATTGACTGGATTCAGATATGCAGAATAACCCCTTATGAACGCTGTATCGAATCGATCGGTCCGTACCACTATGGCGACCACATTATTTACCAGAAAAAAAGGTATATAGTTCACACACTTTCGTTTTAGTTTTTACTGTCTTCACTACAAGTTGTACGGAAGCTTTTCTTTATCAGATGTTCGCAGCTGTTGTATATTGAAATTGGGACGATTAGTTACCGAAATTTCGGGTTTTGTATGAAGTTCCGCTGCGATAGGTGCTACAAAGAACTGCCCCTACGTCCCTGCAAGTTGGCCCTACGGAAGGGCAAGGGGATGTACAATCGCGGACGATTTCACCTCAATCTCGAGTTGATATGTACGCCACGAGCTCCACAAACTTTATGAGAAAATCGACTGACGGTCTCGGTGACGGAGTGCGATCCAGTCGAACCTGTCAAACTCGGATTTGGCAGGGCATTTGACAACATGCAGACGGTTCGTGTTCCAAAAAATTACGAAACATAGTTTTGCTGTTATTTGAACCTACTTATTTCATACATGAAACAGGCATATTTTTCATAAAGTAAAGTTTAAATTACGTGACAAAGTACATGTCACCTCAAAGCAAACAACGCGAGCTACCGAACGTAACCGTCATTCTGACAGAATTCCTCCAGTCGGAACGCGAGATTCCGATTTTATACTAGGCATTTTGTCCAAAAATCCCTAATTGGTAGACAATAAAAACCTCTGGTCTTCTTGAGTCTGTTTCAGCAGGTGAAATCACAATCATAAATAAGAAACAAGATGAGTCATTTACATGACTATGCCTAAATTCGAAGGACAATTATTTCACATGAGGATGTTTTGATCAATAGCTGTGCGCTGATAAAGATAGATAAAAAACTGATATCAGTTGTGATATGCTGGAAAACGATTAGCAGTTAAATGTACGCTTTTGAATACATGACCATTCTAGTCCAGTGACAAACATTGACCTTTGTTCCATTGTTTCAGATAATTTTATTAGTTAGTTTTTCGATTCAGAACGCCATTGAATGTCCCAACGTGCGCTAGCAGGTACATCCGAGTTATCCAAGTATGTTTTGAAGCGATGACAGCTTACTCGAGACCCGTAAACGGCATAAGCAAGAGGTAGAAAAAGGCCTTCGCTACGGAACGCGACTGAAAATACTCTGTTTCGCCGTACGTGAACGGACTGAATTTTTCAAAACAGAAGCTCTTCCGTATCGGCAGTAGCGTACCACTTAGTGGAGTGCGTATACCAGTAGATTCACATCACAGCAGTGATCCACCGTGTGCCGACATTACCTACGTACTGTGTTTCGATACTAATTGTGTGTGTTGCTGAAAAGTTCTTGTTCTGTGCCGTAGGGCATCCGAAGTTTATGGTGGTTTAATTTGCGTTTTCTATTCGATACTTGTTATCAGCAGCATAAATCAACAGCAGTACGTGGTAAGTTGCCTGCTTTGCTGCACTTCCAGGTAACTGTGTTTTACCTTTAAAATTTGGCGTTGCTTGTGAATGATACACAATAGAATGATTGTTTTCAACAAAGCACTCTTTCTACCCGTTAGTAATAACAGTGCCTGTTGTGTACATGTACCTTGTATGATTGGAGGGAGGTTTCAGTATCGCTAAGTTATTTTTGGTGTTTTGAGAAAAGTGCCAGCCAGGAGGGAAAAAACCCCTTCACGGAACATAAAAATCCTACCAACAAGCCAATATCGAATTCGTTATCCATGTGTGGCAAAAGTCCAATGTCACTTACACTGCCGCGAATATAGTAGCATAGTATATGCTCCGTTTTACTTGGCACTGTTGACAAATATCCGCGAGCAGGAGAACACTGTGAGGAGAGTAATTGATTGTAAAGAGAATAATCAGTCGTCGAAAAAAAGGCCGTTCGAGAAACGCATTGTGTTGTCTAGACTCCTAGAGGTGAACCTTTCAAGAGACGGGCACGTAAAGGATCAGCCAGCATCGGCGCAATCTGCCTTATGCCTAGTTTACATGAAGCGTTAAAAACTGAAAATCCATGCGAAAATGTCACTTTTTCGGTCATTTTTTTTCGTTTCGTGTAGACGTTAATTTTTCCTGGGCCGAATGAAAACGCATTCAATATTGGCTTGAGTGCGTGAGTGTTTAACTTTAAAAAAACAGCAGAGAGGTAATTTGTTCACTGAAATCTTGTCAAAAAACATTTTACATCTTCACAAACAACCAATATTCCATACGGTTGAACAAAATACCACTAGCGCAAATCTATGTAAACCGTATTTTTCACTCGCCGACCCATAAACAGATTTACGCTTACTTTGACAGCTGACAGACATTTTCGCATGGATTTACAGGCTTTTACGCCTCGTGTAAACTGAGCATTAGAATTTTTCGCAAGTGTTACTAGTGCTACGGTCGTGCTGCGCCCGTCGCATCCGGACGGATAAAGTAAGATTTTGATCAAATAGTAACATCCTGTGGCAAGGATCGGTTTACACCTCGTAAAGTGAGCTTCATGGTAGTGCAGTGTGGATGTGGGATGAACTACAACATCCGTCGAACAAGTTTCTTTCTTGGGTTTCCCTGTGCCATTTTGTGGTCGCCGAAAAAAACCAGATAAACGTATCAAATATCATATTCATCACCGTTTGCCCCATCGTTCGCATAAGCAATGAAATCATACCATCGCGGGTGGCCTTGATTGTTGGGTACTGCGTTTTTTTTAACAAACGAATCTATGAGTAATGAGGAAGCAAGTAAGCGCTCGGGCAGATTATGGTGATTCAGTTTTCGTGTTGTTTTTGCGTTGTGTGATTCTCTCCGCTTTTTACTGGACCCAATTTTCAACGACAGGTGCTATGGATGGATTGCGAACATCGTGTTGCGTGCACGACCGGATCTGCCTGGCTGTTCACGGTGTCCTTGTATGAGCTGCTCGTAGCGTACACACTCCCAGGGGGTCGTCCTTTTTGTTGTACCCTGCCAATGTCAGTCTACCAATTCTCTGCTTCCTTTCTCTCGTACTCTCTTTCCCCATTTCTCTCACTTTCTTTGCGTCTTTCTGCTTTGGCTAGGTCCATTTTGTGTCCTCTTCTGTGCCCCACTCTTTAGCATCCTTCGAGAAGGCAAACTGTCCCTTCGCTCACATCTCGGTCGAGCCAGAAAAACGGTTCAAATCTTTGATTTTCTCTCCTGATTTCTAATCAGCCTCTCCCCTGCATACATATGTATGCTCAAATTTCCATCATTCACAAGACAGTTACAAGAAATCATCAAGGTTTTCTCGAGTGTGGGATACCACGGTGGCGGAAGGACATAAAGTTGGTAGTTCTTAATTTTTAAAATTAGCCTCACAGGGTTGCGTTTATCGATAGACTTTAAGCTCACAGTTAGACAATGATAAAAACGTGTTAAATTGCAAACAAATTTGTTCTTCCTTCCGCAGGATCGCTGTAGATTACAAGGAAAGCGGCGTTGCTGAAGCGCGTGACCATTCATTGAACTATTAAAACTGACCCAGCGTGTTCGAAAGAGTTACAGATCTCTAGCAGTGTGTGAAATCGGTGAAAACAAACCGCCGTCAGGATATACGGGGAACGGCCAGAGTCGGTAAAAGGCAGCCCGCAGTCCTTTGACAACACAGAACCTGGTTCAGGAAACATATTGTATTGATCTGATTGGTGGAACGCGCGGCATGAATTTAGGTAGTTCCGGTGCAGGCGGTACCGGCACCTCAGGGAACACGTCGTCTGGCAGTGGGGGAGGAGGACCGGTAGGCGGCATCTCGATTGCCGGTGGCAGCGCCGGTGGTAGCAGCTCAAACGCCGGTAGCGGTTACGGAAGCGGGGGAGGCTCCGGTAGCGAGATGCCTGCGGAAATAATACGCCCCAAGGTTGTGACGGTGAAACATCCGGAATCGAACAAACCGAAACCGACCACTAAGAAGGGCAAGGGCATCCAGGCGGATGTGGACGTTATGAAGGAATTCCAGCGCTGCAAAGAGGAAAACATTCAGCGGCTCGATCTGAGCAAATCGTCCATAACGGTCATACCGGCGTCGGTAAAGGATTGCACCAGCCTGGTGGAGTTTTATCTGTATGGGAATAAGATTTCATCGCTGCCGCCAGAAATCGGTTGCTTGTCGAACCTTAAAACGTTGGCATTGAACGAAAATTCGCTCACGTCCCTGCCGGATTCGCTGCAGAATTTGAAGCAGTTGAAGGTGCTCGATCTACGGCACAATAAGCTGTCGGATATCCCTGACGTCATCTATAAACTGCACACCTTGACCACGCTCTACCTACGCTTCAATCGAATCCGCGTGGTGGGAGACAATCTGAAGAATCTGAGCAACCTGACGATGCTGAGCCTGCGGGAGAACAAAATCCACGAGCTCCCGGCAGCTATCGGTCATCTGGTAAACCTGACGACACTCGACCTCTCGCACAACCACCTGAAGCATCTGCCCGAAGAGATTGGGCAGTGTGTAAATTTGACGGCGCTTGATCTGCAGCACAACGACCTGCTGGACATCCCCGAATCGATAGGAAATTTGTCCAACCTGATGCGGCTGGGCTTGCGGTACAATCAGCTCACTTCCATACCGGTGTCACTGAAAAACTGTACCCACATGGACGAGTTCAATGTGGAGGGCAATGGGATCCGGCAGCTGCCAGATGGATTGCTGGCGAGTTTGAGTAACCTAACCACCATCACGCTCTCGAGGAATGCATTCCACAGCTATCCGTCCGGTGGCCCGGCGCAGTTTACCAACGTTACCAGCATCAATCTGGAGCACAACCAAATCGATAAGATTCAATATGGCATATTCTCCCGTGCCAAGGGGCTCACCAAGCTGAACATGAAGGAAAATGCGCTCACATCGCTCCCGCTCGACATTGGCACGTGGACGCAGATGGTCGAGCTGAACTTCGGCACGAACTCGCTGACCAAGCTCCCGGACGACATCCACTGCCTGCAGAACCTGGAGATACTGATCCTGTCGAACAATCTGCTGAAACGGATACCGAACACGATTGGCAATCTGAAAAAGTTGCGCGTCCTGGATCTGGAGGAAAACCGGCTCGAGTCGCTTCCGTCCGAGATAGGGCTGTTGCACGATCTGCAGAAGTTGATCCTTCAGTCGAACCAGCTCAGCTCGCTACCCCGCACCATCGGTCACCTATCCAACCTGACGTACCTGTCGGTCGGAGAAAACAACCTGCAGTTCCTACCGGAGGAAATTGGAACGTTGGAAAACCTGGAATCGCTCTACATCAACGACAATGCCTCGCTGATCAAACTACCGTACGAACTGGCACTCTGTCAGAATCTGGCGATTATGAGCATTGAGAACTGTCCCCTGTCGGCGCTTCCGCCGGAGGTGGTCAGCGGTGGGCCGAGCCTCGTTATACAGTACCTTAAGCTACACTCACCCTATCGGCAGATGTGATTTGCTGGCACGGAACGAACGGGTTGGACATTCTCCCGTTGCCGAACGAACGAACACTTGGGTGTAGCTTTTCTGCACGAGTTTTTCTCCGTCATAGCCTGCTATGTTTGGGTTTCTTCCGAACTCGTTCAAACCCTCGAACGTTCGCTGCCGTTAGAGGTGATTAATTTTAGTAAATTATAAAACGAAGAAACCCCTTCGCAAACGAAAACAGAAAAAAAACAATTATAAATCAATCTGCTGCCACAAAATATCTTCACTTCTGTTCAAAAGTCCACAAGCGCGAACGAACATCAGCAAAACAACATCCACAGGATCAGTGGTGTGAAAGTGCAATGGTAGAAGAGATACTCGAAAAAAAAAACAAATTGAATCAATGTGATTAAAATAAAGCTTTAATATTATTGCTTATTAAACAAACATAAAACGACCGCATGGACGTCATATTAGCGCAAACGTGCATATAAATGAAAGTAATTAAAAATCCGCACGACGAATTATCTAATATCGAAAACAGAGACAGTCTAATGAAAGCAGAAAAGAAAATCAGTGGTAGAAGGTTCTTCATCTTCACATCGGAGCCGGACGTCCGTTGGACTTGTGTTCCACTAAACTAGAGTTGTGAATTGTTTTTTGTTCTGCCGTATTGGACGTTTCCTTCTTCATCATGCTCGACCAACGCTCTTTATGTATCAAGTGCAACTGTCGCCAACGAGTGGATTGTGCATTTCCGTATCCGTTAGAGGTTGGCAAAAACGTCGGTGACAATAGTTGTAATCCGTGATCGTATTTATTAGTGTGGCAGTTTGGTTTCATTCCCATCGGTTTACGCCAAGCGTGTAGTGTGTACTAATGGAACACTAACTATCTAGTGCGGTGTAGCTTCGAATTTATTGATAATATCAAACCAGTGTTCCAGTCCGTTGGTGTATGTGAAAGAAGGTGATAATCCGTCGGAGTTGGATTTGTACCGAATCGGGGCCACCAAGGTTCTGCAAATCTTCAAGCCGCTTTTGGAATTGGTGAGTGAGCTGATTTTATTAGCAATAGCATGTTGAAGCAGAAGCGTTCCAAGATCAATATCGCCCGGAAAAGAAGAATTTTCATACGTCCGATTGCTAGAGTGAGATTTGAGTACAACTATGAAAGGATTATAATTTTTGGAGATTTTAAGTATTATTAGAGTGATATGCAAAACATACTGTTTCCTTCATCATACATTGCTGAGAACAAAGTGAAAAAAAATAACACTTGAAGAAATTGTGATTGATTTCGAAAAACATTTTATTGCTGGAGAGGTGGTGATTGCTGGTATGTTGAAAAGAAATTGTTACTAGTACACTATACAACACCTTTTTTTTGCAGTGTTTCTGCTGTCTTGTTGTTTTTTTTATCTTCGCTTCGAAGTAAGCGAACTGAGTCTTATCTAAATTGCAAAGGATTTTATTGAATGAACTTTAAATGTGATGAACAAAACTTTGGAACAGTAGAGAAATGCAAATCCCTTTTTATATAGTGAGCATACAAGCATAAAGCACACATTATTCTAACGGATGTGGTAGGTTTTTTTTTAGTGTTTTCGGCTAAGCCTAATCACTGGAAGGGGTTGGCGGCAAAGCTTAGTTCTTCTTTCGCTGCACTACAACTGGGCCCAGATTATCACCGCACTCCTTGTTGTGCGCTCCATGCGATCCGTCACAGTAGGGGCACTGGGGGAAAAAATGAAGAAAATAAATTGAACAGCGTAGCGTTAGAAGCCGGACAAGGAGATAACTTGCACGATCATCGCTCCACGACGACACCTTAACTTACGTTCTTAGATTTCCAGCATCGGCAGAAGGCTGCCTTCTCAGCAATATCCTCGATATCGACCATATCAACTACCTTTGCCTCTTCCAGACGAATTTTGTTGTTGGCCCGTGCAGAAGGCTTGGGCCGTCCATGAGGGCAAAAAGCCATGTAGGACATGTATACCACGCCAGCAACGGCAGCCGTCGGTGGCACCAGCGAGAGCCAATCTTTGACTAGAAGAGAGATAAACAACCACAAAAAATATAGTCGGGATATAAACGTAGAACCAGATAAGAAATCTTGCATTTAAACATGGATAGAGAAGATTAAAAGGGTACACTAAGTATAAATAATACAAGCCGGGCGAACCTTTGCTTGGTAGAGTGTGGTGTAGCTCGATAATTATTCCCGTATGTCACACCATTAGGTTGGCGTTCGGCTTACATAACTTCTTTGGACGAAATCTATGGAGTTCAATGCCTGGTGAAAAGCATAAGCCGGCTATTGCCGAATAGTCGGTAAGAGGCAAATGAACGGCAGTACGAAAAGACATGCTTCAAAGATGGAGCCTTTCGGGCGAAGGTTTCCCCCATCTTTGAGCTTACTCATACACTCGTAAGCATCAGCTTGGTGCCTGATGATGATGGAACAGTTTACGCTTGACCGGGCAAATAACTGTTTTCGTGGTGTTTCATGTAACTTGCCGAAATGGGAGTAATAATAAGGAAACTGAATTACTTACATCCTAGCCGGAACCATCCACCGAAGCTATCCGGAATGGGCAATCCGGACAGGTAGTTCGGCAGGGTTGTTTTCACCAATCCAGACAGTAGCTGCATTATGATGGAAAGTTGGTTCTTTCAACCTAATGGATGCAAGTGATTGCCAAATTTATACAATCTGATAAAGCTACACAAACTGATATCAATGATAAATGTTTCAAGACCTTTATAAAATGAAGGGCACTAACACTTATTAGAAACTTGAGCAAGGCAAACTAGATCGGGCCACTGTCTGAGCTATGTTGTTTCGCTACACAACGATCAGCGACGACAAGTGCGATCCGGGACGGGATTGCAAAACGACTGTGAAATACGGTCGTCATGCCTCCGTTAGGTCTTGGTCAAAGTGTATAAAAATGCTAGGTGGGCTCCTGTCAACCTTGCTTGTTGTGTTCTGTCAGTTTGTCTAATTTATCATGGGTTGTAATCACCGCGACTGTTCGAATGCTGTTTAAAATTCCCGTTACAAACTTTTATTTTCGGCAATTGCTATTCCAAAATGGTCATAAGGAATGTTACTTTTTTACATTTTCTCCTATGATATAGTGTCGTAATGCCTGTATACGTTGGTCGCGTTACATCAGTAAACAATAACATTTCGAAAACATTGTCAACATGTGCCTCATTACCCCGGTTCGAAAAAGATCAAGGCTGTTGTAATCGCACAAAATGTTGTTTATTATTGGTATTTAGTTTTATTGTGTTACTGATATGCATGATCTTATTAAATGTCGTCAAAAACACGCGTGATTAATTTATATGTTTTCATTTCTATTTCTTTACTTCAGATTGCTTGCGGTATTTGAATGCCGAAATATGGACTACACGGATTACAGTGATTACTTCCGAGATATATCCAGCATTGCTACAAATCTATGTTCTCAATTGCTCTCCATTAATAGTGGTCATGATTACTAAGCACTCTAGCTGCAAGGACAAGGTTTTAAAGCAGACGATTGAAGTAGAGAACATGTGTCTTTGTGTCTTTGATCTCGTCCAAGCGTTTCCATGATAAAAACGGTATTCTGCTAACAAATTTCCAACAAATTGGAAAGGTACTTTTTCTTGACTATTTCGGTAACGCATAACGGAAACCATGATATACGTAATTCTTCCACTTGTTTCTTGTCGGAATGATTTGAATTTGTTTAAGTTTGTTATTTATGTGACGTGTAAAACAGAAAACGAATTTTATGAACACTTTAAATGCTATGAGGAACCAAATTTTACATTTAAAAACGGACTGCAACGAATTTATAGCTTTTAGACAAAGGCTTCGAGGAAACGAAGCATTAAAGTGGAAATAATTGAATACAAATGTTTAGACATGGTTCCTCGTTGAAACAAAACAAAAAACAAAAAATGTTCTAATGACTAATCATACGAAAATTGTGAACAAGATCGCGTTTTATGGATTATTTGGAGTTTTAAAAACTATTGATGTTAGCATATAACAACCAAGTTTTTTGCTTTCTGTTTTTCCCGTTACATTCTCTATCTAGTCAAAATTTATCGAATTTTCTTACTGGGTATTTCATTTTTTTAATGTAAGCTGTAAGTTGACGTAAAGAATTGAAGTAAGACTAGCTTCAAGTCAAGAATTGTGCTTTCTTACGGTCAGGAAACACAGCCAACTAACCTAAACTTTCCTATTTTCCCCCCGCAACAAAAAAAAAAAAGATGGGAAATAACTAAAAAACTAGAAGAAAACCCAGCTGAAGCGTAAATGGCCTAAAAATACTAAATATAGGGAAACATCTTAAAACAAATACTAGTAGAAATCCACACTAGCAGTTAATTAGCAGAAAATGCTGTAACTGTAATAATTAAGAAATGAACAAAAAACACTATTCGATAGTGTTGCAGGGTAAAATTGTCAGCTTAATTCATGCATTGTTGAAATTACAATGCACTAACAAACTATAACAGAAGTAGCAAGAAGTTTTTCATGTTGGGAGTTGACTAATGCGAATGACAACTATCAACTAGAATAGCGAATCAATGACAAGATTGAAACTCAAATTTCAATTACTGAAAACTTTTAAGTTGAAATTATTGTTCGACGTTCGACCAGAGGACTATTCGAAAGGAACAGCATCCTCTTTGTTTTAATACTATTGTCAAGCCACATTCGTATTGCTATTCGGTCGAAGTCCTATTGTTCTTTGTCGATGTATACTATTAGTTGGCGCAAGGGTTTGTCTATATTTTTTTTAAATTATGGTTTTATTTTGCATCTGACCCAGAATGTGCTCGAGCTTATTATTTCAGTATCACAAAGTTGGAATGGAATGTGAAAAAGGCTTGCAAACGTAATCATGTTAAAAACAATAGCTAGTGCCATACAGAAGCAACACAAAATAACAATGAAATGCTCAGTAGATTTCAACAACTTTCCACTACTCCGTCGAATGTTGATTGGGTCGCTTGATGTGTCCATGTGTTTTTCTTCAAGGTAGAATGTTTAGCACACACTGAAAACGATCACTACGAGACAATGCGTTATAAAACCAAATCCAAAAGCGTTACAAAACGATCGACAACTACAAAGTACATACAATCCAAAAAAAAATAGAAGAAATGAAATATAACTATATACATATATATATATATATTTTAACACTAATAAATATTTAGAAAAGTAGCTACGAACGAACGAAGTACGATAGACTCAACACGAAAAACATAAGATACATTTTGAGAGCTAGAAGGTAAAATAGAAAAATTGTGAAAACAATTCGACCTGAGCTATGGGCGGAAACATGTATGAATTTATATGTTAAATCAACTAGATACAATGTCAACCATAACATGAATCAAGTATACAGAGGATGTATCTTATATGACACATGGGAGTAAGAAAATGAAGTATAAAATAATGCAGGAAAACATGAAACCAACATGTTACGTAATACGCGCACAAACTATAGTATTCAAGACAATTTCAGTTCAATCAGTTTAAGAACGTACATATATGGTAAAATAGGGGGAATATATTATATTAAAAAGGAAGAACTGTTGTGTACTGCACACACATTTGAATAATAGCGGCAGGCAAAGCGAATAAGATATTTAAGAGCAGTTCAACTTTGTTCATAAGTATTGCCGAATTCGGGAAAAAAGCATCGATGTCAGCGACGAAGCGGAAAAAGAAAGTTCTTTAAAACGGAACATTATTAGACAACTATATAATAAAGCTAACAAAGCATAAGAATTATATGTATTATTCGACGACATAGGGGATAGATATGATAAAAAAAAGAAAATAAGTACAGCGAAAAAACTGGTTGCAAATTTGAAATGTATTGAACTGTTTAGCCATATGAAATTCGGCCGAGGCCAAGAGCTGATCTGATAGCATTTCGTGATTTAACTACATTTAAACACTAAAGCAAGAGAATGGGATGTAAATCAAACAACGTGCAAAAGAAAAGCTCATTGAGTGAGGGTATTACCGTTTGTTGGTTATTTCGTGTTTTTCCTTCTTTTTGTTTTAGCACTGAGACAATGCAGCAATTTTTAGATGATTAACACTAATTATACCACAGCAAGTCAATCCGACGCAAATATGCGGTCTTTAATGTATAATATCTCCGAACCGGATTGCTTCATAAAAAAGTTTTGCATAAATTGTGCGTTTGGCATATTGTTTGAATTTTTTAACTTTTAACGTTTTGAAGTAAAAACGAAACATCATTTCACAGAGCACAAATATGCCTATTAATTTGTGTTTAAAAGATGAAAATATTTTCGATAACTAAAAAATTACAAAGGGCCAAAGATTAGTTGTGTCAAATTGACGCACTTGGTCTCCTTTGGTATGCACTTTCGGCGGTATAATTAGAGCTATATTATGCCAACAGTGAGATATGCAGCGGGCGTTCAAATCGAATGAATATACATCAGAAAATGTTGTGTTGTGAAAATGTTTTATTGCAATTTTCCAAACATTGCTTGAACAGCTCATTTGTTTGAACTAGGGCAATAAAATAATGTTTTTTCAATAAAAAAAGGTTTATCGTTCAAGTGTGCCAAAGTGAAATAATTTAATAGACCATCTTTGAACGAGCAAGAAACATTGAGTTTGTTGTTTGTTCAACGGAAAATTGTTTATTTCCGTAATCTAGCAGAGTCCCTTATCCATATTTTTTAACTTTCATCGGAAAAATAGTAACAACATATGTTGAAAATAAAGTGTGAAGAATCGATTGATTTAGTAAAACAATTGCGCTCATAAGCAGTGCTCCACTATCGAAAAAAATGAATACAAGCATTGTTAAAAGGAATTTATTCTTTGGTATTGTTTGAGTAGTACCCCGAGACGGAATGGTAGAAAAAAATCAGAATGGAATGATCACAAAGTTAATGAAACTGTAAAGGAGGAAAACATCGTTTGACGAGATATTTCATAAATAAATGTTTATACATGTAATGAAAACCGAAAACTTATCTTTCACATTTTTAGAAAGAAAACATGCTTACTTCATGACCCGTTCCAACACAGGTTTGATAATAGCAGAGTTAGCTATAGATATTCGTTAAAAAAATATCCAAATCACGAGGAAAACAGGAACAGTTCCACGAAATGGGCAACTTTCTCTCCCTCTTTCTCCACTGCATGCTCATACCCATTTGGCATTTTTATATCTTGCTTCATTTTAGCCTAAACCGCATCCGATGTAATCGCAACAAGACTTCGAGGCCCATTTTCATAGGTTGATATTTCTTTGGCATAGAATTCATGAGGAATAATGCAGCCAACTAAAGAACCAACATTAAAACGTATTCCCACTGTCGAAGTTTGTGCGCTGTGGATATCTTAACGAGTCAAAGTAAGCTTCCGAATTTCTTAGCAACCAGATTTGTCTCGTTAGACCATTATGAATTTGAAAATCGCTTCGCTTCGCGCTTCTAACCTTTCCATCGATTAACTGCCCTCACGGGAAGAGGAGTAATTATCCTTTCACTCATTGTACGCTGAGATGAACGAGCCGTCCTACTCCAGTAATCGGCCATTCTGTTCTGCTCCGAACTCAATAATTTATAAAAACAATATTCTAGATTCACTTTTCAATTCCCCGACACTGGCCTCTTGAATCTTTGGACCCATATCCTCTTCAAAAGTTCCGATATTGTGCCACTGAATAGTTTAACAGCTTGAAATGCAATGACCTCTTGTTCATGGCGTCGGCCAACTAAAACATTCAATTCATTGGGCTGACTTTTTACAGCCTACTACAACACTTCCACTCTACCGAGTCGCGTAACAGAACATAGTCAGAACGACAGGCCAGAGACATCACAAGCATGATTTGATATCGCTGTCCTGTCTCCAGCGAATTCTGCGTTAAGGAATGCGGCTCGATTCGGTACCTGTTTTGTGTATAAGGGGCATTCACTAGCTACTAACACAATGTTTTCTTCTTCCCTTCAAACCCGCCAACACGCAGTTCACACATTTTAAGGCTGACGACTTACATTCCGCCGCCCTATGTGCACCACCAATTAACCTTGTTATTGCATCTCTGAGAAAAAATATTCTAACATCCAAGAAGGCAACTATAAATCAGCTGATCATCAATATCGTACATTTGTTTCCCAAATGCTAGCTATTGTTATAATTTGAAGTTCTACCTTCGCGGATTTATTTCGAATCGATGTTTGACGAAACGCGTTTCGGATGTACGATGTTCAATTGACAAAATCAAGAAACACAAACACGCCTGGATCTTATGCGGTAGTTTGTAATAGATTAAATAGACATGTATAATTTCATTGGAAAACATACTCTGCTCTGCTTATGAAATAGAAAAAGGTATATAAATCAATTTTTTATATTGTTCATATAGCGAAATAAAAAAAGTCAACTCATCTGTGACGATCCACTTCGTTCGTCCGATCGGTCGATGTCGGTTTAGAATAGTGTTTTCATGTCTGTTCCTTCCTTCCACCCGTGTCCCGGTACCGAAAACGGATCCATACCATAGCAAACATGAGGTGTGCGCCTGTTGCCCCGGGGTTTTCGTTTGGCCTCGACAGGGCAACTGCCAGAGCGACGGTTGTAAAAATCCGTCCTTTTGCGTCGTCCAACAACGGTAATCTGGTCGCACGCAGTAAGTAGTAATAAGTGACGACTTATTGCTAACATTGTTAAGACATGCTCTTCCTTACGACTAAAGTTAAGAAATCTATCATTCACTTTCGTCTTACTAAGGCCATAGTTTTTGTCTGCTTCCGTCCAATGACATTCTATATGCTTCTCTCGTTTTGCCACATACATCTGCTGCTGAATTGCTGAACGCCTTTGAAAATAACGATCGATGGACGTAGTTTGTCCATAAAATAAAACTTCCCTGCTCTCCTGGCTTTTTTGTGATAATAATAATTCTTCATATTCTTTTCTGTGTAGCTCCAAAAAATTCATCCCGATCGGTGGAAGAAGATACGCAACGTATCATCAGAATAATAAAAATATCTTTACATCCTAATTAAGCATATGATAAAAAATAACGAAGAGGCCCTAATTTCAATACGATTTTTCAACCAAAAATAGGCAAAGTTGAAATCATCGGCACAACACATATCCAGCATTTTGCTGGTGCAAAATTTAAATGGGATATGATATTATGCGATAAAGAATTTTCTTTTCTTCTTCCAAATTAACATGCTCCAGTCCACATGGCGTGAAAAGGCAACGATGGTGACATCTGATGGGGGAGGGTCATTTAAGTGTTTCTATAACATTTAATTTCTTTCTCGTTTGCTATCATTTCTACACTACCGCCTATATCCTGTACTGCGTGTATTAAGAAGTCACTAATGTCTAATACTTGTCTCGTTTCGTTACTCGTAAAGTGTTCTCTTGCTACCTTAAACAGCCGCCGCAAAATACTATAATATATGTTCCTTAGTACCGAAAAACCGACACACATTTCCCATCGGCCGTTCTCTAGGACTCGTGTGCCATGTTTGACACACTCATTGTCCTTCCGGGTGCCAATGAACGGGAGGGTATTCGGTTTGGCGAAAACTTATTTCATTCATTGATCTCCCGTCGTGTCATTAAAAACAAAAATCGTTTTCCAGGACTTTGTTAAAACTGACTTTCCTTCCGGAGTACGGTTATAAGTGGTGGTGCCGTAGACGGAAGTGGCGGTGGAGTCGAATCGTTTCCGTTCGTACCGTTGGTGGCGGTGGTTGACGTCGTGGTCGTAGAAGAGGTTCGGTGCGTTTCCTTGGTCTCGCCGTTTGTGACGTTCGTGCCATGTCTTACGGTTGTGATGATCGATTTTATAATAGCCGAGTTGGATGATTTTTCCGTGGAGTCGCTAAAATGTATGAGAAAATAGAATTGTAAAGCCCGATAGAAAAGTTCAGTTGCAATTTCTACAACGTGCCATCAATTATTACAATTACGAGTCTTTTATGCAAAAAATATCTCATCATTATGATCTGCCGTAGAAACTACCTTTTCAATCGATAAGTAGGAAGACCGATAACGGCTTTTGATGTAAAATCATTGTTCATTCTACCTAAATTAAATTGTCCATCTTATTTTGAATGACTGGATGTCATTGTTTTTCGACCGCAAAAACCCAAATTCTTATTGCATTGCCTTAAACAATTAATAATAACTTACCCAATGCCTTTAAGGTCCTTAATATTCGAAGAGTTTAGGCTCAATATGTCGCTGTTCTTAGCGGTTGCTGACGACTGGCTCGTATGGGTGCTCAAAACGGACAGGCGACCTGGTAAAGGAAACCATTATTTTCCATTCACCCACAACAAGCAAGCGAACCTGCAATTCGAACTTAAACTTACCAACAACTTCTTCGGTCGTCGTGGAACAGAGTGTCGTCGTGGTCGAGTTGAGGTGATCACGCACCGAGTCGATCGTGATGTCCCCGATCGAGCTGGTGATCGTTTCGTTCGCTTTGTTCGGTGACGCATCGTCCCCGTTGCCAACGCCATTGCTCAGCCTCGGGTTGGACGTACCGTTCGTCAGTACCGTCGCACTGCCCGTGCTGGCAGCCCGTTCGGCGTTGGACGCGACGGTAGCGAGGGTGGGCTTTTCAGCGGCCACCTCCCGATCCGAGGAAGCATCTTGTTGGTGCTCGTTGTCCTGCTCTCGATCTTCGTCTTCTTCCTCGGCGGTCGCATCATCGACCGGTGTTGACCAATCCTCCACCTCGATCATTCCGTTCGGGGATACAATTTTCGTGGCCGATAAGCTGATTCGCTGCACCTCTGAGGACGACATCATGTACAGAGCCTCACCGTGGGCCGTGAAGCAAAGGGATGAAATGCCGCTGGAAATAGTAAAGAAGAGTGTAAGTTTTTTTGACATCTAGCAACACCTTCGATAAGGCACTGGCGCAACACTCCTTACTTTATATCTTCTCGGCGAACCGCAGCGGAGTTGAGCTGTCGACGCAATTCCGGTACGGTCAACACTAAACAGTCGCCCAGGTTGGTCAGGCAAAGAAGACTTATTTCACAGTGGTTCGTCACATCCGAACCTCCTCCGCTGGCTGAAACATTGGACACATTCTGTTCACCGGTCGTTGCGGCGGCATTGCTATCTGCTGCCGAAGACTCTGCGGCTTGCGGGGAGGTTGATGGGGATTGGGGTGCCGGTTTGGCGCTTGCTTTCGGCGGGCTGGAATGTGCCAGACTGGACGTCGGAACGGTGCACATGAATGTGGCGAAAGCGATACGCCGGACACGCGCACCTTCGTGGGCAGTAAGCTTGTATTTGTTCACCGGTTTCAGTTGCGGCAGTGAGAACACTTTGAACTGCTCTTCAGAGGCAATCAGCACGCGGTGCGGCGCTGGACCCGGCACGTTCTGGAACTCTAGCGGAACACCATTCTGAGGGAAAACAAAAATATCGACAAATGAATTGAAGGTTGAGCAAACAGTTACGCACAATTAAAGACTAATGTTAGGTATCTTTAACAAGTTTTAGGACCAAAAACCATCAAAACCACCATCATGTTACCAGAATATTGTACACTCTTTGGGTATGTTTCTTAAACAAACTTTTCGTCAACCGTTCACTCTTTCACCTTCTTATTTCTACTCCAATCGTTGCAAACGGAAATGCATTAAATTATATTTTCAATATAACAGAAAATCAATCAATGATGCACTAAACAAAACGAAAAAACATCTTTGATGAACAAGTAACAGTTCGTGTAACCATGACGACAAAACACAGGCGTCTTGGATCACCTAAATGATACTCTTTAAAAAAAAAGCCAACTGTGCTCGATTCACCCCAACGTCTGAAGGCTTCTAACCGATAATACTTACGCTATCAACAACCGCAATGCCAATGATGGGAGCTCGATGTTTCATCTGGATTTCCTTCGCAAGCTTCCCGGTAACCGGTGGCCCCTGGGGAACGACGGCCGGTCCCGTCTCATCGGATCCGGCTTCCGTCGCAGCGGGTGCAGGTGCCGCCGGCTTCGGAGGCAAATTTAGCACGAACACCGACACACAGCTCGAGTTCGTACCGGCCCAGAGTGTCGGAATGTACACGTTCTGGTTGGTGATGAACGTTTGCGCAAAGGTCAGGCAACGGACCATCGAACCCATTCCGTCGTCGACAGGCCGTGCTTCGATCTGGCGCTCGACTGGGCGTGTTTCAGCTGCTGATTGTTGCTGCTGAGCACCAGCACCACCTCCGGCGGAATTCGGATTGCCTCGGGTAGAGCGTCCCTTGCGCAGTCGACGGAACGATTCGCGAAGAGTTTTTTTGAACGATTTTCGACGGGACAGCGTTTCTCCGGCACCGGTGAGATCTTGGCGGGTGGAAAAAAAGGGACGATCAATCTATGCACATTGAACGCAATTGCGAAGAAAAGAAAATGTGTTTCGTTATCTTACCGTTTGGATTGAGGGTGCACTTGTGCAATACCGGAGTCTGATTGTGATAGTCAAACAGCACGAGTCCGTGCGCCGTGCCTGCAGCTACCAGCGACCATTTGCTCTGCATCGCGATGCAAGTAACGGCGGCCGGTGGCAGCACCTGCAGCACGCCCATGAAGTTTACTCCCTCGATGATGGGTGCGTTTTCCTCGAGCAGCTGGCGCTTCACCTTCAGCTGATCGTGTCCCTTCCAGACGAACCCATCACGATCACTCACCAGGTTCATTGTGGACACCTTCAATGGTGCTGGTGTTTCGTCGCCCGACTGGTCGGACGAGTCAAAGTTTGCCATCACCACGTTGCCCGCCGTGCCGGCAATTATCAGTGTGCCCGTCTGGGGGCACAGCTGCACCTTCTTTACGGCCAGGCGCGGGTCGTCCGAATAGGGATCGAACTGGCCCGCCTTACGGAACGGTGGCTCACCATCGTCCAGCTGTTCCGTGGACCCATTCAGCGCGCTATCAAAGTCGTCACTGTTGTTGAACAGTGGAGCCGTCTTGACGTGCAACAGCGGTGTCAGGCAGACGTCCGAACAGTCCCAGAACTTTACCGACCCATCCTCGTGGCCGGTTATGAGCACGTCTCGCTCAACCGAGCCACGATCGTCGTCATCCTTCGGTTCATTGGGCAAAATGCCACCGGTGATCGGCCACGGTTTGCTGCTGTACTCGGCCAGCTGGAGCTCACCAGCTTGCTTGATTTTGGCGTACACATCGGCCGATACCTGCGACACAAGGTGATTACAGGTGACAGCGGACGCATGCAGCGAGTGCAAGTATGGTGCGTTGATCTGCGGAAGAGTCTCATCGGTGAGATCGTACGCAACAAGCTCCTCTTCGAGCAAGACCACCAGCACTTCTGCCTGCTCCGGCCGGGCATCATTGAACGTTACGAAGAAGTCGATCACCTTCGAGGTAAAGTCAAACGCCACCTTCGTGCCATCCTTGCAATGCACCGACACGCACTGGTGTTCGCCGTAGGCTGAGCGAGGCATACCGCCGGAAAAGACGACCAGCTCGCAGCGACCACGATGGGCACGGATCAACCGATCGATCGCTTTACACGGATCCGGCCCGTACGGGACGTACTTCTGGTTCTCCGGTGGAATCGGGCTATCCAGATCCCACGTGGCGTACGATCCATCCGCATGGTACCAGGTGAACTGTGTGCTATCCTGGCCAATGAACAACCCCACACTCTGGCCATGGCCGGGCGAGATGAACGACTGCTTTACGCTGGCCGACTCGAGATCCCACAGCACCGCGAGGCCACGGTTGTACGCGATCATCAGATGGTTGTGGTTGTTCGGCAACTGCTTCACCGACTCGATCGCACCCGGGTTCAGCCGGTAGGAAGTCGGCAGCTGCTCGAGCACCACATCGTGATAGATGACCGACTCCTTCACGACGAAGTTGCGCACATCGAACTGGTACACGTTGCCACCCTCCGTACCGATCCATACCGTGTCCTTCATGTACGAGCAGCACAGGGAAGAGATTTTCTTCAGCTTCCCATCGAACGCCAGGCTCTTGATGGCCACTAGCAGCGTGCCAGCGGGCTCCCACAGTACCAGCTGGTTCGACGCGGTCAACGAGAGCAGCCGACCGGTACCCGGGATCCATTCGAGCATTTGCACGATCAGATCGGACGGATTGTTGCCCGTCGACGTATGCTGACCGTAGAACTCGACCCCTGGGCGGCCGAAAACTTTGATGACGCCACTGTTGGTGCCGATGGCCATCAGCTTGCTCTTAGGGTCGTACGCCAGGGCGGATGGTTTGTGTGGGAAGCCATGTTGGGCGGTCTGCAAATACATGAAGCAACGAGAAAAACAATAAAAATATGGTAGAACAACGATTAAAATAATACTTATTTCGGTATAACGGTATAACTGGAAAAGGTCTTGTAAAAACTTCGAAATTAAACTGTAAAATAAGATCTCACAAGTATCACAAAAAAAGTTTCTTAGAAGTTTTAATGAAAAAAAATTAAGGCTAACAAGCGATAACGGGCAGAAAGGGTTTGAAATCAGGAAAGTAGTCAACATGAGTCATAGTATTGGTTGTTAATAATTCATTATTTGCAATTCTTCCAGCTCCAACGTAAACTAACTAAAGTTGTAACCAATCTGCCAACGATCTTCAACGATATTTTCAGTATGAAATAACAATTTCATGAAACAACGTTATCGTTATTAACAAAAAGTATAAATATCGATAATTTTACGCTATGTGTATGTTGCAACAAAGGGTATTCCTTCCATACTCCAAATAGGAAATTATGAGTCATTATGAGTCCCAATATATGATTGCCTAGTTATTTTTTTATTCTTGTGATGGGTGATAATCCCATTTAATAAATTCGTTATCAATCCATCACTCGTGACTTCTTGATTCTTTGTCAAGCAAAATGACAGGAACATGACCTTATTTCCTTCAGCATCACATGTTGTTCCGGATTTAACGGCGTACTGCAATGTCGTCTGGCACACCACACAAAGTTCTTATCTTCGATCGATTTACAATACTCCTTCCGACCACAGTCGCACCAAATCAACAAAAGGTAATGAACTTAGTGTCGAAATATGAAACATCTTAGAACAAAAAAAAAAAAATAAGTCTAAATTTACGAACGCTTGAGATGTCTGCCTCAATCACTACACACTACCATATGGACCGTGTTTGTTCGAGAAGCTAGCAGGATGATATCATCATTAGCGCTAAACCGACATAACTACGATCGATGCTTGAGATATTGGTTTCTTTTTTGGCATCTTTTTGCGCTAACCCCAATTCTGGGAATGCACAGAAAACCATCATTATGAGCATTGATGTGATATACGACTGTGAGGAGCAGCAAACAACTTGTTACGCTTATTGTTTATTCTTCAACTCGAACCAAATGGCAATAAATCCTTATTGAAGAACAATATTTTTTGCGTACATTATCTGATATCTAGTAAATTGGCCATAGTTTAGCCTTAGCCTTTGTGTATAAAAATAATTGCGTCGAGTGGTGGAAAACCCTGAAGTTGTTGCTTTATCAGTATAGTAGCTATTCCAACACCTTCATGGACATATAGCGACCGCAACGACCGCACGAAATGCGCGCAACTACACCGTTAATTTTGGTGGTTTCCCCTTTTTTCCATTTATCAGCACCGACAGGGTCAGAAATCATAGCCCCGGCCATGGCAGGATGGGCGAGGGGTGCCTTGTGGCAGTGATACGAGGCTATGAAGGACGGCATAAAAACCGGCACATAGCAATTCCGTACACTGCAGGAAAAAAGGGTGCAGGTTTTATCACTCTGCAAACAAGGCGAACAGGTGAATCGAATGATAACGGGTCGAATCTGATATCAGTCAGACCGGGTGGGGACCACAACCTGCCCGGTACACTTCAAGCCGGATCGATGATTAAGCCTGGAGTGCTGGAGGAAACCAAGCTAGACAAAGGGAAAAAAGGAAGAAATCTTATGGAAGGGAAGGGGTTAGGTAGGGTTGTCGCCACTGATAAGCATCCGGATATGTTGCAATCGTTCTTTTCGCAGTCGGAATCGGGTAGGAAAAGCGTTATAGGAGACTAAGAGACAGAAACTCGTTTCAACAAATTTTACAGCCATTTGAAAAACAGGAAATTTAAAAAATTTTCATTAAAATATTCAGTTTATTTTCAAGCAAGAATATTCCAAACGATTTCCAAAGACCGGCACAACGACGATCGACAGCCTTGATAGGACGATCATGCTTTTGTCGTTTTTTAAGTTTTTTTTTTTT
>KE525327.1:67059-95010 GCA_000441895.2 Anopheles sinensis
AAGAAGAAACCGATGGCCTGAATGAAGATCGTATATTTTGGAACAGCTTCAATGTTATCAAACACACGTGGACCATCCATAATGGTATTTCACCGATTTATTTAAAATTATCTAATGTTGTGTAATATTAAAATCAGAACAAAAGGTATACTAAAGGTAGGATGCTTTTAAATTGGTAGCGGCTGGACAAACACATTTGTTTAAATTACACAACATTTGAACATTTGCATATTCAACAAATAAAAGCCGTATCGGAATATAATTTCAATGTAAAACCAATAGCACGAGACAAGATTTTCAGAATGCTTAAAAAAGTGAAATGATCATGTTTCGTACAGCAAAATTCGAGTCTCTACTCGAGGGCCGATAAGTTGTCCTTCCTCTCCTATGTTTTAGGATCCGATATTGTTGTTATCTTATCACGAATATGAGGTGGGGTTCCTGCTCAAGCGTTGATATCGCAACTACAAGTATTTCTGTACAGACAAACGTACCGATTGCACTTGGGTGAGACAGGTAAGCTCAAGGTCCATTTTGCAATTGTAGGATTTCTTTTTAAAAATTGGTTTTTGTCAGAAAATCAGAAGGGAATATCTCTGACAGGTTACATGTACTTTGTCGAATTTAAATTCGCTCTCCTCAAACCATTCAATAAAATTTGGATAAACAAGCTGGAACTTGAGTTAAGTTCGATGTATCTTTGAAATTTGAAACGATTTTGTAAAATAAATCGAAATCAGATGTCTTGTTTGTTTTAAAAGATTTACTGGAAGTTGGATGATGTGGTTAAGCTAACATTTAGGGTGCTTGACACGGGGCACGTATTGATGGACAAACTCGAAAAGATTAATCCCCCATATGCAAGCTTTTTCAATTTTGTCCTGAATCAGCGTTCAGTTTTCTTGCAAAATGTAGGATTTTTAGGCAACAGGTGTTCCTTCTGATGTTTCTTTTTCTTGGTGCTTACCTGCACTTAGGCTTCCTCCTTGCTACTGGCGCAGGCAGGTCGAAAACAAGTACTAACTGTTTGTCACTATTGCGATTGAAAAAGTCCTAATTTAACGGAAAAAATATCACCTGGGGAATACAAAAAAATCACAAATCAATCTAACCGCGATGCACTTTTGAAACATTCACAGTAAAAGATGGGCTTCAAGTACAACACATGTTCATTTGCTTCTGCATGTTGGTCGCAAGAAATGCTAATGCTCGCTGCTGCAGGCTTTAGGTGTTTGATGTGTTTCCTTTCCAGTCACGGTTCATAGTTTCCGGTGAGGTAAGTTCTAAGGGTTCCGGGGCGATGCAAAATAAAAAAAAAACAATGGACACACACTGGCAAAGAAAACTATAAACACTCGACAACATCCGCCCGACACGGAAACCGGGAAAGCAGCGAAAACACGTCGCTTCTTTCCTATGCAACAGTACACACAGATGCACAGAACGCACTGGCCGTTGCCGAGGGTTTACCGAACCCGAACGTGCACGCAAAAGCAGCGCACTGCCCGCATCGCAGCAAACGCTAGAAAATCATCCGACGCGCCCGGTTTTTCACGGGTATCTTTGATCGTTTTCTTTAGCCTCCACCATGATGATGTGTCGAAGAAGATCAACACCGACCCCACCCCAAGCGCGCATTAGCGTACGGTTGTAGCGGGACAGGGCGGGATGGTGATATAATCGGGCTGCCGTATTAGTCAGTCACCAAACGCCGGAAATGGCCACAAACTGCATGATGCCGTAAAGCAATTCTGCCAGACGATGTACGCGAAGGTTTTTAATTCACCGAAATGCAATGAACCACCACATGAGACTGTTGCATTTTTGATTTCTGGCAAAACAAAGTAGACACTGTGCACAGGCGCATGGACCACAGCTTAAGCTAAGACAGCATCCGCAGGTCGGAAGGTAATAAAACAAATCAAGATTTCGTCCTGAGTCACTTTAACCACTTTACCGGAGCGAAGTGCTTGGGTTGTTTCGAAGCAGCTTTGCAACACAGCACAGACCGGTTGGCAAGTTGTTGTCACAAAAACATTCCATCGCATCACAAATGTTACCTGGCTTCTTCTCTTCGATTCTGTTCTGAATGCGGCTTTTTTAAATGCGGTTGCGCGTAAAGTTCCTAAACATTCCTATTTAAGTTAAATTCGCAACACTAAATCAGCAAATAAGAGCAATTTTAGCTGAAAACCCTATAAGTTTATGCCCTATAAAAGTATTCATACACAAAAAAAACTGTTTTGCAAAACAACCGCGAATAATGGTACCCGGGTTGCACAGAATAATGGTGCTAGGACAATAAACTCTTAACACCCACTACACTCGATAGTTCGACACGGAGCACGGTGATTTTGCACAATATAGGATATTACCAGAAGCGGAGGTATATTTGCTCATAAGCAAGTTCGTCCACGAGAACACGCGTCTGTACTCGGTACCGTCACGTAGAACTATGAAAGTGATGTCGAACTATGAAGTGCTTGGTACCGTTTCGTCGAACCAAGATACATAGACGCTTTATTATTTGGTGTCTAATTACCTTGTGAAAGAACAAAACAGTTTCCATATATCCAAGGTTAGTTGAACAAGCTTTATTTAAATTATTATTGAAATAGCTAAGTTTTTAGGTTATAGGGTGATTCTAACAATAAAACCATTAGATGAAACGACTTTTTAAGAAATAACTTTGAAAAACTAAAATTTTACCGTACCTTCTACGTTTTAGAAAGCTCAAACCAGATCGAGATCGTTTATACGGTGGGGTAGACAATTCTTAATAATGTTTCATATATTTGACGCTCACAATGACCCAGTTGGTGACCCCATGACGACGACATTACAGGTCTGTAAAGTTTTTTTTCCTCGTAAAGGACATTGAAGCGGTAATTCAAGGACAAGCTAGCCTGTGCGTCATAAGTGTTGATCATTTTCACCGGGCATAAAAGCCATTTTCGAACAATTCACTGTCAAAAGTGGAAGGACCAAGAAAGAGAAGAAAGAAAAATAAAAGAAACCAGTCAGACGGTCACAATCGGAGTGACAGGTAAATTATATCTATTTTCCTAGGATTTTAAAGCCGGGATTCCTCCGATTTTCGGCCTGTATTGCTTTCTTTGCGCTGCTACGATACGAAACGTTATCACCATTAGGTCTGTTCGCATACTAACGAGCGACCGTTCACGTGCCATTCTGTTTTAGGATCGATTATTTTTCTTTTATTTGGGCGCTAATCAGCATCGGCAGGAGCGGCAGCAGCCAGCGGTGGTGCCCCCCAGTACAGAACCGAACAAACGGAAGTAGCTCGTGTGTAACAGAGGCCTCTCGAAGTAGTCAAAAAACTGCAATCCCCTGGTTTGCAAGTTCCGTCGGAGTGTACGATTACCTGTGCGAAGATTGGTGCATCCAAGGACACGGCGTGAGGCGGAAAGAGAGCGAGATAGAAAGTAAAACAACAGCAAGTACTGAAAGTACATTGACAAAATGGTAAGTGTCATAGAAACGTCCGATTTTAATTTTGATTATTCACGCTCGGGACAAAGAGGTTATCCGCTGCAAGAAGCCGCCGGTACGCAAATTCAATAAATGGGCCGAGATGACTACCCGTGGCCGGACCGCTGCTGATAAGATCGCGTAAGCGGTTGCACGCACGATGAAGCCTTACCATAATCGCGCTCGATACGTTAAAGTGTAAAGGGGCAATCTGGTGAACTTTGGACGATACGTTCGTCATCATTTTTAAGGGAGCTCATTGCACACATGTTGGCTCCAAGACTCCGGCATACTCGATGCTTAGCCCTATCACCTTTCCGTTATCGAAAGAAACTGGGAAGCTGGATTATCAATAAAAAAGGAGCTGTGAAGCGTAAACCTATACTAACATACGCTTCATCACTTTTGCAGGATGTTTTTATGATGATCCGGCGGAAGAAGACGACAATTTTCACGGATGCCAAAGAGACGACGCCGGTGTACGAGCTGAAGAAAATGATCGAAGGAATACTCAAAGTGCCTCCCCGAGACCAGCGGCTATACAATAGAGACATGCTCATGGACGACGATAAAACCCTGCAAGACTGTGGGATCACGGTAGTGACGGCGAAAGCGCAATGTCCTGCACAGCTCGGATTGGCAATACGGGAAAGTGGTGATTTTGAATCGCTTGAACTGACGCCCTACTCTCTACCACCGGATCTACCAGATGTGATGAAAAATCAGGACACCGCAAATGGCCAAGACCAGCTCGCCTAGGTGGTCAATGTTAGAGATTGGGATACATTTTTTCGTTTACCATTAATTTCTCACTCTCTAGTTTTGCCTTACCTACTAACTCTGATGCGAGTGTTTTGCTATAAACCTTCAACCCCTGCAATTGAAACCAGAAATAATTGTTATAGTTTTAACAGAACACCCTTATATAGTGGTCGTACTAAACCATGAATGTGGCATCTAAATCTTTTCCTGATTTAACAACCAACAATAAGCACTATCCTTGTTTATCCGCGGCATCAGGTCACAGTGAATGTCCTAAGAATAATCGCCCATTATTTCGCGTCCCAAAACATGCTACAATTATCTTCGCAAGAGAGAGGGTGTATTATCGAAAGAATGCAGCTTTGTTAATCAATTAGCTATTTTCCCTTATTATTTGCGTTCGAGCGCATTTAGTCCTTGAGAATGAGTTTTGATTTCAGAGATTAAGTAGGACACGTTTAGTATCAATTTATTCCCGCTTTCGGAGTGACTGCCACATCAACACAGGGTTATCTTCCTTTCCTTTCTTTGGGTAATTTTATTCGTACGGTTTTGAGTAATTAAATTATGGAAATGAAACGAAGTTCGGGAGAATTCTATGAAACTTACTGAACACACGCGTTTAGCTCTGTTTGAGATGTTTATTAATCTGAGTCCGAATCACTGCCCGCTAACTGTTGGTCCATTTCCGGTGTTACTTCGTCGGCAACGTGAAAGCTATTTTCCGCCGTAGCGTTTTGCAATTCTTTCGCCTCTAGATAATTCTGAAGTTGGTCACGAAAGAAATCAACGTACGTTTGTTTCATCGATGCTTGCGCAGGGAAGTAATGTCCGCCGGGATGCGTAACGATTTCCGGCTCAAGAAAGGTTTCCGAAAGAGCGACACTCATATCTAAAGACAGTAAATTAATTCAATTAGTACGTTGAGAGGTAACGGGTAAGAATAGGATAACCATTCATCATGGTTTGCTTACAATCGATTTCTTACCCTTGGTAATGATTTCATCCGTTTCCCCGAAAATATGCAGGGATGGAATCTGCACCTTATTTTCGTAGTAATTCAAGTGCACTAAACTTCCTGACCGGAAACCAGACGCAAGCACTGCGAATTGTGGCTTTATGGTCGTCATGCCTCGAGCACTTAGATCACACAGTAATCCGGCAAAGCAGGCACCTTGAGAGAATCCTAGTAGCCCATGGCAACCTTCCGCTTCCCACGTTTTCTCCACCAGCTTTAAACTTTCTTCAAAACCGTACGCGGGGCCACCTTCGTTGGTGCCTTTAAACGTCCGATCTTCCTTGTTAAACCACCAGCTGCGTTGGCTTGGATCTGGTTCGGTTCCAGCTTCAAGCGGTGGTGCCGGATGGGGCGCCGAAACAAACACAAATTCCGCATACTTGTTCACAAACTTTCTAAAAGATCCCAACTTCCCTTTAAACGAATCCGCATTCTGGCGGTAGCCATGCAGTGCAAGGATTTTTAGCTTCGCTTCAACGTTCTCTGTTGATTTGGACATTGTTATTTTATACTGGTCCAGTATTTACGTCAGCTGTGCGGTCGATTGTCCGCTGAAAATTCTTGACGGTGAAGTTGTTATTCTAACCTTACTTTTCTGTTTCTTGACAATTTTCCGAGCACACAAATACAGACGAAATGACGTTAGAAAATCAAAACAAACTTGCAATCCGGCAAATGCATTTCTATCGTCGGTGCAGGCGCAACACACGGCCCACAAAATGCTACAAAGCAAACACGGTTGGGTAATCGGTACCCGCTTTACAGTAAGATGTTTTGCTACCAAAAGTGTCCCCAAAGATGAATCCAGCTACACCGGAACGATAAACCTCCCGAAAACCAAGTTTCCCGCGCGACTAAACGTGGAAAAACGTAACCAAATTGAAGAACAACTTCGCAAGGTATGGTGTCATCCAAAGGATTTCGATGAATAGGTTACCACCTTAAATAATTTTTATTTCTTTCGTATTTTAGAATTGCTTCAGCCAACTTTACGCTTGGAATCGCAGCAATCTTCCAGAGAAAAATGAATTTATCCTGCACGATGGACCTCCGTACGCAAACGGGGACTTACATATGGGCCACGCGGTCAACAAAATCTTGAAGGATCTTATTCTGAAGCACAAAATCATAAGTGGTACACGTGTGCACTATGTGCCGGGGTGGGATTGCCACGGACTGCCAATAGAGTTGAAAGCGCTGGAAGCATTCAACAAGAAGAAAAAGCATGGCTCAACTGAAGCCCGTACAACGGCAGTAGACATTCGAAATACTGCCAGAAAGTTTGCTTTGGAAACAATAACGAAGCAGAAAAATGAGTTCGAATCGTGGGGAATAACAGGTTCGTGGAACGACACAGCTAATGGTTACTATCGTACCCTCGATCCAGGCTACATTCGTGCACAGCTTAGATTGTTTTACGAGTTGTACGAGCGTAAACTGGTATACCGTGATCTGAAGCCCGTCTATTGGTCACCATCGTCACAGTCGGCTCTCGCCGAGGCTGAACTCGAATATGATGAAGCACACCGTAGTCCTTCGCTGTACTTAAAATTTCAACTTGCCAATTGCGGCACGGGCTGCGAGGCAATCGAACAGTTACAAAGGCAAGGTACAGATGTACACGCAGCGATATGGACAACTACTCCTTGGACTTTACCTGCAAACCAGGCCATCTGCTACAATCCCAGTTTAGAGTATTGCCTTGTGCGTGCATCGAACGGTGATATTTTACTCATCGGAAAGGAACTCGTCGGTTACCTGTCCCAGGAACTGACCCTTCCGTTTGATGTTCTTCAAAGCATTACGGCCGCTCAGCTGCGAGGCTTAAAGTACCATCATCCTTTGAATCGAGCGGAACTTTTACCATTTCTGCCCGGAGCGCACGTGAAAGCCGAGAAAGGAACGGGTCTAGTTCACACAGCGCCGGCCCACGGACCGGAAGATTTTCTTGTATGTCTGGAGCAACAAATTCCGGTAAAGAATCTAATAGATGATAAAGGCTGCTACAACAAACGTGCCTCTAGTTTCCTTGTCGGTAAATATGCGCTCACTGAGGGCAATCTGTTGATTACTGACGAGGTACAACATGCCACACTGAAGTTGAGCACCATAGAACATTCGTACCCTATCGACTGGCGAACAAAGCAACCGGTGATGTTGCGTGCCAGCGATCAGTGGTTTATCGATACCAACAGTCTGAAGCAATTGTCGCTGGAAGCAGTTAAAGAGGTGAACATATTCCCTCGGACATCGGCCGAAGTGAGTAAAAAGGTGCTCGAGGGACAGCTACGGAAACGTCCATACTGGTGTATATCGCGGCAACGTGCTTGGGGTGTACCGATTCCAGTGCTTTACAATACCACATCGAAGCAACCGATTGCACATCCGTTATTGCTTAAGGCGATCGAGGAGCGTCTGATGAAGGAATCTTCGATTGATTTTTGGTGGACCGTGCCAGTGGAAAAACTTGTACCCAAAGAAATGCTTCAACAGCTCAACACTTCGCACGATCAATTGGAAAAGGGACACGATATTCTGGATATATGGTTCGATTCCGGTACCTCGTGGTTGACGGTACTGGGGAAAGAACGTGTTGCTGATTTGTACCTCGAAGGTGTCGACCAGTTTACCGGCTGGTTTCAGTCCTCATTGCTCACCAGTATCGCCGCTCGGGATCGGGCACCCTATAAGGCCATTTTCGTGCACGGTTTTGCGGTAGATGAGAATGGTTTGAAAATGTCCAAGTCGCTGGGAAACGTAATCTCTCCCAAAAGCATCGTCGATCGGTACGGTTGCGATACGCTGCGTTGGTGGGTTTGTGCACACGCCATTCAGAACACGTCCATACCCGTAAGCCACAAGCTACTGGCATCGTCGGCAGAAGGTGTACAGAAATTGCGTGGAATTTTTAAATTCCTGCTCGGTGTGCTCAACGCGAACGGAACTCTTCGCGAAAAGGAACCTGTAATTCGCGAGGATCTTTTGTGCCATGTTGATCGATACTTCCTTCGCCAGCTGACCGAGTTCCATCGGTCCATTTTCCAACTGTACGAGACGTACCAGCACAATCGGGCCTCTGCTGCTATTCTTAACTTCTGCCTCTCGACCCTTTCGGGTTTGTATCTGCATGTAGTGAAGGATCGACTGTACTGTGGGACGCGGGCAGAACACGAAAATGTAGTGGCAATACTTACCCAAACGTACAGAGTGCTTTCGAAAACACTGTGGCCAATCATTCCCTTCCTAGTGGAAGAAAGTTGGACATTTTATGGTACGTCTGAAATGTTGTGCTGATATTCTTCCTTAAAGATGTTAACATAAATGATGTTCTCTTTACAACAGGCAAGGATTCTTTCTTCCAATCTTCCCAACCACCGACACCGTCGGAACCGTTGGAACCATGCAATTCTACTAAAGTCATCGAAAGTGCCCTCGAACTGCGCCATAGCGCATATCAACAGGCACAGTTGAATGTGAACACATGGCTACTGGAACTAGTGGTAGAGTGCAGCGCTGCCGATCTGTCCTTCCTGTCACAGTTGCATCCAAAACTGAACGTACCCGAGAGCTCCTCAGAGCTATGCGAACTACTACAAGTAGGTTCCATACATCTCCGAGAAGGGGCCACCGATGCAAGCGGCCGGTTCGCCATAACGGTAACTAAATCGGAGAAACCTCTTTGCCGACGATGCCGAAGGTATTCACTGGTCACCGAGAATCCGACGTCGTCCGATGTTTGTCCCCGGTGTGAAATTGTGTTAAATCAGCGAGGAAGGTAAAATATAGTGAAATATAAACTGTTTCGATTTGAAATCATTGTTACAACGAAAGTATTTTGGTTTACATCGTTTTGTTTTATTTAACAAGATATTTTTCTCTTTTCCTTAATTTCTCACTTTCGCAGGCGGGAATGATTGTTTTTAAAAGGTTGATACACAACAACACACTTTAGTAGTGCAAGTTTATACATTAATGAAACTGTTCCTTTATGTTTTTATGTACAATAATGGGAAATGAATTTCGCAGTTTCAGAATAAGGGACATAAATGTTCAACAAAAAAACAAGTAAAAACAATTGTTCGCTTTTGATCGCTTCTTCTCCGTATGTGCTACGCGTAAATCCAACTCCAATGAGACGAAGAAGGACAAGAACTTGGAAGTTCGTAAACATAACTCAACGAAACAAAAAAAAATGTATCTATCATATCAAAACAACCAAAAAGTAACCGAATCTAAAATGAACAATTATCAACCTCACATTTACCGACGATCAGAATGGGCTCCGAATAAACGAGTTCTCTATTTTTTCTAACTTGCAGTCGATCGATGTTGCGAGTGGTAAAACAAATCAGAGAAGAGAGAGCGCAACGCACTGTTCGAACCCTAGTTTACGCGATACGAATAATGCCTTCCAGCTACCGGGTGCTACACCTCGGAATCGTGAATCCCGTCCACTCCCAGGGAACCGCAGTTAAAATGAGATAACGATGCTACGTGTTTTTAACGAAGTAGCGATGTAACGTGTTTTTTGTGTTGCTCTTTCCAGTTCCGGCAGCGCTCGGAGAAGCATTACTGCTGCTGGTGTTGCCGGTGCCGCCGCTGGTCGTGCCAGCGGTTGTAACAACATTTGCCGCTCCTAAACTTCCACTGCTGAGGATTCCGACGGTTCCACCTGTGCCCGTGCTAGTACCTCCGATTGCCCTTCGCCAGTTACTGAGTAGCTCTTGCTGCACATCCTCCGGTAAGGCGTCGAATACTTCCGGATCCACGTTCGGCGGGAGAAGATTCGTGCTTTTGTTGTGAACGGTACTGTGTTGGGGTTGGTCCCTTAGAGAACTACAGCTAAAAGTAGCATTATTTAACGCATGAGAATCGCGATTGTTCGTTTCACTGATAGGTTCGGAATTAGGTTTTACTGCGGAAGCTGAGGTTGTCACTGTGTCCCTCGGGACGCAATTATCGGTGGACGTGGAAGCCAGATGGTTCCGAAAGAAAGATCCTTTACTAGTGCTGTGCAGAGCACCGGTGACGTCCATCGGCGTGGCCGCCGTTGAACAGCCGGGAGTAGATGTTGGTGAATCATGATCGTACTCTTTGGAATTTAACCGCAAATCAGCTACCCGCAACTTGCTGAGTGTCGTCTCGTCCTCGTTGTTCCCGTCTTTCCGTGGCCGTTGTTCTGCAGCTCCGAGACCGCGACGTGCAAGGAAAATCATTCGGCGCGACTTTTTCGGCGAAGGTTCCGCATCCGACTCCGACCCCGACAGCGACGCGATCGATCCAGCATCGGACGAACAGCACGGTTCGCAGTCCATCGCGGAAAGGGAGGATTTGTTCGAGCACAGGCTGACATCGCTGAGCGTGATAGATTCGTTGCTCAGGTTCGTGATCGACTGCACCTCGATATCGGACTTTTTGATCAGGAAGTTTGCAATCGATTTGCTACCGAGGCGTCGCTCTTGGAACTTGAAGAAGGACAGCCCAAGCAGGGTGATGTTGAACGGCTGCCGCAAGTCGACCATCCGCTCGAACACCTTCATCACGACGGCAAGCATCTTTTCCTGCGCCCCATCGGCCAGCACAAGTCGCCCGTTCGCGTGGCGGAACATGGACGGTAGCAGTTTATCCTGCTTCGATTCCCGATGCGTTGTCCGTTTGGTCATATCAAATTTGCGCACCGTTACCTTGATAGCGACCGGGATTCTTCCATCTTCGGCAATATTTTTTGACCAGTCGCACCAGAAGGTGGCGAAACTTTTCCTCGGCATCGGCACGGACGGATATGGAAGGGCAGGAGTCCTCAAGGCCAACGGATTTCGGTTTGCCCGTTTGTCTCACTGGCGTCTCGTCTCTTCCGAAGGCAAGCTGCTTTAGCCGTACGGCCTGCTCTTGGCCGAGATGCTTTGCGAGTTTATCCAGATTAACTTGCTGCAGGTCCGTGACGGTGCTGATGCCGCAGCAGTCCGCCAGCGTTTGGGCCGTTTTCTCCCCGATGCCGGTCAAGCTTTTCACGCAACCAAGCGACGCGACGAAAGTGCTGCCGTACGTGGGCAAAAGGACGGTTTGCTTGTTCTGCTTGTTGACTGCCCCGACCAGCTTGGCCAGCAGCTTATTGTGCGCGATACCAGCACAACATCGAAGACCGAGCTCGCTGAATATGCAGTCGCGTATTTCCTTCGCTAGGTGCGTTGCCAGTATAAGTCTTTTGTCACAGCCACAACAGCAACAGCGGCGGAAGAGATCGCGGTCCGTAGCCGTCTCAGTGGACGCGTTTGGCTGGGGCGCAGGATGTATCAATCCCTCGACTTGGTCCAGCTTCGTTCGGTCTCCAGACGCTTCCAGCTGCTCGATCCTCTCGCTAACGAGCTCCGTCACGTCGAGGTAGTTTTCGTCCAACCCGAGCTTCTCCACGTGCGGCGTAAAACGATGCATTATTTCATTGATCCGCACCGACATCTCCTTGTACTTGGTTATATCTTCTCCGTTGATCAGTACAAGCCCGGGACACACCGCTAGCGCTTCCTTAACAGGCTGGAGTTTTTTGACACCATACTGGCGCGCAATGTAGTTCGAGGTTACCACGCAGAAACGTTGCTTTACCGCGAACGGTTTATCCTTGAGCGTAGGATTGAGAACTTCTTCGACCTGGGCGTAGTAATAATCCATATCGATATGAATGATAGCTCGCGGGTGGACCTGCTCTTCATCATCCGTTTCCTGTGATCCGTCCATACCGAATTCAACACCCCCGGGGTGTCACCCAGTAAAGCAGCGATCTATTACAATAAAATTCTATAGTTTGAGTTGATAAAACTAGGGCGGCAGATTGTAATCCAGCAGATCTTGCTGATCTTTGGAGATTATGCTCGACGTAAGCACCTAGCGCCATACGCATCGACGAGGAGCAACGACCGCTTGCGTCGTAGGACGCTGGGTTGGCCAATGGTGGATGATCTGGGGGATGCTCCCGAGATCAGCATCAAAACATCGGTATCCACCACAGTCAAATAGTGTTTTCGTGCAGCAGCAGCAGCAGCAGCAGTAGGCGGTGCAGGTTTGCGGTGGTTACGGTGCTTTGATTTGTACCGTTTGTTTACTGTACGGCAAACGTAACGTAGCACCCGCTGGTTTTCGATAGCTCTCTCGCTCACGCACACAACAAACAGTTCTTCGACTCACTCACTCTCCACTGACATTACTCTTCGTTTTTACGTTTTTATATCCGTACTGTTTTCGTTTTCGTGTTGGTTGGTTGTTTTTGAGAAAGCTATTCACTTTCGCGTTGCGAGATGCAGCAAACTTTCTTCTTTTAATCCCGGAATTCTGCTCAGTTGCAGTGGAAAAAGATTGGGCCACCTTGTTTCAATCGCAGATAATCGTTTCCAATAGATGGAGAAACAAACCACAATGCTTCGATGGAATCTAATGACTACGCAGGTGAATTATTCTCTTATTTTTCACATTTATTGTATGACTTCTGTGAGACAGTGTAAACCGGGGACAGCATTTAGTGGTGTAAACTGATGGAGCGAATGTTTAACATATGTGCCATTTTTTATCGAAATCAGGAGCATCAACACAACACATCGTTCCGATGACTAACACGGTCGATTATCAACTGACCTGTTCTATCTTTCATACTGCGAATGAGCTGTGTTTATACCTGCAGCATTCACTTCTGCCCGCTGTACGCCGATGGCAGGTCTGTTTAGCTTCTCTTGGAGCTTCAAAGAATCGTACCTCAGTCAACAATAAATAAAGGTAAAAAAGGCGTTTCAATAGCTTTGTGGACTAGGAAACCGGGCACTTTCAGATAGGTAATATTGAGGAAATTTTATAAACACGTAGAAGCATACAGAAAGGATAGACGGTTTCTTATCTCAAACATCACATACCAATGAAAGCTACCAAAACTGTGTCAACCACAGTGGTATGTGTGTACGAATTTGGCGATCGTATGTTCGGTTCGGTTTGGTTGCACGAATAGTAATAGTAATTAGTCAGGTATTTACAAGATATTGTTAGAACGAACATGAGCAATCATCAATAAAAGAGTTCACCAAGAAAATCCATCATAAAATGTATTAAACGGATGCAATTGTTTCCTTCTTCTGAGAAAACCAGCTGATGGGTTCAGTCTCGCCCCTGTGAAAATTCGAATCATGTTCCAGGAACCTGGTAATACAAGATTTGGAAAAGTGTTAATGAAATAGTGGTCAATAAACGATTGTTGGCAAGAGAAATCATTAATTTAAAATATTGTTAGAATATTTTCAACATTATTTGGCTCGTGAGTGGTAAAATTATGACGAATATGTGTCGGTGTGATCTGTACAAACCTTGGGTTGAGTCGAACCGTTTATTATGGAGAGGTTTTTTCGCCGGGCACAAACATTGTTGCCAACATAGCGGGAAGAGAACGCTGAATTTTTTAAGATGAAGCAGTAGCTAAAGAAAAGGTAAAGTGGGAAGAAGGAAGTTCAGGAGAAAACGGGAACGGCAGCGAATACTCCGGTTAAAGTGAATCTTTCATTTTATCCGCCGTGCGAGAAGTTGTGTATTTTGTCACGGATATCCAAATAAACTATCGCCGACGAGGTACACAACGAAAGTGTACGACACACGGTAGATTTACCGAAACTGGTGGTCGGTGCTTGCGAATGTTCGGTGGTTGGTACGTGTTTGTTCTTTTCCGACATTGATGTAGCAGAAGAAAGGAAGAAAGAAAGAAGGTGAAAACGATGGTGGTTGGCCAATAGAAATGGCAGTAGCACAACACAGTAACGATAAATGCAAGAGTTTAGTCGCAACTTAGACTGCCGTAGGAGGTCAAATGAGCCTCTGTGTAGAAGGACGGTATTTCGCTTTTCGATGAGGAAAAAAGTTTTTTTGCCATGATTGCTTTCGAATTGTAGAAATTGAATGAGGAACACAGCATCATCTAGAGTGGTTTTGGATAAATTGTGACAGAGCTGGTTCTAAAATCACTCAACTTGATCGGAAAGTCTATTGGTAAAAAAACATAAAACATTTTAATACAGTTAAAGCTAATATTCAGTGAATGATTGGTGTTTGAAAAGCAGGAATAAGGTAAAAACTTCAACTGTATGCACTCGGGAAAGAAGAGAAAATCGGTGCAAGGGAGACAAAAGAGTGCGAACGACAAATGGGAGCGAATCGTGGTTGTGTGTTTGTGTGAATGTACGTGTGTTTTCAGTGTGTTTAATGAGGTGATGATGGTACAGTTTTGATCGAGCTACAGCAGAACAGTATCCTTTTCTTTCCATTTTCCAGAATTTAGCATCTTGTGGTAGCGGCAATCAGTGGTAATAGAAAGTGAAATCAAAGAAGAGGAAAAATAGAACACGGCCCGAATGAAAGTTCTGGGCTTCGCTCACACATATCTTTGTTGAAAGCAGTGGAATTTCGTGAGAGTAGCCGCCAGGTGCCGTCAGACGATAAACTAACGAATTAGACGATTAGCGTGCATACGCGTGCGTGTGCGTACTGTATGTGACACTACGGAAAAAGGGTTTTGCAAAAGGTAACAGACATTAGAACGTCACACGAAACCCTTGCATTGTGCATTGTGCAAAGCAAAGCGCGGGCAGAAAAAGTAAAAAATAACCACCATTGCAACGACGACCGGCAGCGAGCGGCAAATAAGCTACAGAGAAGACGACAAACCACCACGACAGGAAGGTGTGCGTGCGGCGGATAGAGAGAACAAATAATAAAAAGGAAGACACCGTGTCGTTATAAAAAAAAACAGATAGCGCAAATAACAACGCCAGAAAGGACTGCGTACTGTAGAGCGAGAGCTGAATAGACGAAGAGCAAGCGCGCGAAAGAAACAGGTGTTGAGTGTCGTTTCGTTTTGGAGCGAAGAGAGCAGATATCTCTCGCATCGCTTTCGTCGTAGCGAAAGAGGGAGATCTAGGAGCCATTGTCGCCGCACAGCAGCCGCCAACCAACCGGGCAACCAACCGAAATCGCAGCGAAACCTACGCGCGCAATAGGGCTGGTGGAGTAGCTGCTACTGTTTAGAGGAGCGCTTGCGACACTACGTTTTGACAGTGGTTTTGTAGAAGAATTGTTTCAAATAACGGTGCAGTCCACGGGAGGCGAATTGTGTGCGATTGATAGATATCTAATCTAATCCAAACTCGAGTAGGCTGTGTTTATTGAATCGTCCAAAAAAGAATCAAAATGACAGACGAATCCTACCCCAAGACGCTGTACGTCGGCAGCCTCGACCCGTCAGTCACGGAGGAGCTGCTGTGCACACTCTTCAGTCAGATGGGCGTCGTGAAGAGTTGCAAGATAATCCGGGAGGCTACCAACGATCCGTACGCGTTCATTGAGTACGCTAACCATCAGTCGGCCCAAACGGCGTTGGCTGCAATGAACAAGCGTATGTTCCTGAAGAAGGAAATAAAGGTCAATTGGGCGACGAGCCCCGGGAACCAACCGAAAACGGACACCAGCCAGCATCATCACATCTTCGTCGGTGACCTGAGTCCGGAAATCGAGACCGAAACGCTGCGCGAAGCGTTTGCACCGTTCGGTGAAATTTCCAACTGCCGTATTGTGCGGGATCCGCAAACGCTCAAATCGAGGGGCTACGCGTTTGTGTCATTCGTAAAGAAGGCCGAGGCCGAAAATGCAATTGCAATGATGAATGGCCAATGGCTTGGTTCGCGCTCGATCAGGACGAACTGGTCCACCAGGAAACCACCGGCACCCAGAGAAAATGCCAAGGGTAAGTGAGCGAGCAAAAGTCTGCCAGGGCAGAGTTTGGATTAGTCCTTTCAATTCAATTGTTTTTTACCTTTTTTTTGCAGGAATTAAGAGCGGAAAGCCTCCTGCATTCGAAGAGATCTACAACAACACGAGTCCCACCAACACGACGGTTTATTGCGGTGGATTCCCGCAGAACGCCATCACCGAAGATTTAATTCAGAAGCACTTCGCCCAGTTCGGGCACATACTTGACACGCGGGTTTTCAAGGACAAGGGCTACGCGTTTATTCGGTTCGCCAGCAAAGAATCGGCCGCCCGTGCCATCGAGGGTACGCACAACAGCGAAGTCCAGGGATACCCGGTCAAATGCTATTGGGGCAAAGAGAACGGTGGGGAGGTGAACAGCAACGGCATCAATCCGGCCGCTTCGGCGCTTGCCGCGGCAGCCGCCTCCGGCATGATGAGCATGAACGGCATGGTCGTGCAGCAGAACGCCCTGCAACAGAATGCAGCTGCGGCTGCTGCTGCCGCTGTCGCCCAGCAGCACAGTGCCAACCCACAAATGACACAGGCTTCAGCGGCTGCCGCTGCGGCCGGCGCACAATATCCTTATTCCACCGCCTACAGCCATATGTACTGGATTCCGGTAAGTTAACGGCGTTGGCGGAAAATTGTCTCTTTCCATAATAATACTATCTTTGAATGCATACTTTGCAGGGTGGTTATCCGCAGATACAGCAGGGATATGTTCAACAAGGATATTATGCCTATCCAACGGCTTACGCTGCAGCTAGCCCACAACAAACAGGTACGTTGAATCACATTATTCGTAGAGTAGTTTATAACCTTCAGACTGTTTCGTTTCGCTCAACTAATAGTACTGGGGTTGTGTGTACCAGCAGGTCATACTAATACTAGCCTTTGGACAAAGTAGAAAGAATTATAAAACAAACTATTTTTCGTGTCTCAAATATCGTTCAAAGTCAGTCTGTGGAAGGAAACCTGCCACTTTTTGTTGGCATTAATGCCTCATCGCCAATTAAAGGAAATGAATACTGCTAAAATAATACATTTATTTGGCTTTTATTTTTGTGAAACAGTAAAGAAAATAACGTTATTTACGGCTTGCGAATATATTCACAAAACACGACTAGCGATTATACAGCTGATGGTATAACTGGTGAAAAATATGACCAATTTAGTCAAACAATAAAACTTGACATTTATTTCAATGTAATGTTATGATCTTCTTCAACTTTGGTGTAGTGATCGCCTTTGGGAATGACTACTCATAAAGAGGCCATTAGTTCAGTATTTTCGTACAGTGGGGTTCCGATTTCTCGGGTGGATTTTAAACACACACCTTCGAAAATCTAGCTGGTTGGTTTGTTTTTACTCGGCCTTCTCATATTGCTTTTCCTGTGGTTTATGGTATTTTATGGTTAAAACTGAAAACCTAAATTGCATTTTTTTTCTTACACTCACAAGGAGAAAAATGTTGCACTCTAATCTATTAAAAAGTCGTTTACCTATTGATTTGTTTAAGAGCGATCAAGCTCAGATTTAGAGGAAATAAAACAAGATCTTCAAGATATTTACAGATTTGTTACTTCCAATTAGTTTACATCACCTCATATACATTTTTGCATAAACGGCTGTTTGTGTTGCGAATATGCCATGTGAAATATGTATCAAAACGACCAAATTGTGATATTTGCTCGAATCTTTATCGCTACTTTTCCGCAGGTTATCGCATGATGCAACCGAACATGGCTGCAACTGGCTGGGGTATGCAGACAGTGCCCACAGTGGCAACGAACGGTGCTGCTGCAGCGAACATGGCGGCGGCGGCGGCAGCAGCGGCCTCCTCACAGCAGCCAATGATGTATGCAACCATGCCCCAGTTCCAAACGCAATGAGAACTATTGAAAAATTATTCAACCAGCAACAGCAACAAAATTAATATCTTCAACACATGCAGCAAACCCAACACCATGCAGAACAACAACAATATAAGCAACAGTAATACAGCCTATTTTAACAGCAGTCTCATGAACATCGGTACACCTTCTACTCCCGCAATTGCAAGCAATAGTAGCAAACCACATTTCGGTTTGATGTCAAACCCTCCTCCACCCTCTTCAGGATCGTTACCATCGGCATCGATGGGCAACCTTGCCTCCACGTCTGTCGCTGCCGCCAATGCATCGACGAACAGTGCGGGATCGATGCTACTTGCCAACAACAATCATGGCTCGAACCCGACGACGGTTGCGGCTGCGGTTGCTGCTGCTGCTGTTGCAGCAAAGATGAACGGTAACGCTATCCACCAGCAGCATCGACTGTCGGCGTCAACAACCGTGCCATCGTCGTCCTCTGTCATAACATGCCACCCAAACGGCATCGGTGGTGGAAGTACTGTCCTTTTGGGTGGCGGTGGCGGTGGTGCTTCCAGCAATAACCAACCCGCTGTGTACCAATCACATCCGCCTTTGTCGCAACTATCGGCAGCGAAAGCTATTGCTGCGGCGGTAGCTGCCGCAGCAGCAACGGTTGCCCAGCAACAACAGCATCATTATCGCCAGCAGCAGCAGCAGTTACATCCACTGTCAACATCGGTAACAGCCGCTTCGTCGCAGTTGGCGTTGTCATCGAAGAGTTCATCAATTTACATTAAAAATAAGAGTATCCCCATCGGAGATGGCAATCATTCTTCTGGATCTATGCGAACATTGACTGGTTCCTCACAAAAGCAATCATCAGTTACGAGCAATACCCCGAACATGGCTTTGGGCACCGCCACCGGTACCAGTGTCAGTAGCAGCACCATTCCATCGATCTTGGGACCGTTTAGCGGGGCAGGATGCAACGATACTGTACGGACGCTAGTGGCGACGGTGGGGGCGACAAGTATGATCGCCACGCTGGCATCGCCTGTGCCGTCGACAATGCTGCTCACAACGTCGTCCTCTGGTAGTCATAGTAATATAAGCATCGGTAATACTGTTAATCATGTCCACCGGTTTATTACTGGTGGCCTGTCTCCGTCCTCATCGTCTTCATCGGCGACTGGTGTTGGTACTTTTACTTCGTCGTCGTCGTCGTCGTCGTCGACGGTTGTAAACCCGATGGACAGCCACACGCAAAGCAATGCATCTAATATCAGCAACAAAAGCGGTAGTCAAACGGTCGAGCTTTCCAGTACGAGTCCGGAAGTTGGTGCTTCAAATAATATTGCAACAGGTGAATCAAGCGAGGCGCAAAAAGATCTACCATCGGCATTGAATGTCGATGCTTTAAACAGTGAAGGAACCATAGTGCGGGGTGGATCAGCATCAGAGGAATACGTTGAAAATATTATAAGCAGTAGCAGTAATAGTATTCATCGGAAGTGTAACACTCTCAAGCACAAGGTGAATGGCAGCGACGACAACGACGAAGGTGACGAACCGGCGACCAAACGGCGAGCACCGGCAGGGGTATGCGAAGTGTCCGACTATTCCAGCGCGAATATGACTGAAACGGGCGCACTTATGAGTGTAGCGAACGGCAACGAATCGGACGGAATCGACGAAAATGATGCTGCCATTACCAGAACGTTCGCCGCTAATGGGATTGCCGCTGGTGGACAAAGTCCACGTTCAACAACACCGCTGGAAAGGTGCAAGATTCCTCTTTGAACTGGCGATTGAATTGGGCGTGTTTTTGTAAGGTTTGTACAGCGCCAAGTAGGGCACATTATTCCGGCGCACTGTTGTATTAGGTAGAATGGTAACAAATGAGAGGTGCGAGATACACAACACTTTACCTGTTCTCTCCAACCGGAAGGGATTTATTTTTCTAACATTGATAAAAGTGCGTCTCAAGCGGTGTTTAGTGCGCCCTTTTAAGCAAACGCATTGATTTGGCGTTGGTTCATCATAACGAAACAGTGAATATTATTATAACATTATCCAGGAATAACGCATCAAACCTATCCAAACGCATGATCTTCTGACGTATCGTTAATTTCACCTCATTTTGACCCTTCACACAAGCGGCATCTTCTTTATCTGGCCTTCATCTGGTAACCGAACTTGGAACGCCCCGTAGGAGTAACGAAATTATGTGCGAAACATTCAAAGGAAACCCGTTTTTGAAGACACTCGTTCTCGGCGAGCTTGTGGCAGGAAGTGTACATAATATTAATCTGAAGGATACCAACAGCCACTACCGAAGCATGTTTCCTGTGCGCTGTCTTCATCGGTCATCGGCCAAATTTGCATAACGAAAAAAAAAGTTAAAAAAAGGACAAATACACCACTCAGGGTTCGCAATACGTCTCTTCCTTGCGTGCAAAAATTTTGTTTGATGCGCTACCCGAAGCGTTAATAAATACCCGTGGCTAAAAGGGATGGAAGAGCTGACCGGCGGCGGTAGCACTGCATAGCGTACAGAAAAGGGATAACGTTACCAAAAAGGACGGTCGACGCACCCGCCCTAACGGGTAAACAGCAGTTCCTTGAGGGGTTAATTTTTATAGAAGGGTCTAAAACAGGACGCACGAGCAAATGTTCCTTTATATCCTCCGGGCGCACAAGAAGGGAACAAAACGTTAACAAAGAAGTGAACATAACGGTAAACGGTGAACGAGGGGGAAGATGTTCATGCTCCCTTTGCTGTCACAGTATAAAACTGGTTGAATGTTGATAAAGAGGATTCAAAAAATGAAGCGTAATCGCGACGAAATTAAATCATGTTCCGATGGGAGAGAAACACACGCAGTACGATACAGACACAGACAAAATGGATAGAATCAGTTCATGAACCAGCACGAAACATCCAGCGGGCGTAACTTTAAACTCTTTTCTATTACAAAGAAAACGCAGTGCTGTGAATAAGAGAGACAGATTTTTTGAGCCATCCATATTTCACTTGTTAAGCTCATCTAGTTGCCGTTGAAGAATTTCACGAAGGCTTCCACTGTGTGTCTACGATATTTAGCAACTCAGGGTAATTTTCTTTGGTTTGTTTATACACAACGGTCTTAATTTGGAGAAAAAGATTGCGCTGCTCTGTTGTGTTATTTTGGCATTGCCCGGAATCGCAGATAAAGTTCCTATGTCAATTTTATTTTTTATTTAATGTTTGGAAGTATACTTTTATGATGCAGAGGACTGTTGTGGTTTGCTGCTGTTGCTGCTGCTGTTGTCGATACTTTTCCTTACCCCAAACTCTTGGGCAATTAGACCGAACTGAGGGACGATGTAAAATTATGAAACAATAAAACCAAACAAGAAACCGATTTTTTCCGTTGAATAAAACCTACTTTAGGTGGGCTGACGTATGAAAAAAAAAACATAATAACATTACCCATCTACAATACTACATCCTGAAGAAACAGATACATCCCATGAAAGCTATAAATAGAAACGAGTTTTTTAAGGATCTAACCTGCGAACGTCGTCTTTTCCATAAAACCCACGAAATCGTGCACGCCCGAGCGTGAAAAAAGGATAGCAAAATAGCTGAAAGTAGAAGTTGTTGTGGTGGGTTGAGTTTTTAGATTCTCTTTTGCCTAAATGGAACGAAATGAATTTACTGTAGGGAAAAAAATAAAAATAAAAAATCGCCCAATCGAGCATTTTGCGTCTTACACTGCACCGCCCAAGGGAATGGCTGAGATAGAGAGTGGCAAGATGCATTAGAAATTATGTATATTTATTGTAAGGGAGCAGCGGGCGCAATATTCACGACGATCGATGCATGGCTACCGTTGCCGTCGCCGCTGTTGCTGCTGTTGCTGCGATCCTTGAAAGTTTATTAGTCAACAGAAGGCAAAATGATGCGGAAGGGTGTGACAAAGTAAAACAAAACGATAGATGACTGAAGCACAATGTGTGGTGTGCGCGGGGTATGGTGTCGCGTAGGGTTGGGAGTAAAAGATGTTGTGAAAAAAAGGGTGCAAGCAAAACAAGGATATATTTATTATACTACGTAACGCACAGCTAAGAACGCACCTGTCTCTCGTAAAGGCTGTACAATGACAAACGCGACGGTCGAAGAAAAACGGAATGGTGGATGGTGACACGATCATGCGACAGTGGAATGTAAAGATGTCACCGTAAGTTGTAAGTAAATGATAATCATGATAGAGAGCAAGTCGATAAGACGAGACACAAACAATACAAAAACTAAGCAGATAGTCGACCGCGATAAATCGACAGAACGAAAAAGTACTGACTGCGAACGGGCAAATTGTCTTTGAGTGGTGTATTCTACCGCTTTCTCTCTACTCTGAGTAACATTTCCAAACCGTCGTGGAAAGGGCCGTTTTCTGTTCGTCTTGCCATCAGAAAAAGAACACGACTACCTGGTGTCGGTGCGCACAACTATCGGACGGTTTGGCACCTTCTCTTTAAGCGGGACGAAACCGAATTCGCAAATCGCCTCTTGAAAGCGACGCGTGTGCACATCTCAGGAAAGGAACGAATGGAAAAGCGACGAAGAAATTAGTTTTTTGTTTGATTGTTTTTTTTGTTTTTATCATTCTTAAGCTGCTTTCTTGTTTTGTTTTTCTTCCGTTTCCCGGTGCGATGGAAGGTAGGAAGCGATTGTACGCTCAAGTGTCCCGGCCACAGATAAAGACGATGCTATCTGGTGTTGTTGTCCTGGGAAAGAAGTAAATGATCGTATGATCGAATGAATGAATGGATGGATGGATGAAAGATGATTGGATGGGAGCGTGAGTGATGCTGCTGACCGCAACAACAACAAGAAAAGGCCACCCCATCATACTACCGAGTCGTAAGTGAATTGGAGGTGGCTTTTTGAAAGACTCATGTAGGAATAAGGGTTAAGAAGCAAGAAGAGAAAAATGAAATAAAATAAAGTAAACGCATAAGCATCTTTAGACGAATGAGGTTGAATTAATCGAAATAAAAATTCAATTTACGAAAGGGAAACAAACGATGGAACAAATGAAATTCGCTGCACTGTGTAGGTGGATAAGTAACACAACAAAAATATTAGGCCAGAGAAAGACAAGTTCTCAATCTTCCATTAACGGGCATGAGGTTTGTTTTGGTGTTGTTGGCAGAAAAGAAAGTTGGATGAAGGATAAATCGTAGAGTACTGCTGCACAGCTTCGGTACATAAGAAAGTAAAAAGAAAATGGCCAAGTTTGCAGCAGTAGTCAAAATCCAGTGTACAAGACCATAGTTGCTAAGGAAAAAAGGGGATGTTGTTTAAAATATAGAAAACAAATCAATTTGAGTTACAGGAACGTAAAGGAAAGGTGTCGCTTTGTAGAAAGGATGTTCTCCTGCATCATTCGTGATGGACGAAGTAAAAGTAAAGTTTGCTATTTACCCATAGAACACGACAGCCCATTGTGGCGGCAAGTGGCAAAAAGCAAGGATCATGATACAATGTTTCCATTCTGACATGTTTTTCCGATGAGCTTTTGCAGGGTTCTTCCACATTTTATGGCTTTTGGGGATGAGTGTTTTAACCTCGGTTGTTCTGTTGTTATTGGGAAACAGTAAACTTATGTTCGACTGGAAAGATCGCTAACCTCCGAAGAGGTTCCAAATAAAATGGCCCTGGTTTGCAAAATGAACGAGGCGCGAAGGGTATGACGTTAAGTCATCGAATGATGAAGCGATTTGGCGAAGCTTATACATATATACACGTAAAGTACATCGTACGATGTGTGTCAGGTAAGTTAGTGAAATAAGATATTATTCGTTAAGCACTACCCTCTCTAGTGTGTAAGACATAAAAAAAGGATGAAAAAGATAAGGGTTGAGGAGCGGTTAGTAGTGGGAGCGGGGAGAAGATAGCGTTTAAGTAACCAATTATTTAAGGAAATTAGTTTCGGTACGGTAAAGCTAGGTAAGAAAGGTGAAAAGCTGCGCAAAATATAGTGGTTAAGCAAAGAACAGAGCAACACGACGTTTTCGAACGCCAACAGAATACACAATGTGCAAAGCAACCTACACGAAACCCTCTTCACCAGACACAACACAAAGCAACGACATTGAGGAATGAGAATGAGTGAACTATATGTAAAACTTAGTGTAAGTTAAAAATAGCGCGAGTAAGCATTAAATTAAGCGTAAATGAACGGGGGTTTGGGGGCAAACAAGCGGTTATAAAGAATGAGTAAGAGGTTTGGTAAACGAAAGTATAAAAGACATACAAAGTAAAGATCGGTCTGAAAGAGTGAAAAGCGGAGAAGGAAAGTCCTGCACACATGCGTGATTGAAAGAGTTGACTACCGAACCGGGAGGTAATGATATAATGGTAATTAATATTATATTTTAGACACTAAGAACAAGAAGAAAAAAAGAGAACTCCATGAGGAAGGAACAAGCATCAAGCTGGAGCGGGATTGAGTCTTAAATAGCACAAGGAAACAGATATGCTCGCAGAATCGATTGCCTCTCCTGTTTACATCGCTTTGAGGAAACTTTCTTCCATTGTTCAACGAAACGATGCGAACGCAGTCAAAGTAAGATAGATTGAGTGTGTGCGTGTGTGCGAGTGTGTGTATGTAAGTGTGTATGTGAAAAAGAAAAGAGGCGAGGGATGTAAGACAAAAAAAAAATGATTAAAAAAGGGCTGAAACAGATTAGCTTGTAAACGTCCCTGTAAACAATTTCCTCACAACGCCATTTTCGTGATGGAAGGAAAGAACCAACAGGGGCAACAAGCAGGAAGGGAGCTATTGAAAGTGGGAAAAGTAAGAGAGAAAGTAAAAAGGCACGAAGGGAAAGAAAAGAGAGAAATGTGTGATATACAAAAAAGAAAAATCGAAAAACTTAACAAAAAAAGAAAGAAGATCGAAGATGAATCAATTATAGTTATTTTAAAAAAAGTAATGAGATGAAAGCAACAAAGTGAACGAAAATAATAAACGTGGAAAGACGAGCAAGCAGATTGAGGAGGAAAATGGATGAAAAAAATGAAACAGTTTGCATCTTTATTTCCCAACGGTGGTTGGTGAAGAAGTTGAAAGAACATGTTCGGGTTTTCTTTTAAGGTTGTTTGTAGGTATGACTTTATTTCATCTGCGTTTCTTACGCTACCAGCTATAGAAAGAGTTGTCTTTTGTTTTATCTTCCTCTTTTTTCCACATTAGCAGCTGTGTTGCGGAGGATCGCGTCGATTCAACCCACTCTTCTCGTTAAGATTAGTTACTGCAGTATCAAACAGAAATAGTGAACGTACCGATTGCTCCTACATGCAAAACAAAAATATTCGCATTATTTAAAGTACTTATTGGATAAACATCCATCGCTACATTGGGGTCGTTTTTGCTTGCTTTCCCGTGCCACGTCGTCACTGTTGACTACCGTAGTAAGCGTGTCCCGGATGTGCGCATACAATTTTCGTACAATTGCGGATAAAATAACACCTACTTTGATCATTCGCATTCTTTTGTTTGGGTTTCGGATGGAATGTACTGATTGTTTTCGCAAGCTAAGGACGAAAAACAATCCTACCTGGTTACCGTACAATTGTTTTCTATTCTAACGATAACTAGCACAAGAATCGAGAAGATTTGCATAAACGAGGAAATTTTTTAACCCTTTCATGCTATAAATTGGCTTAGTCGGTGAAAATAAACGAGAGAAAACGGTTAGCTATCAAGTGACGGCAGAGTAATTGTGAAGAGGCTTTAACTTTTCTATCGGAAGCTACTATAGAGTGGCAAAATGTGGAACCATAAATTATATTTGCTAGCTAACTTGTTCGCTGTTTTGGTTTGGTTTGGTGTTTTTTACAATTTCTCTTTTTTTTTGCTAATGTGCTTCTTCATCCGTCTCATTTCCCAAACGGATGGTTTGATCGTTGAAGTTCTTGAAACTGGATGCTCGCTCTGAGTGTTTACATTGGGAAAATAATGCTACGGTTAAAAACCTCTCCTTCTTCTTGTTGGGTATGATTTTTGTTAATCACTTGCTAATATCGACAATTGTGTGACTGATTGAGGCATTTGCTTTGGCGTACGTACCGTTAGTGCATTATTTTTCCCGCCTTTCCCGTTTGAAAATCGGTTTATGTTTTGTTGATGCAGTATGAACGATGAGAAAGATGATTTTACGCTTACTTTGATTTGCTGGTATGTTTTATTTTTGTTTTGATTTGATAGAACAAGCAAGCTGTTCTGTAGCAAGGCAACTGTTTTATGTTTTGTTTTTTGTTGTTGAATAAAAGAAACTGACTAATTAAACCTAAAAGTGTGTGTTAATTTCTCGTACTTTTGTAGTGCAATGAAATATTGCAAATCTGTCGGGCAATTACGACACATGGTAGAAAACTATAAGCTTTAAAAAGCGTAAGACGCCTGTTTGAATCTCAAGCTTATGTTTCGTTACTTCTGTTAGTTTGTACGGGATTTGCAAGCCTAAGCAAAGCAAGTTCGGCGTGCTTAGCTCATCATTATAGATCATTCCAATTCCTCCAAAGACTGTGGATTGGAGTAAATGCCATTTTCAAAACGTTCGCAAAAAACCTCACACCAAAGCCCGCTTATTTGCAATCATTCTCGATTTGTTTTTCTTCCCGTAGGTGCGTGTGGGGATCATTAAAATGTGCCTTCAAACGAGGCTTATCCTGCGCACTGTAAGCTGGTGATTTTATCGGTGACTGTACTGTAGTCTTTTATTGAATTTTCCTCGCTTCTGATTCACTTCTTTACAACAATTTCTAAGCAGCTGGTTATCTTCACTGGTGCCATATCTCCTTCCAATCGGGGGCATATTTTCTTCAATAGTGCAAATGCAGTGATCATTTTGAACAATGCGCGATTCCGGCCCTAATCGTTACGACCTTCCGTTCAAATTCAGTTTATATACATCACACTGGGGGTGGCTGCGAAAGGCTTCGTTTGCAGTTCTGAGAGTTCGATGGGCGCCTTTCGAATCGGTCGAGATTTGTCCACAAATTCTGTTAATATTAATGGCGCAAAGCATCTGATGTAAAGATGTAGTTATAACAAATCTATAAGGAAGCAAAAATAACATTTACAGTACACACGTAAACCTAATAGTCTTGTTTTATCTTGTTCAATCATCTCATTTTCACAACCAAATCGAAACGGTTCCGAGGTGCGTGACCGCGCCGAAGATGTTTGGAACTGCTGCTTCTGCAGTTCCGACTGAGATTCGATCGAAAACGAATAGAATGAAAGTGCGAGTGAATGATTTGTTAGCACCATTGGGCGTGTTCTCGAGTCCAAGCAACGAATACATATGTTATTTATTATGCTCGGTGGAGTTCGGAACGATCTCCCTTTCCACCGGCCATCGGCGTAAGATGACCTAAGGTTTGCTGCAACAAGAGCACCACCCATCTTCTGCCGATTCCCGGCCAGCGGTTAAGAGCGGGTTTATGTTTTCCCTCCCCAAGCTCCTCGTTAAAAGCCATTTTGTGCGTCAACGAAGTATCCTTCGATGTGTCCTCCGATTAGTCGTCGTCCTTACAGCGTAACGTCGCCAAAGTCCTGCAGCCACTTTTCGTACGCGGCCAGACTGTGGGGCGCAACCGAACGCCGGATGCGCTTGAGGGAACTGTGGAAGTCGCTTTCGCGAATGCTTCGTAGCTTGGTCGGGTCCATGTTTTTCACCTCTTCGACGTTTAGTTCTGCAAAGGAAAGAGATTTTGGTTGGGTTTTCGTTTGCCACGTGACCGAAGGGGACTTACCACGAATCGGTTCGAGTGCTGCATCACGGGCCAGCGCGGTCAGATCGGAACCCGAGTAACCTTCGGTGAGCAATGCGAGACGTTTCAGATCGGCATCTCCGAGCGGGGCGCCCTGCTTCTGGAGGAGTCGTCGGAGCAGCAACTCTCGCGTGTCCTGATCCGGCAGGGTCACGTAAACGCGCTTCGGAAACCGACGGAGGGCCGCCTCGTCGAGCTCCTGGGGTCGATTGGTGGCGGCCATCACG
>KE525327.1:101520-112342 GCA_000441895.2 Anopheles sinensis
GACCGTATCTTAGCGATGAGATTTTCAGTCGTTATCGTTATCCTTTCTTGTTCGAAAGCTCCCATAAAAAAACCTCCTTCGAAGCGAGGAAACCATCGCCCCGGCGCTTACCTTCATTGTGGGATTGTTTAATGGCCAATGTTTGCGGAGTTGTGCCGCCGTACGTCCTCGTCGTCGCCGTCGTCGTCGTCGTTGTCGCCGGGATGATGGTGGACCCGCCACCACCGCCCCGGGACGGTGTTGTGGTGCAATTTTCATTAAATGATATTATCCGGTTCTCGGAATTGTACTGCTTCGATTTGGGCTCCCGATAGGGGCTGTCACTGGCGGTCGCCGTTGAGGAGCTCGCGACCGGTGACCTCAGATTGGACGGGATAAACATGGGCAGTTTAAATTTACCCGCGGCCACCGTCGGGCTGCCCGTGCCGCTTGTGCTGCCGGGTGTGTTTCGCAGTGATTGCAGCTGCCTCGCTGCCGAGGACGAAGACGACGACGAGGACGACGTAGACGTGGAGTTCGGGTTGGAGGAGCCGTGAACGACGTATGTCGACGAGCTGTTGTGATGAGGACGATGATGTTGTTGATGATGAACGGCACCTGTTGCGGTGGTGGTATCACCCTGGCGGATTTCTAAGTCACTACTGAGTGTGAACGTGTTCTGACGCTGAAGGGGAGTGTGTTTGCGTTTTGCTACCTCACTAGCTTCGAGTTCGACCAATTCAAGCCGTTGGGCTTCCAACATGCACTCTGGTAGGAGAGGGAATTGAAAAAATAAGACAAATAACTAAGGGCAACTAATAAATAATGCTGATTGGAATAGGCTACTACAAGCAAATCTAATGCTAGCAGTCGTACAACAAATACATAAGCGTACATAAAAAGCAGAAGAAGCAATGCAAAGCCACTCAAAATGCGCTTAACAAATAGTGCTGAAAGAAGGTGGTACACACGAAACATCCACTAATCGATTCAACGATCTTCTACCTTAGATCTCTTATGTCCCCCGCTAACCGAACCATTATGCACATACGTTCACCTTACTTCAACAGGACACTGGCTGCTTCTTTTACAGTGTGCCAACCGTATCCTTCCGCTCATACGTACCGAGGAAGTGCAGCCGATCACGTGCCATGGAAAGGTTGGTTTGCATTTTATCGTGCAGCCGTTGCGCCCGTTCCCACACTTCGCCGCGGCCACCCCAGCACTCCACGGCGATGCCCCGCTCCAGCTCCAGGATGCCCTTCCGGTAGAGTTCGATGGCCAGCTCTTTCTGATCTGCAAGGGTAGAGTACGAAACGATTGAATGGCGGTTGCCCTGTTAACTGTCTGTAGAGGAAAGAGCTTTCAACACGTGTTCGATGTGTTTTGTGATTATTTCTAATCTTTTCAAGATCCCTTACCCGGAGCCACTTTCTGGCTTTTAAAAGGTTCGTTAAAGAGCATGGCGTTGAAATGTGATTCAGAGTGATTTGCTTGGTTATAAGATAAGTGTTTCGAGGGGCATCTTAGTAGATTGAAATCGATATCTGATTTGCAATCTATTTTTAAATAAATGATCTAGAGTCTGGCACATTGCATTTTCATGCATGGAAAGTATATTAAAGAAAGTCAGATAGTATTTTATTTACCATAGTGTCTTAGCATATTTACCATAGTGTCTTAGCTGTTTGTCTTTGCTTTGTTCTTTTTCGAGACGAATATAAAAAGATAGCTTAGAAACATGGCTCTGATTCCGAAATAGACAATACATATGTTTCAGATAAAGATTGTAAAACCGATGATGAACGAGATTCAGAAGTAAATTACGCCAGCAAACAATTATGATATTTGGAAGTGATCAGCATGCTCATTATTGTTCAACCCTAATCAAACAAAATTATCATGTAATGGCCATGTGCTGTATGGCGTCGTTAGTTTTTTTTTTTGCAGACAAAAGGATGGTAAAGTAAGTCAACCTTGGGAAGAGCAAATCGGTTCTCTAAATGTCTAATTTAGGTCGGGTTCAGTTGGCCCTTATGATAAATGCCTAATAGGTTCATAGTACCTTAAACATAGTCAGGAAAGTGTCAGCATTGATGATAGGTGATAAAGTTGAGTCAGGATAGAAACGGAAAATAACATTATAGATGTCGAAAAGATTGAAATTTTTGGTAATAAAATAAAACAAAAAAGAAGGATGCAACATTAATGTTATGCACCTGATACGAAATGTGAATCCATAAAGTCGTTTATCGTCACAAACCAGAGTGAGGAAATCATGTGCTTTTTTTCACTAATATAATCCACAAACATGTATTCGATACTTCAAACATAAATAATCTACACCAGCTTATCATTCCTGTCAGTTCAACCAAACAAAAACCACAGACGCTTTAGGAAGCCAAAATATGTGGTTTCAGGGTTAACCATAATATCACACATCACAAGCAACCTTTAGTTCATTGTCCACGAAGGTTCTCGTTATCGAAACGCGTTTTGAAGTATTTAAGTATAAATACCAGCACAAAAACAGCCACTCTAATATCATAAGTCGTTGATGTGTGTACGAGTTTGTACGATCATTCCGTAGGAAAACCATGTATTCAAAAATAGCATGGTTTGTGATCTTGTTCTATTGTTCAGTGAAAGCGTCCCAAGTTGCTTCAAATGCAGCAAAGGAATGCGCAACTAATACTGGCGAGCAGCAATGCTCTCAAAACGGGGTCGAGTTGTTGATGGCCAAATTGGACTACCTTCAAGCCAAGCTTCAAAAAAAGCAGCACGCAATGGAGCTTAGACTCAAGGAGCGCGATGAAGAGTTTGCCGAAAAGATAGCGAATCTTGAGACTGTTTTCAACAGGGCTGGTCACAACCTGACGGCACTGACAGAGCTATCTCATCAAATCCTGACGCGACTGGCCGCCTGTGCCAATCACGAGCAGATGCGCAGGGAAATCTCTCAACTCGACGTAGAGGAAGATTCATCCAAGACTGGACAACAGTCGTTGTTGGTTACTCCCGTATCATCGAATGGCTGCCAGCCTTCGAAAGGACCGTTCCGATCGTGCAAGGAGGCTCCAGCGAAAGCATCCGTCGTCTATCCGATCAAACTAAGCGATCAGGACGATGATCCACCATTCGAGGCGTTTTGTGAACAGAACAGTTTCGGAGGCGGATGGCTGGTGATTCAGTATCGCTTCGATGGATCGTTGGAGTTCTACCGAAACTGGACGGAATACCGGGACGGATTCGGGAGTCCCTATCAGGAGCACTGGTTGGGGTTGGAACGACTCCATCGGCTTACAGCCCAGCGGCCCGTCGAGCTGCTGATCGAGATCAAGGACTTCCAAGGTGCGTATCGGTTCGCCCAATACAAGGAGTTCGAAATAGGTAACGAAACGGAATTGTACTCGCTGAAAAAGATTGGATCTTTCTCGGGCACTGCGGGTGATTCACTCGGCCCGCACATTGGAAGCAAATTTACGACGAAAGATCGAGACAACGATTTGTATGGCACCAACTGTGCGGTAGAAAGTGAAGGAGCTTGGTGGTACAACAGTTGCCATTATGCAAACTTAAATGGAAGATACTTGGTAAAGGAGGGCCTCAAAGCAATTTGTTGGTATCATTTCAAAAATAAATGGGAAGGACTAGCATACTCCAGGATGATGATTCGAGTGCGCTAATCGCAACATTATCTTTTTTTTATCAGATTTTGGTGTAACTGTAAACTAAAACAACACCCACATTTTTAGAATAAACATTGCTGAGAATTTTATAAAAACAGGCCTTATTGAAAAAATATCCAAGCACAATGAATTAATTATTCTGAACAATCTGAAATGTATTACCTAAATCAACCACTTGTTGCTTTATTAATATTAAACCATCAATGGTCAGTCCTTTTCATAAATCTCGTTTTTTTAGCACTTTAATTACCTTTCTTTTGTATTTTAAATTATTTTATAGAAGTTAAGTCCAGGTAAGTCTAAAGTCTAAGTCGAATTTTCTATTTTCCTGCGAACTTTCCATTCAACTATGCATCCAGTAGCAGAAGTTTATGCTTCTTAAACCTCAAAATTTGTAGTCAAGCCACTGGTGCTCTGTTCCCGACGTGTGAACCGTTGAGATGCATTATTCTTTATTGAAAATACATAAATTTGCATCACACACCTATGCCATCCATGCCAGCAGGGAAAATTCAAAGCGGATGCTGCTGGTGCTTCTGCTGTCGGCTCGCTTTTGGCAGTTCCCAAGTGGAGAAAATTCTCGGGATAAACCATTTTTGGCATCGAATCGACTGCATCTCGTGCGGAGATGGTGTGGTATAGGTTTACCATGCTCGTTTACCGCAGCAGCGAACCATTCGGTGGCGATGGGATGCATTTCATTATCGCACCGGGATTGAATGGCGACGATGCAGCTTAAATGGATAAATCATACCTTGTTTGCAACAAATTTACAAACAAACGAACGAACCGAACGCTGAACAACTTGCTCGGTCGGTGAGGCTGCATGAAACACTGGTGGCGATAAAAAGTACATGAAATTCAATCTTCTGTATAACAAATGAGGGCTATGTTTCAATTTGAATACGTTTAGCAATCTGAAACCGGAATGATAATTGCCGAGCTTAAATTTATGCATTAGATGATGATGGTTTCCATTTGTCAGAATTTTCCAAAATATTAAGGAGAACAATTTTTTAATATCGTGAGAAGGCTACAATAACTCACAAAAGTCCTCGGTGTTTTCTTTTAAGTGAGAAAAGGATTTAATGTTTTAAACGAAAGAAAAAAGTGATAAATCTTAGCAGATAAAAACATCTTAACATCTCTTTATTACTATCTTTGGTCGATGCTCCCTAAAAACATCTTCGAAACAGCGCCTTTTTGAAACCATTCCAATATGTTTTAAACGTATATTTTAATTTAGCCTTTAAGAATACATATTTCTAACTGCATCCCTTAAGTTTTAGCAAATTAAGTTTATGTGCTTGTTTATATTGTAATACTAATCTTATCAAGGGAGAATATAATGGTATAAGGATATGAACAATAACACGCGCTCCGTATAAAGTTCCCGAACCAGGGTAAACTGGTTCATGTCGTAAAGACATCTATTATGATTTAAATTATGTCGTACATGAGCTCCAGTTAATTTGAGCTAAGTATGTTAAACACTTCCTTTCCATACGACGCTGTCACACGGTGGCGTTACTGAAAGGATACTCCAAGGACATACAACAAAGCGATACATCGTTCCTTACCGGGTAAGGAAGTCACTCATGCCTTGCACACGTATTACTTTCGAGTGTTGTGTCATGTCGTTTCGCTCGCTTCTTTTCGGTAGATTGCTATGAGCCTGAACCGTGAGTTGAATTTTCTTGAGCATCGCACCTCCAGACAAGTGACCTACGATGAACGTTGTCACCGAATAATGGTCGTCGTATGTTGTTGACACGAAAAATAACTGTCGGTAGTGATGTGGAAGCATCATCGAAGAGGAGAGCTGTCGACATGTTTCTGTGCTCTGTTGTGTATCTCCAGGTGCTGTTTTCACACCATTCAAATATGCAGCAGCATCCCCCCACTGTACAAGCATAGTCGGTTACGTGTCTTAAAACACCGGGGAGCTTTAAAGCTGCACATCAAGCTCGATGTCGTCCTAATGCATTCGGGATCTGCCCAGGGTTATCCATTTTAAAAGATAAAGCAAAAAGGACATCGATGTCGTCTGGAGAGAATCACAACATAAAAGCATTACAAAAGAGGGGAAAAAACAAATTGCTAAACTTCATTGCAGCATATTTTACAAGAGGGTGTCTGCTCTGGCTCTGTAGGATAGGTATCCTTTGTGCAGCATAACGAAGGAAAGATGGCGAGCACGCAAGCATCGTGCTTTTGTTCCGACGAAGCATCCGTCTGTCAGTCCGTTGCGCTTATTGTAAAAGCATATTTTGCCTTTGCCACCAACCCACAAAGAATTCCGGAGGCAAGTTCTTCTACTCGGAGGAAGCATGGTATGTTGGAAGTTGTTCAACCACCCACCACAGCAGGAGTATACCGCAGGAAGATCAAACAGACTACTGGGAAGCACAAGATTGTAGGAGGGCGAATCGAGCTGCTTTCCGGGCAGGAATTGCCAACATTGAATTCAAAGTAAGTGAGACGATCGGTGTACCTTTCCTTGGGTTGTGTGGGCAACGGGAAAGGAAGAACCTTTTAGCATTGCAGTGTAACTTCTCTCCCCAGCCAGTCGTCTTCTCGAGCGTGCGGGGAAAGAGAAATGAAACAAACGTGAGATGTTTCGTTGGCTGTTCGGTATCGAAAATAAATCGAATAACCGGCCGCCCTTAAAAACGAAGAAGGGTCACACTGTTGGATCGAAGTTTTATCGATTGACCAGGCCTAGGGCTGAAAATGCTTAGCGAAATGCTCAAACCAACCGTAACCGGTAAAGCAAATTTTTAAGGAGGTTTAATTTTCTCAAAAACATGCGTGGGTTGTTGAAACGCATTAAGAGCGTTTGCCATCAACAACATCAAGTGCTTCCATTTTCTAGTTAAATGTCCAACTCTTCACTGACCGAACACTCAAGTCGCGAGGCTTTCCGATCAATTGGTTTCGCATATTAAATCATCAAATGGAATTTCATCTTCACCCAAAACCTCACGCAAAAATCATCCTCCTCATAGGGGACTTTTTTTTAGCAGCATCATCACTAGGGGTCTCAGTGTTTGCTTGCGTAATGTTAGCAATCAAATATTACACCTCCACGTCGCTGACCAGCTCCGAAGCATTTCGCGGAGCAGGGAGGTGGGTGGTTCTGCTGTTTACTTTAATTCCGATCCATTAGCTTGGCTGCAGCTTGGTTGGCTGTTGGAGTTTGAAGAATACGGTGTAGCGAGAACTGCCGTCCCGGCGTTAAGCTTATGTTGGAGGAGTTGGTGGAATTATGCGCAGAATCGAAAATATGTTACCCACAGGACGAGGGAACTGCGTATGTGTGTTGGTACGTTGGACGCGGAGGTGAATGGACTTCCCTAAACGAAACGTGACTTGATATATGTTTTTAGGGTGAAATATTACACACGTAAACAACATATCGTACCTGAACTGGACAGTTTTTGGTTATAATTTTCATTACAGAAAAATTTGCGATGAATGGATTTAATTTATAAATCAAATTGCTTTAAACAAATATGTCTGCACAACGAGTTATGGAAACTACCTCAATAAAGAAACTTGCTTAAGCCTATGAGTCACGCTGGTTGAGATTCTCTAAATGGAGAGCGTTCAAACGGAAACAGTCTTGCACCAGCATGTTCTAACAGGTTTGGTCCTGTTGTGGCCATCCAGAGGAACACTAGGTTGCCCAACAAACCACCAATCGATGAACATATGGTAATTCAGCATGAGCTTGAGTATGTACAGGGGTCGACAAAGTTCACCTTAATTAACTTTTTGTTCCTAAAACATACTTTACTTTGCGTTTTTCAATACACAAAAAGTAAGTTTATTCATTTAAAAATTAGCTTTTTCAACTTTAAGTCTGACAAATAGATTCATTAACTGACGACCTCCTCGATGTTGATCCACAATCTGGGATATTTTGCAAAAAAATACCCGATAGTTAGAAATTTTCCTTCATTCTAGCTCGCACTCGGGAAAAGTTTGCCGACCCCTTCGATAAAGGATGCAACAGAAGACGATCGACCATGGTCGTGTGCCTCCCACAACATGCGGCATACCGGCTTCAACAAACACACATTTACACCTGCTCCGCCTTTCAGGTTCTCCCATCGACCCAACATAAGGGAGTTTATTGAGCGCAATCAAGCGTATCTCTCCAGCTTATCTTGTGGTTACCAGTGAGATTGCATGGTTTATAAATAAACACCGGAAAGGCGAATACGAAAAGGACCCCCGCAAAGGACATGATTGCGCTCTTCATCTGATAAGTGTGAATTAGTGAACTGACTGTGCGCGCAAGCAGAAGGATATGAAATGTGCGTATGGAGAATGGTTTGATTAGCATTTTTTAATTGGTTTTCACCAGCGCTAATGAGAAACGAGGGACAATATCATAAAATGAAGGGGTTCTTCAAGGGATGGGCCGACGTAAAGTGAGTATACTCGTACCATGCAAAACCCTATTTTTAAACGGCTTGCGAAAGTGTTTACACTAGAATATAAAATGGCAGAGATTCCTTCTTTAGATAGATCTTTACATCTGGATTATTTTAGGTATGTTGCTTGAAACTGAAAGAGAAAATTTAACTTGGAAGACGACAATCAAAAATACCGTAATCTTTGATATAAATAACTTCGATCATATATTTTAGTACACATGAAAGTTATTAAGGTCTGTAGCAGAACTGGAAGAGTCCTAATAATTTAATTGATGAATTTAGAATTCATTATTTCACACACCATTGTAACACATGAGTTAACTTTTAAGAATTACAGTTTGAATTGGTATTTTGTGAATTCATTCTTACATATCTTATAGATGTAAAATGGCTCAACTTTTTGCATTAAAAACTGTGAAAAAAGTATTAATAACGTGTTTTTAAATTTTTCTCAATTTTGCTGTGTTCCTCATGCGACCTCATATGACCGTGAAAAGCTTCATCATGTTTGCAGAAAATTGCGGCATCGAAATTATATGTGTGTGTATTTTAAACGCAATTTCCTTGTCCTTTGTTGGGTAGACGGCGTGAAACAAATAAAATCCTTGCCTGACACGCACCTTTCCTATGGCATGCTGCTTTGTTTAGTAAGTTCCATATCATTGATCGCCAATAGTATGTACACCTTTTGCAGACCCCATTGGTTGCACTTGATCCTAATACCAAGCGTAACCTTGTTGCAAAGATGATGGGGGGTGGCGGCAGGAGAATTAGGTCGAACAGCAAGCTCCAGGCAGGGTGTTGGACGCGGTTCGAGACTTTGAAAATTATAGTTCCGTGGAACACGCACCAGACCAGCAACCGGCAAACATTCGTGCCGTGTGAGCATGTTCAATCCGTCATTATTCCGCATCTGGAAGGACATTTATTTGGCACGGAGGGTAGGAGGACAGAGAAGAAATGTGGCTGAAGGTTCAATTTCCCAGACCTATTAAAGTCGTCGCGACAGGTTACGGTTGCCTTCACACCCACGGCCTCGCTTTTTGCGCCAAATGTCGGGGCTAGAATTTTTCTCTCCAACCATCAGCAATTTCAATGTCCAAAACGAGTGCAAGGGCGGTTTTCATTCGAGAAACTCGACTAGACACTTCGAAGGGGGAACCTTAATATTGACTTGTAACTATTTGAATATGTTGAAGCCTTCCACTGCAGTGATCTCGCCTTGTAATCGTACCATGGAGGATGGTACCAGGATTAACTTATAGAAAAAAACGTATGTAAGATGGTTTTTACCATTGATTGCAAACATTGAAGAGCACATGGACACAAGCCGAACAAATAGCAAAGGGATAAGAAAATGTGGCTTTGTCCGCAAGCTCCATTGTTTGGAGCTTGGGAATGAAAAAAGGATGATGTTTCCACTTTCTTTGTCTGAGTGTGAAGCAATCCTTCTGGTGTGGAGCATTTTTATGCTTTCTTTCAAACAAGACTTGTTCCAAGCTTTCTCGAGCAGACGTTTCAGCATGAAGGAAAGGTACGTTTATCCGTCTACCAAACGTTTGCAGGAATTGATTAAACTTACAAGACGTAACTCTGGTGATATTCTTTACGACCAGATGGGTTGGGGTGTGTTTCGACCGAGGCAAGATAAAATTTTCATATCCTCACAGAAAAAGTGGAACAAGCATCCAGAAGGTGGAGCGAAACAGGGCATAATTTACGATGTTTGGCTCGTAACGTTGGTAAAGGTTGTTAACCAACGAAACCATCAAACGATCGTACTTTTGTGTAACGTAAATCTACATTTTCCATCATTACGAGAGACAAACAAATCAGGTAGATTATTTTAAAAATTTGAATATTAAATAAAATACCATCATATGATTTTGAGTACAAAAAGAAAAGTTCGATTAAAAGCCGGATCAAAACCGGAGAGGAAAATTAATACAAAATGGAAAAAGAATCAGTGCTCCTTCTTAGTCCATTCGATTCGTTTTGTACATCACGGTTCACCTTAAAACCCAACAAGAGCAAGAGTAGAACACACAAACGCCCTTGTCCGTGAACCCTTCAGTCCAACGACAGCAGTGCGGACAAACGCGAATTACGGTTAATCCGTTTATTAGTGACCAACATTTTACTTCCCTTCCTGTCCGCCAACCAGTCACTCTTCAACGGGTCGTTATGTTTACGAGTTGTTCCTTTTTCTGTTTTGTTTTTTATTGCCAACCCTCCGGTCAAACATTTTTGTGCTCATATCAGGTCCCGAGGTTCGACGTAAAGAAGGCAGAGAAAAGCAGGGAGCTTTTGACGAATAAAAATGAGAATCCTTTCCGGCACGTCGATTGCCCGGGAGGAATCCTCGGTCGAAAGGGGAGGGAGCTAGTATTAGGTGCGCAAATAAAAAACGGCCGTTTTTTCATAAGTTTATTTTTACTCGTGGCATTTTTATTTGTGGAAATAGGGTCAATCAAAGTATTGGCCATTATTATTTAACACTTTCTTCCACCTTTCGGGTAATTCGCGGATTCCTTTTCTGAAAAATGATTCGTTTTTCGACGCAATCCAGGTTTCCAACCAATTCTGGATCTCTTCATAGGAGAAGAATTGCTGGTTAGCCAATCCATGTGCCATGGATCGGAACAGATGGAAATCCGATGGTCCCAGATCCGGTGAATACGGCGGGTGCGGTAAAACATCCCATTTGAT
>KE525327.1:119070-136453 GCA_000441895.2 Anopheles sinensis
ACATTTTGTAGTGCAATAATAAAAATAAATTGTACCACATTGCCATTGGGGCCCAGCATAAAAACTCTTCTGTTCTGCCGAGGTTGGAACCATAGATGGAAGTATATTGCCGTGATGGTCAACATGTTTTGTTTTTGGTATTTTTTCTGCACACTCCATAAATGTCAGTATTTCAGAGATGGTTGCACACTCTTATGACATTTGGTATATGAAATTAGCGCTGACGTTAAGAAGTTGCTACAAGTTCCAACGTTTTTGACCATGAGAATACTTATTCGATTTTCGTATTAAATAAAAATTTGAATGTATTTGATGAAAAAATAATAGATGTAATACAGCAAGCAATACCGACTTTGAGGAATCGACTCAGTGGGATTTAAAACCATGTAGCAGACCTAGACCAAATAATGAATGTAAACAACTGACCCGATAGAATATTCATCCACAAATTGTAGCAAATTCTTAAGATATGGATAAGCAATATGTATTAATTAAGTTCAAACATCGTCCTGAATATGTTAAAATTTAAAAATAGCTTTAAACGTATATAAACAATCAGTTTTCCGAACGTGTAAATGTTATTTGTTATGTTAAGCTATGTTTAATATATTTCATTTCACTAAGACAGTGCAAAACAAACACTAGAATAGTGTATCAAGTTAACAGTGTTTTTTTTGAAGTTGAAAATAATCAGTATAATATTTAAAAAATCGATATTAGTGATGAAACTTTAGTAAAATCTTATTTCTGGAGAAAGATATGAGAAACAACCACAAATCACATCACTTTTGAAATACTCTGATACAATCGAATCCCGTCGTAGATTTCATATCCATCATATGAATTGCATAATCGAGTTGGAAAAAGGTCAGTTAAGAACTGCTCAATTACCTTCATTGTCTTCATCAATTTTCAGTGCCTTCGAAATGTATTCGAACGCACGTCGGTGGTGATGCTTCTGCTTGGCCAACAGAGGATCGCCAGGACCGACCTGGCTTCCGCTCGCCGACCGTTGGATGGACATTTCGCGACCTTCACCGTTGACTAGGATGCCACTGTGTGAGCACTGCAAAGGATGTGCTTGCTGCTGCTGCTGCTGTTGCTGAGCGTCGCCCAAGCTGCTCGGATGCTGCTGCTCCTGCTGCAGATACTGCTGCTGTTGCTGCAGCTGTTGCGGCTGATGCGTAGCGGGCGATGCGTGGATACTGTGGTTGCTATGGCGATGGTGATGATGGTGATGATGATGGTGACCGTGGTCGGTGTTGATCACAATTTCGAGCCCGCACTCTTTCTTCACCGGTTTGTATACGACTTTGGTGGTAAAGTTGTACACGTAACGAAAGATAATAAACAACTGATACAGCAGCGAACGCAGAACGTTGAACACAAAGATAACGGGGAACGAAATAATGTAAAGGTTCTGCTTATGCACCGAGCCGTCACATCGTTTGGTGGCCGTGCTGTCGCCCGCCCCGCCAGAACCACTTCCGCTGCTGCCCCCGCTGCCACTTCCGCTGTCCAGATTGCCGGTCTCGCCGTCGTCGCTGGCGTCGTGCTGCTTGCTGATGCTGCCGGTTCGAGCCTTCTTACTAGGCGATTTGCCAGTTGTGGTTAGCGTGTATTTGTTGCGAACCATCGGTCACACCAGCGCGTCGGCTGTGAGCCTCTAGGTTATTTTGGTTGCTTCCGCCGATCTGGTTGCACCTTTTCGCTACCTCTGAAGAGATGTCTCGTCAATCTTCAGTCACAGGACTGGTTCACCCAGGACCATCTGTAGGGTTCAAACCTATTGGTCACCCATGAGTTGGTGCTTCAAACAACACAACGTTGAATGGTCAGAATTTTCTCTACAAGAAACAAAGACCAACACACTACGTCGAGGAGAATCCTAGCAGGATTGAACAATCAAGTTAACAGTTGACGTTCTAAGCTCACTACGAAGATTTTTCACGATTCACATAATACACTACTCGAAACAAACGTACGCACGCTCCGCACGCAGGAAACACGTACGCGCTGAAGGATGCTTCAAAGGAATAACGACGGACAGCGGGACTACCATGAAGAACCTTTCTTTCTACACATTCTTCACGAGGACTACCAGTTGCCGTGAGGACATACTGTGTATTCACTACTCATAATCCCCTTTGAGATGCTCCGTGTGCAAACACAGCAACCGAGTTGTGGTTGCAGGAAGGACAACGCCAGCACACACTACACGGAAGGGCTTTTCTATTCCACTGCACTACGAAACCGACGGAAACAAAGACTGGGCTTCTGCTTCCGAAGGCTACCGTTGCTACACGATGATTCCTGCTTCCTGCGCATTGCACTTGCAGACGCAGGAAGAAACAGATAAATCTATACCACAAGGGCACACAATGGGAACCGATGCACTACAAGAAAATGTGTTTATGATCGGAAGAAGTGTACACTCCCGAACAAACAACATGCAACATCTGAACGAAAAACACTACTGTCGTCTTGTGGAGTAGTGTTGGCAGAATCGGGATTTGGAAGACTCGAAGATTCGATCCCTTCTAGGGATTGTAAAGATTCAAATCCCATTTGACGGATTCTAGAGATTTGATTCGATTCTAAGGATTCGAATCTGTTTTGATTTGTTTGGGATTCGAATCTGTTTTGTTCTGTTTGGGATTCGTAATTGAGGAGTTCTACCATTATTTTTATCTGACGCAGTGACAATGATTCAGACCAGGACCTGGTTTACATGTTAAGTGTATTTTTGTTCAAATAAAGACTCGACATTGAGAATCGCGATTCATGATGAACAGAACTACTTACAGCGGTGAACCTCACATTGGAAATGTGTGACATGTTTTTATTACACAAAAAGCGAGTTATCAGTATTGATCTGATTAGAGTTTAGATTAGGATAACCGGTAAAATCCCAAATGAAGCCCCCTCCTTGTTGCATCGTCGGCATATTTTTCCACATTTGCGCCTTGAAAGTATGCAACGGGTGGTACATGCATTCAGTTTGAATTTTTGAACCGTTGAAATACCGTTAGAAGTAGAAACGTTGAGATTTAAAGGATTTAACTATTCGAGATCCGCGGGGTCCGCGACAGCCGAGCGGTAGCGTTGGTTAGAAACTCGGCCCATGACCTCGACGGCGTGGGTTCGAATCCCATCCGAGACCGGGCCCTCCCCTGTACGAGAGGAGTGACTATCCACGTTACATAAGGGAAAAAGTCTTGTAAGCCCTTCATAGGGCAGGCATGACCAAAGAGGTCGTTACGCCAAAAAGAAGTAGTTTTTTATGACTTCAGCTTCCATTAAAAAGTTATGCTAAAACTTTTGCAAAAAAGGCAGGCCGAGCTCTTGTAGTACTTACTTTGCAGATTGATTTCCAAACCACCGTAATTTCGCCACAAAACGCTACACACCAATCAACCTGAAAAAGCAGTCTTGGCTAGCATATTCCTATCCCTCGTGTTGTGCTGCCAAACGTCAAATTATCGCGCATGGCGATTGTTTACAAATACAAACGGTTCAGAAACTACGCGTACTGATCTCGATAATAGAGCCGCTTTGTATAAACTATTGTAGTCATGGATTCATCGGACGATAACAGTGAAAATGAGAATTCCTCAAACGCGGAACAGGAAGAATCTTCTTCCGAGGAGGAAACCTATAATGATTCTGAAGAAAACGACGACGAAGATGGTAATTCTGCACAAGAGGAGTCGGACGAAGAGTTAGAAGAGAATGAAGATGGAGACGTGGTTAGTAGAAATAACGCATAGTCCGACAGGCAACTGTGAATAAACTTTTAACTCCTTGTTTTTTGAAGCCCAAACTAGCAGAAGCGGAGTTTAAAGAAATGCCATTTGAAGATTTACTTCAATTGCAAAAGAAACTGGGATCCAAAATGTACAATGAGGCCATATTCGGGACATCCAGAGAAAGGAAGGTAAAGGGAGGACCATCGAAACCTGCCAAGAAGCTAAAACGGGGCAACAAATCATCAAGCAGTAGTGAGTCGGACGATGACAGCGGCCCAGAAGAACTGACCTCGAAGCGAAAAGTTCCGGCTCTTGGGATGGCGAAGAACAAACGCTTAACGACGGAAGGCCCCAGAGATCCTCGTTTCGACTCCAAACATGGATATTTCAGCGGTCGCCAATTTAGGAAAAATTATAGCTTCATAAACGAGCTGCGGCAGAAGGAATTGAAGAAATTGAAACACAATCTGGATAATGCAACCGATCCCGAGGAGGCCGACAAGATTAAATTTGTTATTCAACGAACGCAGAACCAAATTCACGAATATAAGAAGCAAAAAGCGTTGGACGAAGGAAGGATGCTTGAAAAACAGCAGGCTCGCCAGGCCATCCAGGAAGGAAAACGTCCGTTTTACGAACGTAAAAGCACGAAACAGGCCAAGGCGTTGGTTGAGCAGTACGACAAACTTAAAGAGACCGGCCAACTTGCGAAGCATATCGACAAACGAAGAAGGAAGGTCACCGGTAAAGACAGGAAAAAGTTGGATTTCGCTACGTAACGCCATTGTCTTATATTTTGCAGTTGGGTTCAATAAATGGCTCTTCTAACCAACACGTAACATACGAGCTTCGCGTTTCTCTTGCAATTCTTTGCGTTGCTCTTCGACGACCTGTCGTCGCGTTTCCAGAAACTGTTGATAATCCACGGGATCCAGTTCGTTTACTATTTCGATTCCACAGGTACGGGCCACACCAACCAACGCTTTACACATATGTTCCAACGATAGCAGTGCGTTCGGTGGATCTTGCAGCTTAATTTGAGCGATTTCGTATAAATGCTTTCGTGTGATTTTTCCTGCAATCTCTTTACCGGGGTTCATTGCGCCACGCTGTATTCCGGCAGCCTGCTTTAGCAAGAATGTAGCGGGAGGAGAGTGAATTGTAAGCTCGTATGCCCGGTCGGACGTTACAGCAACGCGGCACGGCAAAGGAATGCCTTCTTTCATATCTTTCGTCCTTTCGTTGAAGTCTTTGCAGAATGCTGCTATGTTGATACCACGCTGTCCCAGCATAGGACCAAGCGGAGGACCGGCAACTGCCATACCGGCGGGGATGTTTGTACGTAACTTGCTTGTGTGATTGATTTTGTCGAAGGTTTTCTTCATTGTTTTTAATCGGCCGGCGGCTTTGGACATTGTGGCTAAAATGATGAAGAGTTTGTTAATACTTGCGAAATGAATGTACTGAAAATTGGCACTTACTTGTGGTATTTTATGGAAGATTTACAATAAAATCTAATAAGCAAATACTTGCGATGTTGTGAATGAATTGTCAGTGTTGTGTAATTTTGTCAACTAGAGATGGAATGGCGGAGTTAGATCGGCAGGGGATTATACGGGACATTTCCAATCCGTTCCGAATTTAAAAATATTTAGCACCACATTCTTGGGGCGCGTGGCCGGCCCCGCGGCATAGGTCGTATGTTCGAATCTCTAGTCTGTAATTGCCAGTGTAAACGATATAGTAATAAAAACTGTGTTTTTGCCAGAGCTCGGTAGGAATGAAATGATTTGCTCCTGGAGCTTCAATTCCCATCGCTAGTATCAACCGAATGTTCCTTTGAATGTGTTTATACTGTAGAGTTGTGTTTCAAATATTTCAAACCTGATTCAAACAAAACAAGGACATAAGCCATTCCGTATCTGTTGCATACCTTTAGGCTCGGAGTATCTTGATGCGGGTTTTAGTAAACTTTCAAATCACGCACACTTAAAAAATACACTATGGAACTACACCTTTGAATTTTTGGTACTATTTTGCATGAAATAAACAAATTTGGGGAACAAATGTGATTTCAAAATAAAGTGGTCGAACTAATTCATTGATTTTTAAATACTTTGCCTCGATCAAGATCGAAATGGAAATAATTATAAATCTCCTGCGAGATTTTCGTGGTCTGAATAACGTGCTGTATAACGTATGCATAAAAAAAAATAGACAAATTTTCATCGAAGATAAGAAAAAAGTTAACCAAGCTAATTGAATGAAGTAAATTTTATTGTAAAGTTACATCCCTTAAGTACTTAAAAAAATATTCTGAAGGCCAGTAAAGTGGCCATATGGTACTTGGTCGAAACTTTAGTCATAGCCGACAAAACCATTCATGTAAACATGATTTTCGGTAGTTGTGTGGCCTGGATGACCACCATCTGCTCCGCTTGAGCTTTTAATTGCTGGAATAGAATAGAGAATAGAGTTTGAGAGTCGTCAAGGTTTTATCAGTTGGAAATGGTCAAGGGACATATATAGGGTTATTAGTGCTGGTATCGATAATGATATTTGACCGATTTTCCGGAAACATGTGTTACAGGAGCTTCGAGCCGTTTGGTTTGAGTGGCTGGCCTAGATTGACACATCTGTATAACAATCTACATCTTTTCAAAGATTTTCTTAACTATTTGGCCAGTTGAAGTGACATTCTGGTACAAAAAACGGAATGATTAGGCCATTTTTCTTTCTGCCTGTCGTTACGGCCTATGTTGCAATGAAGGGTCCCTCAGCAAGGTACGTGGCCGGACTAAGGCCCCCAAATGATTTTTTAACCCCTCTACATAAGTAAAACAATACTCAAAAGTCCATATCAGCTGAGTTTGGTGGAAAAGAAATATTTGACAACATCTAACAAGTTCGTTCCGCGATAATGCCAGAAGTTTTTACACGTAATCAAACGTAGACGGTTTTCTGTTTTGGTCACCGAGGATTCAATTTTGATGATAACCATGTCAAACTTGTTCTGAATTTAAAGAAATGCTACTCTTTATGTTATTTTCAACAGAAAGTTTCTAGCGTTTTTGGTTTTCCCAGGAAAAATCGTCAAAATTTGTCTATTTTTTTTAATGCAAACGTTAGTATTTAGCTAATGAAATTTTGCGGTTTTGAAGTCAAGATAAAACATACATTCCTGCCATAAGATGATGACCCTCACCCTCAGCACGGACGAATAAATCCATTCAAATGGTGCAGCCAATTTTCATACATATTACGTCAAAGGAACCGCACCTTTGACGAGATATGTATGAAAATTGATAGCTCGATGTTCGATTAATTTGATCGAAGTCCGTTTTGAGACTGGATAATGTATACGTAAAAGTAAGCCGAGCATTTGAGAAAAAATACCCTAAATATAAAGTAAAAATTGTGTCCAATATTTAAATTTAAAGTTTTAAAGTCTATTCTAGAGTGAACTGAATTATACATTAATCTGAACGCACGAAGCTACACGTTTCTTAATGAGTAAATCCGCTTTGAAATATGCATATTACAAGATGATAATCAGATGGGATGTTTTCCATAACACATCGGAGGGCAATTTGACACATTTTGCAAAAGCTTCTAAACACTTCCGATGGCGTATTATTACCCGCGGAATGTAAACTACATTAATATAACCGGAAGAACGGGAATTAATGCGTTCACTACCGCATTATACTTTCTCGGTTAGCACTGATTCAATAAACGAGTTGCAATTAAACACCTTTCAAGTTCTGGCTCGAGCTAATCAGTTCAGCGGTTGGACACATGAAATGAGCTCGCTGCAGTTCGAAAGGGTTGTTGCCTTTCGTCTTAGCAAAACGTATGTCGTAAGATTAGAATGGACATGTTTGGCAATATTCGATAAGACTGCGAAGTCATCTCGCATAGAAATTCAAGCGATTGCCGTTGGTGCAACGAAAGGTAAGGAACCTGATTTGATGCCCACCTCGTGCGTTCGTTTGCAGTACAGTTCGTTAGAAGCTTCTCTGGCACGTGTTAAATGTCATCATGTCTCATGCCGGTTATTTATTTTTTTTTGTCCACGCTGTTGATTTGATGTGCGTTCTTTATTCACGTAGGTGCTGGATAGAAGTCTCGTATGCGTATGCTCGGCAACACGTGGCCTCTCGCAAATGTGCCAACATACTCGTTCGGAATTGCTCTAAGGTGTTCAATTTTCGACGCAGGATGATTCGATGCAATGCGAAATCTTGCTGACCCATCGTTCTTCTTCCGACACAACCAATTTCGGCTGGAGGCATGGAATGTGCTCGGGTTTCTTGCACGCGTAATCATAGAACGTATGCTGATCGTATGCGGAAGTGTGGCACACTTACGCTCAAATTCATGCTGATTGCTACGGAAAGCGCGTGTCCTGAGCTGTATTTTTTAATGTGGCAGTAGGTTTCGAATAACCGCGCGTGTGAACAGTTTAAGTTGACATAAAATTTGTTTATAAGCATGTTTATGCATAAAAAAAAACAATTAGGCTAACTTTCATCGGTTGCAGTTAAAAACAAAAACAAGAAGTAAATAATACTTCAGCTTAGTATTAAAAAAAAAATTGCTGGGGAGTCCGGCGACCTTTCAGCAGTTGACCGGAACTTTGACCATAGCCGACTAAACTATTTATGTTTTTTCAGTTTTTATGGCCTGCACAACAACCTGTAGCTTCTGATATGTTCCATGTGGAGCAATAAACGTTCGTTACAGGGATATAAGGAAAAATAACAGAAAAGTTGTAATCATATGACAATGTGGCAAACATAGCTAAAAAATTGCAAGCTTTTATAATATAAAAATAAATTCCACTTTGGCTTATGGCATAGAAATATTTAGGGAAAGGGGCCCCCGATTATCCAACAGCGGTTCGAAGACTTTCTTCCCGTTGATTGTCAGTCTCAAAAACTTCTCCTTCGTTAGGAACTTGGTGTAGGCGATGTACTCAAAATAAATCGTTAACATAATTTGAAGGAACACGTGAAGTGTTTCGCCAGTCGTTGCCATATTAACTACGTTACAAAATTCATGATTATCTCGAATTCAAAAAATATGTTTAACCGGAGTTCTAGCCCTTGTTTTTGGATGCCTGACCTCGACCTACACTTCCGCATAATGTTGCTATTTTCTCAAGTATTTCAAGACTTGGTGGCCAGTTAAAGCGATCTTCCGGCTCAAAGAACGGACTTTGCCGCTTTGCCTTCTGTTCCACATTAAGGTCCGTGGCCGGAACCAGGCTTTCAATTGAAGTTTTAGTAAAACTCCAAAAATTACACATCAGTTGAGTCTATTGAACACGAAGTGTCTCACAACATCTCACATGTTCACTCCGCAATCACTCTCGAAGTTCAAATAAATAGTCAAACGTATTTGGTTTACTAATAAGGCCACAGCGGATTTAATTTATATGATAACGCTCTCACATTTGTTCTTCGTTTTTCCATAAAAAAAAATGTTGAAACTAGACCAATGTTATAATACATAGGTTATTTCATTATTGCTGGCAGATGTGCAAAAATTAGGTACAGATATTTCATCTCCTGCATCCCACAAAAAGTTAAAGCGCCTGAAGCCACGAGATAAACGGTGCTTGAATTAAGCCACTTAATTTCACTGCAACCGCGTGAAGGCACAAAGAGTGACTCAGTGCGTGCGTTTACTGCAGTTGCGCGTAGTAAACGCGTTTGGTGATCGACGCCTCCATGTTCGCTGGTGGTAGTGCAAGGCCGGAAAATTCATAGACGAAAACGCCGTGCTATAGCGGCTGCATGCACTAGACGATCGGTCGCGTCGGGCGCACACCGTTCAGTTGTTTATAAGATCGCGACAGAGCAGCACGCGAGGTGCTTTCACACGCGGGCCATCGACGGTGTTGGCATTACTGAGGGAGCGGTGTACAAAACAGAAAAGGTGTCTTGCAAAACCTTCCCCGTCGGGTGCGCGGATTGTTTGAAGGTGTTGTTTTTATTTGTGCAGTGGAACAGTAGCTAGTAGCTGGGAAGGACCCAGGGGAAAGAAAACAGAGTGCGTGCCTGGTCGAAAGATAGGGCAAGAATTTGGTGAGCAAGCAAAACCCCGCTTCGTAGGCAAGATACTTTAGCCCTCCAAAGTAGTGAACCGTGGTGCGTACTAAACGGAACGGCGACATCTAGGCTCGGAACATCCGCGCAGGCTTCGTGTTTACCCAACAACGCAACCCAGTGCGAGTGAGTGTACGAATATATTCACACAAGACCGAGCGTGGACGCAAGGCCTGTGTGTACGATCATCGCAACGATCATCATCATAACATCATCTGCATCGATCCGATTAGTTAAACGACGTGTAATCTGTCTTGCTGTTGCTTTTCTTGTCCTTCAACCCGTGATATGGCGATTGTTTTTCTTAGCTACATCGATGAAATTAAAAGTGAAATGACGACCTGGCGTGTGACTTCCCGAACCGTCATCAGTTGTGCAGGCAAATCGGGTCCCGTTTGGCTTTTTTCGGCCTACACCTCTACGTACCTTTTACCACCACGGTTGGTGTTCGGTGGCACGTTTCTTGATTTGTTTTTGATTTGCCAAAACCATGTTTGCTACATTGCAGTGCTTCCTTTTATAGCCTCCGATCGCTCCAAGCCATGTGCGGGCGTAATGGAATTCGGCGCCAGCTGGCAGCAAAAGCTTTGCCAACGTACGCTCGAAATGAAAACGTATGACCACTGCATTCGTTGCGTGCCTTATAAAATCATCGTTCCGCCTGACGTACTTACGCTGGGCTGGGTTGGTTAGTGTGACGAAAAGGCTTAGTACACACGTGCACCGCCACGCCATATACCCGGGATTCCCACACCGGCAGGGCGCCAGGAAATGTTCCTCCACCACGGAGTGCCATTTGGTGTAGGTGTGCTTGTATTTTGGCCGCCCCGGGGATTTGCAACGCGCAAGGAACGCTTCCGTGGGCGGAGTTAGTTGGTTTAAAAGGAGCCAAACGCAGGCTTTGGAGTGATCGTACGCTGAACTATTGTTGTACCGCGTATGGGATGTGTCACTTTGTTCGACACGCCGTTCCACGAGACGGGGATGTCATCGACGGGTTTAAACAAGAGAAAATAAACCACCTCTTGGGTCGCGAAATTTATTGCACACGTTAACCCCGACCCGTCGTCGACCGGTTTGGATGTGGGAACCGATTTTGCAAACAGCGAACGTATGGAAATAGATAAATTTGTGTTCAGCAACAATTTTCACAATCAAAAACCCCAACCTAAACGTCAAATGGTTCGCGAATGCCATAAACCGAATTGAATTTCCTACCGGTTTTTCAACCGACCGCACCATCAAAGAGCTTCATTAGAGTATCGCTTTAATTTGCGAAAAAAAAAAACTCACGTTCGCTCAACAATAAAACCGCCAAACGGCCGTGAACTGTTCCAAATTGTAAGCGAAAGGATTGCGCGCAAATGTAAATAAAGTCGAACGAAGCACGGTTACCGGGGCATTAGGATTGTAGAATTATTGTACAGGTTTATTTGGTGTTTTTTTTGGTAACTATTTTTTTTTGGCATTCGATTTGTGTTTCCCGTTACCATCGAATTGGATAATCTGGTCCATAACTGGTCGAGTGGCCTTCAGTTCTCTTCAATTAACACCTCAATATTGCAACAAAAGAAATTAATATGTGCTGTGTCATATGAAGAAGTGTTTCGATTTTAAAGTATTGTTTTTTTTGTTGCTGTAATTTTGTTTACATTGTACGAAGGGATGTTAGTGTGTGTATCTCTTATTTTTCTTTTCGCCCATTTTGTAACATACAGGACAATTCATGTCGCGCACACGTGACATCGATTTCCATTCACGCCGGAAATTTTAACGTTAAGCCGTTGCCGCGCGCGCTCCCGATTAGCATCTCCTGATTAAACAACCCTTTTAAACCCAGCACAGGAACAAACCCGTTCCTTGTGTTTCGTTGCTTCGAAGCACGGCTGGAATCGCCGCTATAAATCATTATCAAGTGCGGAGGGATTCCCTCTATAAAAGGGAAAAATCACGGGAAGCACGGGTTGCTGATCAAACCGATTCAAAATACGGCTGCTTAAACTGATTAGCAATGATTTCGATCCGGTTCATTCCGGGCCAAGAAATCATGCTCGTAACGAGACGGGATGGCGTAACGAATTACCCTGGAGGGTGGGAAGGGATGTTTGGATGATTGCCGGTTTTACAAACGTCCGAGGTACTTTATGTTTGCCCGGTCATGATACAAGTGATCGTGGATCGTCGATCATGTTGTTCCATGTACACAGTATACCATACCATAAATTGAATTCTATCGGTTCGAATCGTTTTTAGTTTTCCGGTTGTGTGGGGTTTTAGGAATTTCTTTTATTTTCTATCACCCGTTGTATTCGCGTTTTTTTTATCGCTGTGATTGATGAGTATGTAAAGGCGATCTCGTCGAAGGTACCTTGGAAGGCTGAGGCTGTTGCAAATAAGAAACTTTACCTGTTACCCAATTACAATGTGGCGCCGTCGTTTAAGCTTAGCTACCGTGTTCTCACGGACAACCATTTCTCGGGAATGTGCTTGAAAGTGCAAACATCTGTTCCTGCTCATTCTTCGCTGCGCACGCGAGATAAACAATAGAATTGAATAATTACCCAGACGTAAAACGGTCTAGCATCGATCATTTGCCAGCGGCCGTGAACATGCTCACTGAGCTTCTGTGGCCGGAGCAGTGTCTTGCGGCCTTACGGAGGAGGAAAGAAACAGTTTGAAAAATTAAACCTCGCCTCGATTGCCAAATGCAACCGTTTTGTCGATCGATCCGTCAGAAAGATGTCTACGAGAGTGGTGACGACGAACCTGCTTCTCGCGTACACAGCAATGCGCGTTTGACCTTCGGCACGGTTTGACGCGCACTGCAATTACTTTCTCAAACTTCCCTCGGTTCGGGTGTGCCCCTCGGGGCAGGGGGTGGTGGCTGGTGTGAGCTGAGGTCTACACGATGTTACGCCGGGGGCGAACCATTTGGAAGGTCGGCGTAAAGGGCTGGCCGGGTGAAGCTGGGCCGCGCGGATGAGGCCAGTAATGAATCGTTTCACTGCCACATGTTGCCGAATGGGCCGCTCGAGGGGTGGCCATTTGGCTGTTGCAACATTCCACCGATTGAATGGCATCGTTGGAGGCATTGCCGAACTGGCGTATGTGTGTTCGAAGGGGTACAACGATACAAGCGCCCGGCTCCTCCCCAGAAGGAGTAAACTCAAAAGGACGTCAACAAGCGCTAGAAATATCCAAAGGCTGCCGGCAAAGTCAAGCCGTGTGTCCTTTTACTTTACAACACCGGATGTCGGACAAAGAAAGGCTTGGAATGGAAGTGACACGCACAGACGAAAGGAGAGAAAGATTGAGTGGAGGTCAACGAAAAGAAAAGTAGGGAAAAAGAAACCATGGTTCAGCTGCAGCTGATTCCACACTCAACACAATGTACACACTCTACAATCGATACCCTACCCTACAGTGGTTCTCAAAGTAGGTGAAGAGGTTACTAAAATGATGTCAGCAATATTTACGTATTTCTTTTACAACTGATGGACACGAAGGGAAAAGCTGTTTGTATGCATTATCAGTTCTTTAATTTCGAAAGATTTAATCGAATAAAATCCAGTACATATAATCGAATTCATGGAACAGTGATATGGTGTATGACACCCATATAGGCTTATAATGTTTGGAAACCATTTGTGGTGAATAATATTTGTGTGAGTGCAATGTTGATAACTACAAAAGAAACTATACATTTGAAGATCTTTTTTGCTGGCTTTAGGGAACAAAAAAGCAAATAACCTTTATCTGCAAATGGGTTCACATAAACACAGTCATTTTTTTTTGCATGAATACGCAAATTTGTTGTTCAGAACCGGTACGCGAAAAAGCCAGAGGTTCATAACATTGAATTGGTTGTGGTTGAGATTTTAATAAAATTCCAGTTTTTGTAAATATATGCGCCACACATTTCTAATGAAATCCTTTCCAAATGTTTGTCTTTCCCGCGTTTTGGTCAAAAATGGGCTTGAGAAACCCTGCCCCATCGTTTTTTTCGTAGCGGGCGCGCGAAGGATCTCCCGTCACGTGCTCACGTTTTGGCTCACGCCGGATTTTAACGATCGCGTACGGTTCGTTGACCATCGTCACGGTGATGCTGTGAAATGCGGCTCGATGGCGGACACGCCGAAGAGAATGTGAAGTTGATGAGCCGTTTATGGCTACGCAAATTTTCTCCCCATCGGCGGCCCCACGTGGTGGGCACATGGCGGAGGGTAAAAGCGGCGGTTCCGTTGTAATGTTGTTCATTGCGGTAGGACGAAGATGTATACGTGTGAATGTGTGATTTGTTTTTTCGTAGACACTTTCTTAGCAAAAACCCCAATCAACCGGTTCCTACCGGTTGTTACTTGATCGCCAGGGTAAAGTAAATAACAAATCCGATCGGATGATCGATTTCGAAGAATGGTTAACTCTCGGTAAAGTGTGGCTTTGGTTTCTTCTTGAAATGGTTATACCCGTGAAGGAGATATGGGTAAAATAACGTGCAGGATTGGTTGCCGATCTGTACAATCGTCTTGCGCCATCCGACCAAAGTCACGTGCAGAAAAATGCGTGAAGGTGTCGCGTGTTCGACGACGTGTGTGCATCAATCGATCTCGCTTGCACGAGGGCAACATGCACCTCATGGGATATGTGTCCCATGGCGGTGTCAAGGCACCGTTTCACCACTCATCCGCTTGGGACAACCGATCGAACCGGTTCGTACACACTTTCGGTTCACACAAATTGCAGAGAATCGGGCACCCTGCTCGAGAGTCGACCGATCTTCGGATGTCTTTGATTTGTCATTAGAATTCCCCCTCGGTACCTGGAACTAATGAGTGTGGCTTTGGGTTTGTGGCTTGTTTAATCCGAAGCTTGATTGAAGATAGAAAACCAGTGCAGCGAAACGTGCCGCGGTTGCGCCGGTACCGGGAAGCTCCTGCGCAAACAGGTTTTCCACTGCTACTACACATCGGTGGCCATTGAGGTGGAAAATAAAACTTTAAATATCCCGGCGTACCGGTGTTTCTTGGGTATTCCCTTCAAACTGGTTTTGTTTCGCCTGCGCGTAGAAAATAAAAAAAAAATCACACACGCAATTGACTAAAACCGTCCCAAGCTCCTCTATGACAGTGACCCTGATAGTTTGTTGTGTCGGTTTCGTTAGCGACGTTTCAACAACAGCCAATATGGTGATCCAGATTCTTCGACAACAGATACGATCCCGGCTGTAACCAGACTGTGCAAACAAATCGATTTCATACCCCACTACCCGGTCGCGCCACTGTTGGGCCGCTTATATCATCTGGGCTTCTGGTCGTTGTCGGAATATGAGCTAATAGTTTGGGAATGCGTTCGAAAACAATAATGGTCGCATTCGGTCGTACTTTGTCGCTGTAAAAATGATCATTTGCTTCTTTTTTATCTTTTTGTGTCACTGTTTCATCCATTATTATCCATGATTCATGCAGATGGAATTCATAATTTGCTTGCAATTGATGTTGTTTGCTGGTCATTCCCGGGTCTTGATGTTCTACCGTTCCTGCCATCCAGAGTTGAGCGCGGTGTCTATCCGCGATGTCGACGGATATAGATACGCTTCGGAAAAAAAAACTTTGAATGCAACTGAATTGAGCCTGTTCAACATCTGAAATGGGTTACTGGTGGAAAAGATATTTTCAAGCCGTTTACCAGCTTTGTGTTTGGGTGATGACTCAATCCTAATGTCTATGATTACGTGTCACATACCCTGGTTCGACATCGTTCGAAGTCGTAAGAGGCACAAATGCATAAACAAAATTTCACGTAGTTAAGAATTTTGCAAATGTTTTGGGGTATGAGTGAACGTGAAAAAGTTGAAGATTTATGTTCTTAAGTATTTTTAAAAATTTAGAATTTTTGGGTTGGTTTTAGACAATGTTCTAATGTATCTTAGTTTGAGTTTTTTAAAGCTCTATAGGACCGATTTTGTAAAGAGATTCAAAGACATTTTTAAACACAAATATGCATTGATTCTCAAACAAAATATTTGACACCCCTGAATATGCTGGATTTTTATAAAAACATATAAATACCAATTTTCAATTTCTTTTTCATCCATATTTCAGAAAACATTCTCTTGCAGGAAATTAATTTTTAAAGTTGCAAAACATTCCTGAGTGGCCGTAGATATTAGGGGATTAATGACATCCCATCCCAGATTGTTAGTCGGTATGCGAGCAACACGTGAGTCATTTAATGGAGCGTTGACATCGCCACACTTTTGCATTGCGAACGAGTTTAAAGAAAATGTTCAAAATGTATTATGGCAAAAATTCGCGGTTATGTGAATGCACCACGATCATGGTTTAACACGTTTCCAACGGTGAAGGCGTTTTGGCTAGGTTATTAGTATCGACGAATTACTAGTTTATTTTCAATCGCCAAGCCCGTTAACTAGTGATACAATGCAATTAATTACCGTTACCGTGCACTTGGCCTAGCGCAGCCCCGCCCGGTAGCGATAAAACAGCAGCATCCGGAAGGAAGTGAACGGACCCGGTATCCCGGTAAAGGGGGGAAAAGTGAGCGGAAAGCACTGGAACCGGGGTTGGTAACTAATGAGGAATGAAAAAAAAAACCACAACACTTTCAGCAATTATAGAGACTAAACTGTGTGGGCTTTACACGTGTTCCACCCACTGAAAGCAATATCAGCAGGCAAACATCGGCTCTAATCGGGCTCGTGGTCACCCACCGTGGGAGACAGTTTTAATGGGACATGGAAGGGTTTTTTTTGTCGTTGTAACTCTCACGTCATTGGGACAAATGAAGGATACACCGGAACGTCATCGTTGGGTTATTTATTTTTACTCTGATGACTCCCCAAAGTGCCGGTTCAAACTAGTACATACTAACCGATCGCACAAGCTCCGTTCTTGGACGTTTGGGGTGCGATGGTGCGTTGTCTTCAAACCAGTTACTCGCGCGGACCATGGTCAGGTTCAGTGGCTTCAATTGAAACGGACCTTTCCGAAGAGCAGTCGATGATTGGACATCGTATGCCTCCTTGAATTCCTAATACGTACCCACGCTGTGTCGGTCGTACTGTCTTATCGGGTGGAACTAACTTTGTTAGCAACTTTTTGGTCGTACCATCGCGGCATTTAGTAGCCACCGACCAGGTCACTGGTATAAAAACAACTTTAACTCGTGCAGTCTATGAAACTGCCTATGCCAATTATGCGCACACGGTAAGGACCCTAATCTGTTCAGTGGCTTAAAATAACTTCACCTGTCTGCTGCCTTACTGGAGGCTCTGTTACCGGTGCCAGTCAGGCGTTGTATAAGCTTTGGATGACGAGATGGCGTGGTGCGCACCACGGGTTACATGATCGGATAGCCATGATCGGTGTAATAAGCAAGATCAAGTTGGTCCAACATGGACTCGAACGAACCCATTTCCTTACGATCTTACTTGGAGTGTTTTGCAAATTTAAAAAAAGGTGGGAAGGGCAGGGGAAGGAGGGGGGGGGGGGGAGGGTGGTG
>KE525327.1:141614-159280 GCA_000441895.2 Anopheles sinensis
ATGCTTATTGTAAGCACGTTGACACCACCAGTCCATCGCGGTTACAACAGGCGAACCGGTTTTTCGGTGAACGGTCATTGAAAAGAGGAAAAAAACACACACACGCACGCTCACGGGACGCATCGCGTGACTCCGTTACGATCAAACGGTCGAATGCCGTCGGAAGGAACTAGAAAAATCCGGATTTTTCCGACGCACCGCGGGCAAAGTGGCGATTTTAGTGATCGTGCAGAAACGGGGGTGGTGAGAAAGCGTACTCGTAAGGTAAAAAAAATGAAATCCTCTGACAAATCCGGTCGCCTCTTTCCTCTGTCAGTCAGAAAAAGCACGTACATGCCCACCGAACGGCACGTCGATAATGGGAAAAAGATGGTAATTTTGTACCGGTGGGCGTCTAGTTTATCTCGAACAAAAATGGATTAATAAAATGGCTGCCATAAGAGCGATCGTGGCCTTGGATCGGCAGACAGAAAACGGATGAATAAAAAGAAAAACAGATTTTTTATCATCCACTTCTGTTTTGCTCTTGCTTATACACAAAAGAAGAGGAAGTAAGAGAAGATAAAAACACTTCTTTGTTTATTTTGCGGCACAGAATCTGCGATCCACGCTCCCTTCGTCGGTTTGCTTAAACCAAAACATTGCCGTTGCTAGCTCGCACGTGGTACGTTATGTTATCCGTTTCACGCAAGCAATGGAGCCGCCTGGTGGGGAGTAAAATCTTCCTTTTGTTTTTCCGACTATGCTTTGTTGTAACTATTAAAAATGCCATCGCTTCATGACACCGTCGGAGGTAAAGTGAGAAAGAAAAACTCCCACCCCCTATCACGCCTTCAAGCGCTTTGGGGATTTTTCTAGGCAAAATAGCAAAAACCACTCCAACAAACAGGTTATCATCCAGTGTGTTGGCATTTCCGACAGCTTTGCCAAACCGCGTCGGCAAGATTAACCTGAATGATAGCCCAAGGTCAGCCATCGGGTGGGCAAAACAAAACCCGATCGGTTTTGATCCATATCAGTCGCCGATAGCCTCGCGATCGCAATCCCCATTTGCCGGGAGCCTTTTTGTTGCGCAACGTTATCATGCTGATAAACAATCGAGAAAATGGTGCTCGGCTATGCATGGGAAAACTCTCAGCTCGGCAGGGCAATTGAATTAGCAGACGCGATTATTCACTGGTGAGCCGCACTTTCACACAATCGGTCGGCGATCGAACACGGTTTAAAGAATTTTACTCGATCGAGGCTGATAAAGAAGTTATCAATTGCATCTGATGAAACAATCAAGCTGGGTGTAGCAGGTGGTTTTCCACAAGCGGAACGCGAACATTCCATCGTGTTTATTGACCATAAGGTAGTTGATGCACGATGATTAGTTCCCGATCTCTTTTTCAATTAAAATCGTTGTAGTTGTTCTAGCAACCCTTATCCCCTCAACAGTTTTGCATATCAAACTTACCGGGGAACAATTATACTATAATTCAAATTTATGTTTAGATGAAGGAAAATTGTAATAGAATATCCATTACTCTCAATCTAAAAACCCTTAAACGGAATAATGTTGTTTTACCACCGAGTACAAAAACAAAATAAATAAAAAAATTGTTTTAGATAATTTTATTTTGAAGTAAATATATTTCTGATTAGAGTACAAAGTTATTGAAAATTATATTTGCAAACAGAATTATTGTAAAATTTCGAATCTATTGTTTATACAGAAACTTATAAAAGATTAAAAAGAAAAATTAAGGACTGTCGCTGACGGCGCGTGTGATTCTCAAACAGAAATTCAAATCTTACATTACCCAGTAAAAACCATCCCAATCCAGCGCGGGCCGGTTCTAGGCAAGGGACAACGGAAGAAGCAGTTTATGGCACATAGGTCTTTATAGTGGCTTGAAATCCCCGAACTTTTACTTGTCGCTTGCAAGCCCCGAACCAAGCCCTTCCCTTTGCTCATTTGCACGGCGCTGCTGCGTGGTGTTTGTGAGAGGCACGGCATGATTCAACGGGATTTTAAAAATTGCAACCAACGGACTTAAGCTGCCGTACGTGGTATCGCCGGGCTCACAACAGTTTCCACCGTCGGTGCGCAAAGGTTGTTTCGCGGGCGACTAGAAACGTGCAGGGCGGAAGGTAGCCACTTTTCCGGGAGATTTGATCGTCCGTGTGATCGGAACATCGAATCCGATTCGTTCCATTCCATTTATAATTCAGCCAATTATAGAGCAGCGATCGTAACGTCATAGTTATAATCGGGCGTCCAAACTGCCAATCCTTATTAGAATCTTTATCCCTTATAATCCAGTGCTATCCATTTGTGCGTCATAGTCAGTGTGGAGGGTGGGAAAAATAGAAGACGACGTGAAACGTGCAGCTGATGACTGCAAACGTGTTGTTAACGTGTTAGCATGGTTAACGGTAGGTAGCTAAGTGTGGCTAACAATGTAGGTAGATGTGTCTACTTTCAAATTAGTGGAGTAAACTGTGCGTGACATTGTCGAGCTTTTTCAGCAATGCATAGCATGACATTTCGGTGGATCAACTTGGAGTGAAACGGCAGGAGGGGTATTTGTTTGCTATTTCCTTTATTGTATCGTTTATATTTTAGCGCCGTCCAATTTTGATATCTTCACTAGATGATCTGCAAGCTTAACCGTCTGTGTTGAAAAATTAAATGTCCCATGTGTATGTCAGGTGTGTTTATATTTCGTCAAATATAAAGGGAAAAATTGAACAATATGCACCGGTGGAGTAGGATCAATCAGCCTTTTTTAATTTTAATTATGCAGTTCACACAAATCAGTTATTTCGTTTTAATGAATTTTTCAATGAATTATTTGCTTTGAAACTTCACCAGACAAATCAAATTAACTCGATGTTTTGCACAATCCGTAATTCAAAGATTCTAATAAAAGATTTAAAGATTTAAAATTTAAAGATTTCTTATGATGAAAATAAATTTGGTTAAAATTCTTCGGAAAGTTCTTCTTGCTTCCGAACACTAGATGCTTAAGCAAATTCGACTTCCTAAGTAACGCTTGTTGAATGACGATTTTGGTTCACTATGGCTACCAACTTTAAACTGAACGTGATTAGCAGAGTGATTTTGAAATTTTTTAGTTTAAGTGAGAAATAGGGGTGTATTTGTTGAACGAACATCGCATCTTTCTCGATATTCAACTTAGTATTAATCTAAATCAATCATCGCACTGAACGTATTTGAAAATACAGTGGGACGTCGATTATCCCGGGCCTAATTAACCGGAGGACGGATTATCCGGGGGTCTGGCAACTGATAACTGCACAACCGTTTTGAAATATTTCAATGAATAGCAGGTTGCTTCACAAATTAAATTGAATAATAAAAAAAATTTAAAATTAATCAACCAAATGGGACGCATATTTCCGTATATATAGGCATTATGTAAAATTCCATAGAATTGGAATTTTATTACCCTTGCCTTCCGGTCCCGACAACCCCGGATAAACTCCGTTCACCTGTAATCTGATCTCTTTCAAATCTTGCTCCTTCATTTCCTACTTTAAATTATTTTGGTGTTTGCCAACTTAGTCATAAACATACATAAACAGTGTACCAATATTGTTTCGAGTGGATATAATGATGAAGAACAGCTGTTTTTGATTGATTCTGAGAAAATTGATCATGCTTGCATTACAGCATTGATTTGTGTTTGTTCGGAAAATCGTGATCATCTTGTTCTGAGAGTGTCCTTTTTTCCTATGACGCACAATCGGCGATTGTCAGGTGCGCAATTTTTAAACCGGTGGCGTTTGCTGGTGTTAACAAGTTCAACAAAATTTACAATCGGCAAAACCTCACTTTTTTGTAAGCTTAAAACTCCAACAAGTGGAGGACGGGGAGGGGTTTGTTGTATTATTCGAAACAACAAAAATACAATCCATACGGCAAACGCGACAATCAAAACAATCCGAAGCGGGTTTTGTCCAACGAATTAGGGTCTCAACAACGAACGTTGGTGTTTCGTGTGATCGTGTTTGTATTAGTTAGCGCAGAAAGCCCCGACCAACGTCGTACCGGCGTCGTATAAAACCTGACCCACAATTTACCGGTTGCTTCATTCGTCCGTCGGTTGCCGTTCAAGTGCAAGCCCCATATGCTGATTCGCACGTTCGATCTGGTGTTTTGTGCTTATTACAGGTGACAGCGATCCCAACTGCCGGCTGGTGAGAATGAAGACCCAAATCCACACGATCAGCGTCCCGAGCGACGGATCGTACGACAACGAGGCCCTGAGCTGCTCCACCCTGGATATATCGACGCACAATGGTGAACCACATGGTGGTTTGCGAGGATCGAACGAATTTATCTGTAAGTATCGAGGAGTGAGAAGGATCGAGGAGTTCCCGAATTTTCAAGAGTCGAATATGACATGGTAATGGTTACAATGGTGCATTTCCTCCAGTGTCAGACAGTGGTCAGAAAATCAATTCGGATGATCAGACAGGCCAGCTTCACCTGTGGCTTCAGCGGAAGGCGAAAAGTGCGTTCTCGGAGAAGATGATTAAAAAACGACTGCCAATTCTACGGTGGCTTCCACAGTAAGTTTAAGGGTTCACCCAGTTTTGGTGTGGAATTAACACGAACTCTCGCTTCTGCTCTTCCCCTCCCAGATACAACTCCACGGACGCGATCGGGGATTTAGTGGCGGGAATTACCGTTGGTCTCACGGTAATACCACAAGCTCTTGCCTATTCCGGTATCGCTGGACTTCCCGCCGCGGTTAGTATGGCACGTCGTTGCTTCAGCTGCACCTTTTACTAACCTGTTGTTTCCCGTTTTATCCTCCCCTCCATCTCTCCACATCAGTACGGACTTTACGGGTCATTCCTGGGTTGTATCGTGTACATTGTGTTCGGTAGCTGCAAAGATGTCCCAATGGGACCGACCGCCATCGCGTCGCTGCTCACGTTCCAAACGGCGGGCGGCAACGTCGGTCGAGCGATACTACTCTGCTTCCTGTCCGGCGTGGTCGAACTAATGATGGGAATACTTGGGCTAGGGTTTTTGGTTGATTTCGTGTCCGGCCCCGTCTCGTCTGGGTTTACGTCGGCCGTTTCGCTGATCATCGTTACCTCGCAGGTAAAGGACGTGCTCGGAATTTCCGCCAAGGGCTCGACGTTCATCGAAATTTGGCGAAACATTTTCAACGATATTCATAACGTCCAGCTGTGGGATACTTTCCTCGGAATTACCTGCATCGCGGTGCTGCTAATTATGAGGGTAGGTATTCGATTTTGAAATTGTCCGTGTTTTAAAAGTATCCTAAATTGTTACCGTATTCTTTTTTTACATGTTTGTAGATTATTGCTGGCCTCAAGGTGGGCCCGGCGGATGATGAGTTGAAATCCAAAAACCATCGCATTATCAACAAAATAATGTGGCTTGTTGGGACGTCAAGAAATGCGATCCTGGTGGTTGTCTGCGGCGCGATTGGGTACTCGTTCCAAGCGTCGGCCGCGGCCCCGTTCAAGCTGATCGGGGATATTCCGCCCGGTATGCCAACGTTCAAGGCACCACCTTTTCGCTGACCGCTAACGAATCAATCAGTGGCCAGGAGGAGTCATTTTCGGACATGGTTTCTGGTCTAGGATCCGGCCTAATCGTGGTCCCGTTGATAGCGCTGATGGAAAACATTGCTATCTGTAAGGCTTTCTGTAAGTATGCGTTGCATTACCCGAGAGAATTGGGAAAGCGTGAGGTGTAATAAATTGTCGGTTACAAATTACATTTAAATTTTAGCCAATGGAAAGCCGGTAGACGCGACGCAGGAACTGATTGCCATTGGTCTCGCCAACATTGCCAACTCCTTCGTGCAGGGCTTCCCAGGTACTGGCTCGCTGAGTCGGAGTGCTGTCAACAACGCTTCCGGCGTGCGAACGCCAATGGGCAACATCTACACCATGGCACTGGTGGTGCTATCGTTGCTCTTCTTCACTCCCTACTTTTCGTACATTCCGAAGGCATCTCTAGCGGCCGTAATCATTGCTGCGGTTGTGTTCATGGTGGAGGTGAAGGTGGTTAAGCCGATGTGGAGAACTAAAAGTGAGTAAAATAACAAAAAAAATTGGTTTAGCAGTTGGAAATATTTTTTCCTTCTTCTAACTATTCCAGAAAGCGATTTGATACCCGGACTCGGAACGTTTATTGCCTGCCTGGCACTTCCGCTGGAAATGGGTATTTTGTTCGGCGTGGGGCTTAATGTGGTATTCATTCTTTATCACGCTGCCCGACCAAAGATTTCCGTTGAACGCCTCACGGTAAGTGTACATCTCGTCCATGCAATGATTGAGATCTATACGATGTATTCCCTTTTTATTTACTTCACAGAGCCCAGGAGGAACTGAATACTTGATCATTACGCCCGATCGTTGTTTGATCTTTCCGTCGGTCGACTACGTCCGCAACCTGGTGACGAAACAATCCATCCGCCAGTCACTTCCGGTAGTCATCGACTGTTCGCACGTGTACGGGGCCGATTTTACGGCAGCTACCGTAATCGATAGTATAACGCAAGATTTTGCGAAACGTGATCAACCATTGTTCTTCTACAATCTCAAGCCGAGCGTTTGTGCAATTTTCGAAGGTTTATCGCCGGCTGATTTTGTCGTGTACTACCGTGAGGAACATCTGGACGATTTGCTCAAGCAGCGTGCTTTTAAACCAAAGGAAGTGATGAGTGCCTAATGCCGTGTGTCATGGCATTGGGGTAAGCGGACGAAACGAGATATTGAGCATCCCGAGTTATCAACAACTACAGCGAACAGTATTAATGAAATCGAACGGATACCAGAATAGTGCCAGAACAATGGACCTCGGTTGGATAGTATTACAGCCAACAATTCCTACTGTACATTTCCTTGCGCAAACAACATGGGAGTATCCCATTTAACTTTGGATGCAAAAATAACCGATCTATTCCGTGTCAGGTTAAATAATAGAATAAATTATTGTCAAAAGCTGGTTCTTACACCACGCATGTAAAAGTAAAACAATTGTTGATGGACAAATAAACTTAACATAAAAGTTGCTGTATTGTTAAAAAAAAGGTTGATACTAAATCGTTACCACCATAAGGTTATTATTTAACATTTGCACTTGTGCTTGCAGAAGATTAAGCTTAATTGAATGATTTAAGGGCACACATATTGTAGTTTGGCCTATTAACGATAAGTTCAGCGATCGTCAGTTGCCGAGGGTATTGCCAATCGTTTTAATTATTTTATACGCATTGTAGGCAATGTAAACTGAGGGTACTGAATTGTATACTTGGTATATTGTATGATGAGACAAATAAAAAATCACACAAAAACGCTAACCGTATTGTACTCATAACTTTATTTGATGTAAAAGACATAAGTATCGCGCAATGCGATATCAAAATTTGAAATTTGATCAAATCAACCACCCCAATCGACGTTAGAAATCATGGATTCCCGGATCTTGCACACCTTGGACTCAAGAATGGTGGACAAACGTTCTGCAATATACCGTTTAACATGCTACAGTAACTTTCCTTTGAGAGAGGTAGTAATTTAAAAAAAACTTAACGAAAAAGAAACCGAAAATTTAAAATTATTGTCTATCTATTCTTTGTTTTAGTAACCTTGGTTTTTGGCAACAATACGATGTAGTGATGAAAATTGCGCCTCGATTGCGGAATTCGGTTGAATCAAACTGAATCTAATTTGTTGAATAACCTTCAAAATAGATAGATTCTATGCATTTCTTTCCTTGATTCTATACTATTCTTCAAGTTATCTTTTAAGATTGAAAAGTTCAACACACTTAACAAAGCTTTTCTGAAACAACTGGAATCAGAAGAGCGGAAAAACAGAAGGACAGATCTCCCAGTGTTGTTTGTATTTATATTATATGGGTGACAGATACATTCTACAAGTAATGTACAGACAAGATGCAGCCGAGTGCTTACAGGTGTATACTGCTTTAACAATTTCGGAGCGTGTAGGTCAACTCCGGATTGTTTCAACCAGTGTTTATATTCCGGAGTCAGATCCGGTTCCCACTTTCCAACACTACACGCAGTGAGTATTGTAAACTGTCAAATATCATTTCAAAACAACGTGTTTAGCGTGCTGCTTGTAATTGCCGGATTAGTTCATATTTTACCCGGTATATATATTGCTTCCAAACTCCATTGAACCATGAAACGCCTATCAGAAGAACAAACAAAGATTTTGTTTGAAAAGCTTTCAAAATAGTAAGTAATATCCAGTCGATTGACCGGCTTGTAGAATCTCCGGCACTGCAACACATGTTTATACTTCCAGCATTGGCACGAATGTAAAGCTGTTGATCGACCGATCGGATGGGACCTACTGCTTCCGTGAGAACAAATCCCGAGTGTACTATATGCCAGAAAAAATCCTAAAGTTAGCCGAGACGATCCCAAAAGACAACTTGGTTTCGGTCGGTACGTGCTTCGGAAAGTTTACGAAAGGCAACAAGTTTATCCTACACATTACGGCGCTCGTGTACCTGGCACCATACGCACCGTACAAACTCTGGCTAAAGCCATCCGCCGAGCAGCAGTTCCTGTACGGTAATCATGTGGCGAAATCGGGCCTCGGTCGGATCACGGAAAACACACCCGTCTACCAGGGCGTAATAGTGATGTCGATGAGCGATGTTCCGCTGGGCTTCGGTGTGACGGCAAAATCTACAAACGACTGCAAGGTGGCCGACCCGCTGGTGACGGTCTGTTTTCACCAGGCAGACATAGGTGAATACATTCGTTCGGAGGATACGTTAATTTAAGGTGGTTGAATAAATATATATATTTTTAAACCGCTAGCTCTAGCGTGTGTGTTTCATTTATTTACGTTATTTGCATCGGCAAGGTCTACGAAACGTGGTAATATAGCCGGCCTACTTGAAATGTCACTTTGACAGAACGGTTTGTTTTGGTTGAAATGTCGATATTTTTTTATACGTTCAAAACAAATTCAGTAGTGGGGGCTCCTAGAGCCGGTTGATCAGGTATTGTGTTATTACGGACCAGCGTAAAGTATCGTGTAAAAAAGTGTACCTTGTAGAGTCGAACGCATCAACGATCAATTCACGTTAAGAAATCCTCCATAAACTCGTTCTCGTGTTTTACAAGTCATTCGATTCGTTACAGTGGTGAAGTATTTGTTTTGCGTCAATTCAATCCTCTTGGACGGTTTCAAAGTCCAACCGCATCCCTTTGTTTGTGTACGGTAGCGAAAGGTTTACCGCGAGCTTCGTTGAATAGCGATTACGCGGGGCCGTCGGAAATTGTCCGGCGTGAAAGTGGAACGGCCATCTAGTCTCGCGTAGAGGTCGTTGCTCTACGCACGTAAACATTGGCCCAAGCGAGCGGTTGAGCGTGCAACTGAGTGAAAGAAATCAAGTTGAGAGCAGTTTATTCGGAAGTCGTAGCGTTTCGGAACAATGAATCGCGAAAGTATCTACTTCCTCCCGGAGGGAAGCACGGAGAGCACCTTTTGCTACGATGAAGACCGTCCCCGGCTGCCCCTGCCGAAGCTGGACCACACCCTGAAACGATACCTGGAGTCGCTGAAACCGTTCGGGTCGGCGGAAGAGTTGGAAAACACCAAAAAGATCATCGAGACGTTCCGCAAAGGCGTCGGGGCGAAGCTCCAGGCGATTCTAGAAGCGAAGGCCGCGAAGGAAAAAAACTGGGTAAGTGTGTATTATCATCCCCCAAGCGTCGGGGCGGTCAGGGTCCAACGCTATGGTGCTATCTCTTGGCAGGCGAGTCGTGTGTAATATTTTTTGGAATATTTAATCAAGCAAAGATAATGATAAAACGCGGCTTAGTTGTAGTGTGCGCCACTGCGTGGGTAAAGTTCAGTCGGTATCACTGCCATCCTTCCCGTCACCACGTACCGATGGCCATCGAGTACGGGCGAGCAAGCGATCAATCCAAAAGGCGGCAGCGTACTGGCGTTGTTGCATCAGGTTGTTTCGATGATTTTGTAGCTGAACCCTCAGGGCAGGCGATGGCCGAAACCGGTGTCCATGCAGCATGCTGCGTAATATTTCCCTCCGTAGATCCAAGGGAATCTCGTACGGGATGCCGTTGTCTGCACCCTCCGAATCGGTGAGACTGTCGATGTCATTCGGCGCCGCCTCCTTGTCCTGCAGCATTGTTATGAAGGCTTCCTTCAGGGCGGCCTGTACTTGCCCTTGAAGATTCACGTCAAATTGATCGAGAAACTGTGCGATATTGCTTTGCGATGGGAGAGATTTGTCGAATGAACGCCGGCAATCTTCCGGCAGGCTGTCGTCGTAATTCGGTGCGGTGACATCGTATTTGGCCATACAATTCACAATGAAATCCTCCGCGCCATGATCGGCGGAAGAGATCCCGATCAACAGCGTCACAACTAGAGACACGAATATCGTTTCACTCGTCATGTGCACGTTTGAACTAAATGGGTCAACTAACAATGAAAACAAACTTTTCCACCATTAGTTCGACTCCTCGGCTGCTCGGAACCCTGCTCGGTAGTGCCTTTTTAGACCATGTCCAGCTGATAAGGTGTTAGATAACAATCAACACCTGTCGTGTGATATGAACTTCGCCAGAGATGGTTCGCGTGTTCCGCTGTTTGTCTCAGTGACTACGGAAAAACCAACATATGATACTTGTTCTTGTCAGGTGGGAAAACAAAGCACCAACGTTTGTTGTGTTCCAGGATGATTCACTTCCGGAAATGACGGTCCAAAAGATACTGAGGGTGACAAGTAAATTTATTTAATGGAAATGTTTGCCCTGTGAGATAGGTATCCAAGTTTTTAGTATAAAAAGCTTCACCGTTGACTGCGAAAGGACAGTGAAGATCTACACGAAGTGAATAGAACAATGAAAGGAGTAACGATCGTCGTGCTTGCCCTGGTGGCCGTTGGAGTGTCGGCGCTACCGCGCCCCCAGAATGCGGAGCTGCTGGAAAAAATTCAAGCGCACCTAGCGATGCTGCCGGCCGATATCCGCGCCGAGCTGGAAACCGCCATCCGCAACCGTGAGAAGCCCTCGCCGGCGTTCTTCGAGAAGGTGCGTGAGCAGATGCTCACCCAGCTGCAGGAGAACCAGCGCTTCCGGGAGTTCGTGGAGCAAAAGTACAACCAATTCCTGGGCCTTCTCACGCCGGAGCTGCGCGGCGAGGTGGACGGTATGGTGCGCGACTGGATCGTAAACGGAGGTGAACCGCATGCGAGCGATGATCTGAAGGAAAAGATGAAGCAACACTTCGAGCAGCTGAAGCAGACCCACTATGAGTCGTTCCTGTCGAAGCTGAGCCCGGGACTGCGCGAGCAGGTCCAGGCAGCCCTCGGCCAGGCACAGCACGGACGTCCCCATTTCGATCGCGAACTGGTCGATTCTATCCGTCAACACTTCCAGCGTGTTCCCCAGCCACTGTAAGATTGGAGTTTGAATCTACCAGCGACCAGAAGTAGTGTTTAATAAATCATTATGTTTGCGCAAGAGGTGTTTGAAAATATAAAAATCAAGTTGATTATAAATGAAAGCGTGCCAAAAATTTAGCGAAAGAACATTATAAAGCACATGACAGCATGAAACAAATAGGTGTTTCACGACGATTTTATACCTTCAAAAATAGAATTGCATACCAGGGGACAATATTGGTTATGTTACTTTAAACAAAATCATACTTTTCCAGAATTTCCAATTTTATTCTACATGCAATATGTACCGCATTATTTCTAGATATTTTCAAAAATCAAAAATTTACCCATGGATTCAAAAATGGTTGTTATGTATTATTCATGGTTTCATGGTTTCCTTAGTTAGTTTCCTTTTTCTATTCAACTGAAGACAAAATTAGCGATGTTGATAGCTGTTTTCTATGTTTCAATAAACTAGTTAATAGTCTTAAACATATTTTAGTATTCAAAATGCCTTCAAGGAAACATTTTTCATATTCGTAATCATTTTCACAGTTATAAGACCATAGTTTTTTTTTATTCTTTAAATTGAATTTTGTAGTTTCCAAAGTTTGGTCATTTTGAGTAGCATTGAGGAATTTCATCGGACCTGAATGTTTAAGATTCACATTTCTTTAACTGGTGAATCTTGCTGACTATAACATATGATTTTCAAAGCTGTTAGTCATTCACCTAAATGATTCATCCAGCATAAAGAATTAAACTACGATGTAACATTCTTATCATCATTTCAGGTGGATAAATGGTGGGAAGACTACGCTTACTGTACCTTGCGGATGCCACTGATTCCATACTGCGTGATGGTGCAACCACTTCTGTTGAACACCGTTGGGCTTGAGACGGTTCCGGAAAACTTCCTCAAGGGTCCCGCTACTTGTATGCATCACAATATGGTATTTTGGAAGCTGCTACGTACGGAACGTCTGCGCCCTATAGCCAGCGCGGACAAAAAGACCGTGTTCTCCGCCGATCAGTACCGCCGGCTGTACAATACCGTGCGCACACCCGGCCTCGAGATGGACAAGGTGGAGTGTCACTTCCGGACGGAGCGGGAAGGCCCGTGTCCGTCGCACATCGTCGTGCTGTACGGTGGCCGTATCTTCAAGGTGCCCGGTTTGGACAGCAAGGGTGATCCGTTAAGCCCGCAGGATTTTCTTTTCAGCCTACAGCAAATTCAGCTGAAAGTGGAAGGGGAAAGTGTGCAGCACGCGGGAGTACCGGTACTGACGAACGACGATAGGACCACGTGGGCAAAGAACCGACAGCATCTGGTGGAACTTTCGTCCCGCAACCGGGAGCTGCTGTTGGAGGTGGAAAGTGCCGTCGCGTTGATGATCCTGGATACGCACAGCCCGAAAGATTTGTCCGACTTGGCTCAGCTGGCGCTAACCGGCGATGTTCGATCGAAGTGGGCGGACAAAAGCTGCGGAACGATCGCGTTTCAAAACGGGCAAATGGGTTGCTATGGAGAGCACTGTTGCTACGATGGATCGATTTCGATTTCCATCAGCCTTTACGTAATGATGAGCATCGCGGAGGAAGGTGTGCCGGATTGGAGTGTACCGGCCAAGAATCTGCACTTCCCGGAGGAACTGGTGTTCGATTTGGACGAAACTTTGCGCGAAGAAATTGTTCGAATGGAGAAAGTTTCTGATGAAATGGTAATTCGTTTTTTGGTGTGCAGGAATCGACTGGTTGATCCATTTATTTTTCTTCTTTTCTAGCGAAATAGTGTCATAGTTTCGATGGACCAGTTCCAAGATTACGGGAAAGCATTTATGAAACAGCACAAAATCCACCCGGATGCATACGTGCAAACTGCGCTGCTGCTAACATACTACCGACTGCACGGGTCCTTTGCACCAACGTACGAAACGGCCATGATGCGGCAGTACTACAAGGGACGCACCGAAACGTGTCGCTCGTGTAGCATCGAGACAGTCAACTTTATCGAAGCGATGCAAGATTCCAGCCAAAGTGCAGCGAGCAAAGCGAAACTGTTCAAGCTGGCTGCCAACCGGCAGATGGAGCTTATGAACGAGGCACGCCGGGGAAACGGAATCGATCGTCACCTGTTCGGGCTTTGGTGCGTAGCGTACGATAACGGTATACCCATTCCGGAGCTGTACGACGATCCGCTGTACAGCAAAAGTGGTGGCGGCGGAAACTTTATACTGTCGACCAGCACGCTCGGGTACACGATCAATTGCGGGTTCGTCGCACCGATGTGCATGGACGGGTACGGTTGTTTCTACACCATGCTCGAGGACAGCATTTGGGCCATTTTTTCGGCCTATCGCGATAGCACCGTCACCAGTGGGCACAAATTTCAGCAAACATTCCACCAGGTCATGCTGGACCTGAAAAGTCTGTTGGAGCAGAGCGAGGGACACAACAAGCTTTAAGTAATTGTATTTCTTTTTTATTATTTCTACTAACGATTCTTTGGGTTGGGGTTGGACAGTCAGCACAAAACGACGACCAAGGTAGAGGGCCAATTATGTTTTAACAATCGGAACAAATTTGACTAAAGGCTATTGTAAACGAATAAAATAAATTGTTTATCTTCTATTCTATATGCAATTGTTACACATTAAAAAAGGCATATCGTTCATATTTTTTTTTTATTTGGTACTTCGTATGAGACGTATATCACATGGGAGTGTCTGAGCTATTCATAATGCCTTTGAATTAGTTGCTTTCCAGTAGGTATTAAATGAAATTGTGGTAACAATGAGGATCTCACTGTAAATGCTAAATTGTAAAACATTCAGTATAGCGGTATTTTCTAAGGAAATCCATGAGCTTGTAAAATTTCCCTAAACGATAAAAAGTACTTTAAGACTTTTCTGGACACTTTTGTATTTAGGAGCTATTTGAGACAACACAAAGCAGAAGCAAAGTCCTGAAAAAATAGATTGCATTAATTAACAAAATTTTTCTGTTGTGATGATATTCTTGATGAAAACTTTTAGTTGTGGTGCGTGCAAGTTGATTTATCAATAATTGACACAATTTTTAACAAATATTTTTTCTTTTGTGACATTATTGGTCTAATTTATAAGAAAATATTTTTTATAACTTAGTCATTTTCAATAAACTATTTTATGCTCTTTCCGTGATAGGCCTGCTATTTCGTCGGATAACTAGGAGAATGCCGTAGATCCAAAAGGTAAGTTTAATCTTTTCTTAGCATTTCTTCTAATTATTTAAAATTACAATGATCTAATGGTTAGTGTCCACAAGAGACTGTCGATACTCCGGACTGACCAAGGCACATCGTTTAATTCATTCAACATTGATTGATCTGCTTTTGAATGTATTTTCTATGCATTACAAAAAAAACNTAAAATGAGCAGTACAAACACGATTTGGTTACTTTTGTATGCCTTCTGATGGTGTTTATTTTTTACTCATCCATCTAATTATTGCATGAGATTTGAACCCCATAGTAGTTAAAATTCATGCCAACGCAATTAATTAATTCATTTCTGATTATCGCTTTCATGGTGGGATTAGTGACTTTGTTGCGTTCGATTTATTTTTAAGTATGCTTTTGCTACAAATGGCTCAACTGTATTTAATATTAATCTGGTGTGATGTCCCGCTACGCAGCAGTGGTTAAACATTCAAGGGCATCAAGATGATGCCGAGTGTAATTAACGACAGCCATATCACCAACCAACTCCAAGCCAAAATTTCCTGGATGATGCCGTGCGGTTAATTAGTGTGGATTGTGGTTAGTGATTTGACACCATAAATACACACGGTAGGTATGTTTTAAATTGAGGTTAACTGTTCCGTACTGTTTTGTATCTGTGTGTGTCGTCCTCCATATTCCACTTGGTCGTGTTAAAAACCTTTCAATGAAACTAATTCAATGGGCCTGTCTCGGCTGGTAGCGCTAGAAGTACAGCTTAGCTATCGCCGTTTGATTCACCACACTTATTTCTAGAGAAATCGCACACTGTGTCCTTGTGCTAGTGATGCCTTAGTGACAGAATGGCCACACTAGTGTCGTCAAGATGCATTGAATTCGGACTTGCTTCCCATCTCATAAAGTAATCGATCGGTGACATAACAATGGCCTCCAGGGAATGTACCTTTGGTGGTGATGCACGTGATTTTTCAATCGGATGATTCACCACGAGCTGCACAGCACAGTTTGTCGATAAGACGTTATGCTAATTGCGTCCAGCGACAGGAAGAAGATGATTCAATCAAGACACCGTGTACGATTGGCGTCCAATATCTGGCCTTGGGAAGATAAGAAACCTGGATGCGTATAAAAGACATCTTGCTAGACAGTCCAGAAGTTAGTAAGAGACTACATTCGTAGGACAATCAGGATGAAGGCACCAACGGTTCTGCTACTACTCGTTGCCAGCAGCTGCTGCTTGGCCTCACCGGTATCGCGATCGGTGCAGACACGCCGTGAAATCCCGGAGGAGACCCTCGATCTGGTCTACGACACGTTCGTGACTGTGTTCCGTACCGTGCAGGCAACCTATCCGCCAGAGCTGCTCCAGCAGCTCGCCAAGGAACTGCTGGCCACTGGTGGACATTTTGATTTCTCCGACGAGCTTGGTGCTCAGTTGAACGAAAAGACCGTCGAACTTCGTGCGAATCTGAAGTATGCCCTGGAGGATATTGCATTTGCCGCCGCCGGGCTTGATCCATCGGATGAGGTGATCGTTGGTAAGGTTCATGACTATCTGGACTACGCCGTCGATGTGCTGATCAACTCGATCCCGATGGATGTGGTCGAGACCCTGGTGGTGGAGGTGCTGGCCAAGGAGGGCTCGTTCGATTTTACCCCTGAGTTGGAAGCCACGCTGTTGGCGGCCCTGGCCGACGCTAAGGTTCAGCTGCGTCAGATCGTCGACTACGAGTTCGAATTGTTCGAGGACCTGATCGAGTTGGATGATGAGATGCGGGCTTTGATCAACCAGATTATCGACTACATGGCGGACGAAACCTACCAGGCGATTCCGTGGAAGCTGCTGGAAGACATCGTATACGAGGTGATTGAGAACGAGGGCACGATCGAGCTGTCCGATGCTCTGAACGAGCGCATCGAGGAGACGCTCGAGTCCCTGCGACAGAAGCTGCGCGAAGTGTTGGAATCACTGGAATCCTTGTTCTTCCCCAAGTCACTGAAATCCTTGTTCTGAGTTTTTGGCCGATTCACTTAAGGTTGACAAGGTTTTTTTCGGATTGAAATAAACACACCACCTAATGAAACTAAGTGTTATTTTATTGTTTCTTCACCAACTGGGGAAACAGTTTCTTGAGCGCCTGCTCAATGTTGATGTCTTCGTTCATCTTTCGGTGGTCATCTGCCTCCTTCATATTTGATGTTTCTGTCGACGTGGCCGTCGAGGGTTCCAGAGATCCGGCGAGTTTCCGGAACAGTTCCACATCGCCCGTCGATGACAGAAGCAAGGCGAGAATGTTCACGTAGTCCTGGTTGATTTCGTTCTCAATATTCGCCGTCACGTTAACGTTCACGTTGACCAAGTCGCCGAAGGTGTTACCCGTAATGGTAATCGGATCACCGGACGCCATCACCAGAGTTACGGAAGAAATAATGGACAAAGCGAGAACTATTGCGCAACGATTCATCTTGCTGTAATGTGTTCACCGAAGTCGCTAGAGGTCCCTTTTATATGATGGACTCTTAACAAATTAAGCGAGGTCTCTAAGCAGATCCAAAGGGCACCAGCTAGTGATGACAGCATAATCTCGCTAGACATATATATCATATCAGCATCCGGTCAGTAGCATCTCGCCTCGTAAGCATATCAAAAAAGCAAATGAGCTTCATTTCGCTATCTTTCCGATGGACAAAGAAGCATATTGTGTTGCACCTTGATAAGGAGATAACCTGTTTGCATTCGAAAAACAATAACATGTTAGGAAGGTACTGCTAGTCCATTGTTTGCACGTTATCAGAACGAAGGTGAAACGTGATGCGAACTGATACAATTATGCAACACGAGAGTCGTGCTCATTGCTGTTTGTTCAGCTTTGCCAATCAAGGATAATTATTTCGCATCTCAAGATAACGAGATGGAGAGCGCTATTTTTAGCATGAAAAGGGGGTAAAATCTGTAGAAATCATAATGCGAGTTGCATTGAAGTAGTT
>KE525327.1:227834-292341 GCA_000441895.2 Anopheles sinensis
CATCTTCATCGTGTTTATCCGAGCGTGTCTCTACTTCGTTGTTCCTACTCCACTAATCACTATAGGGACTAAGTGTCGGGATCCTTTTATATGCCAAACGGTAAACGGGTGTACGGTTTAAGGTGGGAAAGTCTTCCACAAGTTACGATAAGCAATCAGTGCCATTTGAAGTGAGCCGATATCCCGATGAGTCGCGTGTTTGGCTAAAGGTTGTTGCGATAAGAAATTAGAATCCACCAGTAGTCGCACACACGTACCTTAATCCTTCATCGCCCCGGTTGGTCGTGTCGATAGCAGACAGGAAATACTTCGTTGCTTTCAGTCTTCTATTTGTTGTGACGCCAGTCGCGTTATAACCTTGCCAAGCGCCAAGGAGTTGTAACAGTTTCCAAAAAAAGTATGTCATCGTAGTATGATGATCTCTGATTTCAAAGCTCAGATGGTACATATCGTATGCGTGAATTTGCTGGCACCACTCAGTCAAATTTTAAAAATTTTCTATGATTTAGGTTTGATTATTTTTTGTTTGTTAAAATAAGAGCTGTTTGTCACAGTCTAGAACGATGTTAAAACATGCAGCCATTACAACCTACACACGCCTTCGGAACGAACAACAGACCCTTAAAATGGAGCCTTGATCAATTTTCCTCCACGTAGGGGAAAGTGTGGCAATATGCACCGGTGGGGTAATATGCACCGGTATGATTAAAGCTGAATTATAGCCTTTAAAAATAAATAAATCAATCAAATCTGTTCTTTAACGCGTCTTATATATGCTATGTAAGTTTCACGGCTCTACATTGAAAATTAACAGAAAAACGTAATAAAACAAATTGAGTCCAAAACCATGTAAGATTTCGCTACCTTTATTTAAGGCATTATAAGTGTACAAATGTAATATTGCATCCGAACAGGCATTCATAAAATACATGAATACTTAATTAAGCGAATACTGAAGAGAATTTTTGTTGAAAATCCTTCCTTTTTTAATTATAGACAAAATTTGAACTCTGCTCAGTAGGGGGCAATACGCACCCCCTTTGGTGAAGTAAAATGCCATTATGTTTAAAATGTAAACAAAGAGGCATAATGCACCAAAACAAGAGTAAGTCAAAGTTTTATGCATGTTACCTTCATAATCAACGTATGTTTTATGTAAATATAAAGGTTAGCTCAAGGCGGTGTGAAGAGAAAGCCATGTACAGATCGGTAAAAATTTTCAATAATTGTTCGGAAATCAGCAAAGATCTTATACCCTAACTGTCTTTCGAATACTACTCCACCAGATTCAAACCAATGCGGTATCAATTTGGGTCGTTTTACCCCATATTTACGTCCCGGTGCATTCTACCCCACCGTTCGGGCCATATTGCCCCACAAATGTAAATGACGTGTAGAAAGAAAGGGTCTTCAAAAACCTTTTATAAATAAAAATTGGAGGTTTTGATGTTATTTTTGATAATTTTAGTCAACAGAAAAGATGTTCAGGAATCGAACTGTGCCAATTTTGGACGATTTTCTTGAATGTACTGCGAGAAATAAATTGTTTTCGATTAAGGGGTGCATATTGCCTCACCTTACCTTACTTATTTTTAATGCCTATGTTGACTTCTGTATGTACCTTTCCGACATAAAAAATCAGCTTTCCATATTTGTACGATGGCGCAAATATTATCGGTCATGCGGTATGGAAAACAAAACCTTGCAGTTGAGCAAGGGTTTTATCTACCCAGGTTTTTATTTTTCATATGCTTCTCTCAAATTATTATTTTACAGATCGGTCGTTTTCGTGTTATTAAGCGGATCAATTTGCGCGTAGATTATCTTGGGTTGGTGTTTCAGAAGTAATAATTATTTAGACAGTTAACTGCTCGCTTCAATAAAGTTGACACATTTAGAGAGTAGAAAAACGTTTCTCATCGAAGGGGGCCTTCTATTTCGAATAAGCATTCGAATAAGCTCTCCAGCGTTACACATTCCTCAGAGAGCGATTTTATGACTTGCGGGATTCATTATCTGTATTGAAGTGGGAATTCTGATGGAATTGAACAGCATCACTTGGAGCGAATCGCTTTCGATGATTGAGCTCCACAAAATTGAGCCCAGTTTTCCCAACTGAGGATCCATCCATTATCGAACGATTCCAACAACCAAAGAATAAGACCAATTTGCTCCCCGAATGTCCCGATAGGGTTAAGCCGCTGTCATTTGACGAACCACAGCCGGCGCGATGTCGATGGGGAATCGTTCATCAAACGAATGGCGTATTATCGTATGAAAAACAACTCCCCCCGCGGGTGACAGGATCTCCTAGAGGACCACCACGGAAGCCGGCACGGCTGGCTCGGTCGTGATTATGATGGGCTGCGATGGCTCACTCATCGCGTGCCTCAAACGACGGTGGAATTAACGTTTTCCAAAGGGAGCGGAATTAATTTTGCAAATGGCGAGGACCAATATTGCGTGCATCCCGACATCCCGCGCCTCCTCGGGGAGGCTTAACGTGTTCCATCCGCTTCGAGGCGCGGAATATAATTTGTTGTGACAAATCTGATCCGATTTGGGTTCGTGGGGATTTTCGGGGCCTTCCTTTGCCAAAAAACAATCGTACCGTTTTTGTTCGAATTCGATTCTCTTTCGCCGTCGGTTGATCGGATGCTTATAATGGAAAATGACATTTCGAATCTAATTTTCCTTCCGTGCCGGCTGTTCCGAGTCATCCCGAGCCCGTCGCTTTTGTCGCAGACAAAGTGTTAATAAATATGTGTATTTTGTGTGGCGGCGTTTCTCGGCGTCGCATTTCTTCACGCCTCGGCGGAGGGTCACGGAACATATTGGCAGTCCAACTCAACCGAAACCGGCCGGTTCAAATGCGCGGGTGTCGCTCGAGAGGTCCCGGGTCGGCGATTCATCATCGAACGATTAGGTTGTTGGCGGATTGCTGGTCTCCTCTGCTTCTCCGCTGCTAAGTCAGCGCCAGACGGTGTGGGCGCGGACACTATCGGAAAGCACCTGAACCGTATCGCGCTGGACCGAATGTTCGACCAGGAGAAAGAGCTTAGCTGAGATGGCGGCACAAGCGCCAAAAATGGACGCTTTTCGATGTGTTTGCTCTGCTGCGGTATGGCTCATGTAGGCTGTCGTCTTTGGCTGCCTTCAAGTTCATGTTTGTTTTGGGAGCGTTTTTTTCTTAATCAGTTTGTTCCTTTTTTCGTGTTTCACCATAGCATCGTAACTTATCCTGTCGTTGTTTGCGATGGAATAAATTTAGCTCCCACTGTTGAACAATGTGTGGCCGGCATGCGCACCGTGATCGGCGGCCGGTGGGCAGCCGCTCGGCCACTTCGGCCGCTCATCAATGGCAGATGACATTTTAAGAGCTTGTTACGAAAGTTATTGATCCACACATCATGTGTTCCTCTTTTTTCTCGCTGCCATTTTGAGCCTCTCGAACACGAAGGGGATTAGGCGAGCGAAAACAAAATCAAGATTCTATAATGGGCTACACTGGACATTCTTCCCCTTGTTTCTGCTGTTTTGTTCGCCAACACTTCCGCCTCCGTTACGTTTCCGAAAAACAACCCGATGATGGTATGGGCGAGGAATTTAACGGCCCCAAACTGACAACCGCCTGCAAGCGCTGATAATATGGTGACGGAAATTAAGAAATTTAAAGCCATTCGGTGCCCCCTTCGTGGGCCGTTCCGATAAGGGAGGTTAAAAGTGGGCCATGGTTAGCGTTTGTTTCTTTTTTCTTTTTAATCCAATATTCAGAATAACAGCGCGCAGTGTTGGAGGGATTGAAGTTTATTTTCCCCAATTTTTATCGACCAGAATAAACTGCTGGCAGATAATCAAATTTTTCTTCGGGACGAACTGGAAGGAGTCGTTGCCTGCCACAAATGTGCGGCCCATTGGCATTCATTCCGAGCGCCATTTGTCACCGCACAGTTGACAAAGTTGTGTGTCGTTTAATTTGTGGTTTATCGGTACGTTTGATTTTAATTACGTTTAATTAACGGAACAATTTAATGTTCACTTTCAGTGGGATAATATTTGTATCGGTTACGGGCGTACGATGCTGTTTGTGTGCCATGTTCTTGTACATTCATTTTAATTCAATTTTGAATGTTTATTTGTGTGGTTTACGTAAATCCTTTTTGGATTGATTTATAACCATTTTTAAAATTTCCCGCTGTTTTTTCTTGCTTCAAAAATATTATTCAATTAGTATGTCTTGCCAAGGCTTTTGGAAATATCTCAAGATGAGTGCATTTCCATATTTGATTTTGTTTGTTATCAATAAGCTTTCACTAAGGCACAAAAAAAACTTAACAGTTTTGTTCTCCAAAATTATATGGTCGACTTAGGCACTCACCAAATTTCCCACATCGCTTAACGTTGGTTGGACAGATTTAACTCGCCTGCCGGTGGGACTGCGTGGTGTTGACATTTCCTATTGTGGGTTATTTGTTGTGATTTCTAACTCGCTACTCCGCTACCCCGGCCTCAATGGCCACATTTATTGATCGGAGGTGCAATATTTTGCCAGATTTTATTGCACACAACCTCAAACCGTGAATCACGGCACTCGATTAACGCTTCTTGTTTCGCGACTGCTTGACGAATTCCAAATGTCCGAGCACAGCCGGGCGGGTGGATATCAATTTCCTTCACCCTCCACTCTACTCAAAAACGAATTAGCGGTTGAGGTTGAGGTTGTGTGGACGATTAAAAACCCATTCCGGTCCGTACCAGCGCAGGCCGTAAAAGATGGTGGTCGTGTGCCTCCAACTTTACTGAACCACGTTGTTATTTCTCCTCTCGCATGTTGGAGAGGCTTGATTCGTACACTTGTTTCCCCCTATGTGGGGTTTTGGCATCGAAAAACCGGGGCTGATAAGTTTCTTCCCGCCCATTCCCGGTGGGAGGCCATAAAATGCCGGACGATACCGCTTTCGGAAACGGTTCAATCCGAGCTGGGGGAACCGAACTGGCTGCGGTCGAGTTTACGATCGCTCCGGTTTTGGGATGGCAGCAGCTGGATGGAATGGACGCCTGCTGGTTTACGCGCCACTAGGATCTGAGGTGGACCACTGGGATTGTGCTTTCCCGCCCCTTCTTATGGCCTCAACGACGAGTTTGACAACATCTCGACGCATCGCCGGGATCATCGAGCATCCGGAACAACGGTGAAACAATTTGATGTGTTCTTCCTCGACTTTTACGATAATCGTAAATCAATTTTCCCGCCCGCGCCGGCTCGTTTGCGGTTCCCGCTGGTGCTGATGGGTTTTTCGCAGATTTCGGATTCCAGCCAACCAGCCCGTCCCTGGCCGGAGGGGTGTCGGACGGTTTAGGTGGTGACATTTGCGACCGATCCCAGCTCCGGGATTATACCGAATGTGCCCGAAAACGGTTTTGGTTGAAGTTTTGTTTTTCGGCTTTCGTTCGGGTCTGAGTGTGTGATCCGGCCAAGGCCTTAATCCTTTTCCACAGAAAAGTCTCGCCGGTGCATACCCACGTTTTGTTCATCTACCAGGATAGGGTAGGATTGCAGTTTGCGGTGAATTTGACTATTGCCAAATTTATAGGCTCCAAAAATTCATCTCTCTTTGTATTTTATGTTCTACAACTGTCACCACGTCGAGGAGTAAAATTGTGGCCGTAATTTTTCGATGGTTGATTTGCAGTGCTATTTATTCATACAACCATTCGAAAGTGTCGAACATATTTATTCCTCAAGAGATATGTTTCGAAATAAAAAATGTATAGCAGTTAGATGAAATTATTATCCATTTGAGTGAAGGCTTTATTGAAATCTTTAGTCATCGTAGCAATTGTTCATGCCAACGTAAGAAGTATAATTATTTTGAAATTTGAGGAATCCCTTTCACTTGTGATTAAATGTTAGAAATGTGAGCAATTGATTCAATTTTATTCAGCTTTTTTTATTTCTTTAAATGTAAGGTCAAGCTATAAAAACAACCATTAATTCTAAACATTACCATCCTTCATAAGCATTTGTTTTTTTTGTTTTAATTTAGATGATTGTGATAAAAATTCTATTATTTTCAGACGAATTTCAAATAATTCAATCTCTAGGTAGATTTAGTTTACAGGAAATTGTGTTAGTATCCACCATCAATAAGTGGTAGGCTGTAAATTAATCTAACACGCAAGATTTTTTTGGCAACTTTTCAGTTTGAGTTGGAGGATTTCTTGAACCTTTCAGTACAATTAAGGAGATCTTAACAATCGGAAATCGAACATAGCAAGCAGTACAGGCCATTGGTTAAATATGAATAGAAGAGCCTATTTAATCTGTTTTCTCTTTTACATAAAACATCTCATCTGCGAAGTGATAAAATAAACTTATTTGCACTTTAGTCTGCTAATGGATGTTACATTGTTGTTTGTCCCCTCGCCTAATTAACCCTGGATATAGACTCAACAGTTTTGGCAACATCTCTGATGTTGATGAACTTACTCTTTCCATCCATCATTCATGTGATAAGTTCAGCAACAACTTTGTCATTAAAAGCTTCTACCTGAAACTTCCTTTGCCGAACGATAGCAGGGATCATGTTCAAGAGATTGCAGCATGTTATACGAAACATCAAACAGCTAAGCACAAATACCCTCAGCGCATGGGGTTCGAAATCATCAATCTGTAGCAACGGATCTATCATCTTTCCGTTCATCAAAGAGCAGCCGGGGACCATCAGGGACACACGGGAGGGAGGAAGCAGTAGAAAGAAGGAAACAAAAACGCCCCGAGGCAATCACCATAACCAAATTCCTCCGCATTATTCGTTCGGCAAATCTTCTCACTATAATCCGAACGAACTTTTTGCAATCCCTGTTCTGCCTAAGCAAACAACACCATGGGACGCGTCCCTGAGCTCGTCTGGACGGAAGCTTTACTTCAAGTAAAGCTTCCTGAGGGGGAGGGTGAAGGGCAAAGGATAGAGGTTGCCGGTGCCGAAATGAGCCTCACGCGTGTAATCGCTATTTCATTTAGTCGCTTGCAAATTGACTTCTATCCATCTCCGGGGCGCTTTTGGCTCGTGTAGGTGTGTGCGAGTGTGTGCGTTTTCCACTATGGCGCATTATTCATGTTTGCTACCTTTGCTCTGGAACGGTATACACGATGGTAGTATCTTCTAGCGCATTCCAAAATTGGCTATTCTGCCAGACCTATGTCGGCTTAAGCAAACCTTTCGGTGTGTTTGTATTTGCGTGTATGTGCCCGGTAAGCTCCGAACCAGGATCTAATCATCCGCCAGCCAACGCTCCCTTAGGACCCATCCCGGGGCAGCGAGGCTATCGACATTCGTATAGCCGCGTAGTTTCCGGACCGGCAATGGCGTTAGGAAGACGTATCCGAGCGATGTGTTTCCTTCGCAAGAACTGTATCTTACCAGTGTTTGTATTGGTATTTGTAGTTCTTTTTCCTCAGTACTGCCCACACCCTCTGCAGTCCGTTCTCGACGTCCCTAATCGTGTCGCTGTGTCGCTATGATCCCGCCGGGACCAGAAAAGCCGATAATAAGCTTCATCGAACAACGAATCGAACGGGAAGCAGCATTGTACGCGTAGGTCGATTTTCGATTTCCGACATCCCATTCGATCTTGGGGTAATAGGATCTGCGCTTGCCCTAACAATGGCTTCCGTGCCCCCGATGTGGATGTTGTGAAACTAAAGTTCTCCCAGGGACCTAAGACCAACCGGTGGGAGCCTCGGTTAAAGCACCAGAAAGTCACAGTACTGTTTGGGCCAAAACATCCAAGACCTTCCTAAAATGAACCGACAGTGTTCTGCGAATAAATGAACCCGTGCTAGCGTGAAACACATGTGGTTAACTCCTCCCGGACCAAGGTTCTGATCGGAGATTTTCCGTTGCCGAGCTTCACGGTGGATGTTTTGATGAAAATCTTAGCTTCACACGGTATGCGGAAGTAGTGAATCGGGCCACTGACAGCGTTAAGAATATGGACACGCACAACCGGACCGGTGTTAATCCAATTTCTGGCGTATAATCACAAGAGGATTGCAGATCCAGTGTTTGCGTTAATTAGATACGTTCGTTCGGGAACCGCCGGTCCGGCGAATAATTCCATTCCGGTCGTGAAGTTTCGTCTAGGTGTCGCCATTAGCCTTCGATTGGGGCGACTTATCGAGGTCCTCCCATTAGACGCCGTTGTTCTCTTCTACCGTTGCCTTTGTTGTGTTAAGCCAACATTATCGGAAGGTCCCTTTGTTGTTGTGCCTTCCGATCCGGGTTTACCACAGATATGGCGGGCAACAGCATAATACAATGGATTGAATCGAATTCCAAATACGAAACCCCTTTGATTAGGAATCGGAGTTTCACATGATGCGTGTCGAAATTCGAACGAAAATGTGCCATCATTTGTTCCGCGCCGAATAAGAGAGCTTTCATTTGGAGACGATGTTTCGTTAACGGTGCTAAAACACCCTTTCTACCCTTTATTAATAGCGCATTAGAACTTTTTCAAACCACGCCAACAACTTTTAATATAAAAAAAGGATACATCATAAAACAGTGTTAAAACTCATAAAAAGTTTTTCGTCCCACCCACTTTCGCACATTCTTTTCCGAGCTTATTGACGTGTCTCGATTTCATATCATGGTGAGAATAGCATCCCCGTGGAAAGATTTCCCGCGCGATCTTTGGAAAGAAATAAGAAAAGAATTGTTTTTGCCAGCGAGCTGCGTGCGAAAGAAAACAAAGAAGAAGTATCAAACTGTCCGCCGGGGATAATACGCTTCCGGAGTTGCGGGATGCCGTCAGCGTTCCGTAACCGATTCGTAAGTCCACCATTAGTCCTCCATCATTTGCTCGGATGCTGGTTTATGTCGGGCGAAATTTTCTTGTTGTTTTTCCGTTTGGTTTAAGAACCGGGGGAAGAAGGTGGTGGGAAAAAAACCCAATACCCGGGAAGATACCGGGAAAATTGTTGAAAAAGTTTTTAAGGGTCTTTTTTACGCATTCATTCAATCGATAAGGGGTAAAAACTTTCTTCTTTCTTCCGGTCCGTGGTTCGAACCAATGCCGGAATCTAGAGAAGAGCTCTCGGCGTCCTCTAGAGACTTCAAGATGCTTAATTTCGCCGGCTGGCGAATGCTGGCGGACCGGAAACGCACCGTGCTTGACGTGAAGGATTTCAATTTGATGAATTATTTCGCCACTCTCGGCAGAGCATCAGCAGTTTGTGAGGGGTTCGGTATTTCTGCCACTCCAGTCTCTTCGGATTCACTTCGAACGAAATGCATATTCAACACTTACTTGGCATTTTTCCCCGTTTCGGGAACGTAGTGTTCGATCCGGTTCAGTTTGCGGATCGAGTAGGGTCGTACACTTGAGCGCGCTAATTCGCTCTGTGAGTCTGTTTGCTCTGTACTTCGAGCGCACAATGGATCTATGGTGGAAATGGATTTTTTGTTAAAATACCTAGAGTAAGAGATTGTAAGAAAAAAAAACATAAAATAATACGCTTATCGACGATAGTAAGTGGTACTTTGCTCTTGAAGTATGTAAACATTTCTCCGGATTCTTCTTTCCTTCTTTTATCATAAAAATTCGATGCATATTTGTACAATATTTGAGTAAACCCTAAATCTAAATCACAAACTTTATTCCTCACAAGCCATGAGAATGTAATCCACAACACTACTTATCAAAGTATTTAAACGACTTTCGAAAAAAGAGAAAATCCATAAAAACTTCCGCTCACATTATCCAATCGATATGCGAATCAAAAACATATTTTATTCCCCAGCGGTGGTACTTGCAACGTGTAGTGCTATTCCCCATTGCCTATTTCTGCTGGGAACCGATGCCAACCAGTTGCTACAAAGTTCGTATCACCGGGATGTGCAACAAATAGGCGAAGAAGAATAAGCAAATTTTCCAACGAAAAGCGAAAAACTCCTTTCCAATGTTGTTCAACCCTTGGTTTTATTGCTTACGTTGAGAAATATAAGTGGAAAAAGTGTGACGTTCATGGACGGGACGGCATCAGAAAGGGAGCTGAAAGAAATAATAAAAGAATGTTGAGCACAGTGGGGTGACATAACGTAGCATGGTTTTCCCGAAGGAGATTAATGGTACAATAAAATTTGCTCATCCATGTAATAAATTTTACCACCAAGAATGGGTTGCGCTTGTTATTTCTTGCATCGGAGCGGTACCGGCGCACCATAGATCACACAATTCGACGAAACATTGTAATATGTCCGGAACATTGGCATTGTCTTTTTAAAGCAAACGATGCTAAAAGAATTATTTAAAATAATACGTCTCTTGATGGACGATATTTTTGAATGATTTTTATATCAAATACCGTCTGATAAATTAATTTAATTTGAATTGTAATTTAACCTGAACTATCAAGAACTTTTTTGAAATTGTATTGTTGATAAAACTGTAAAATTCACTATTCTACAATTTCATTTATCTGAACTAACGCTAGAAACAACTTAGTTCTCAAAATAATTTCCTTGATATTATCCTATTTATCCTGCTTTCATTACCGCTTGTGTAAAGAACTTTCTCCGTCTGGCAACGTTCTGTTTACTCGGATTTCCAAAATGATGTGCTTAAATATTACACACATCATTTAGACTGGAAACCATAAATTATGCTCACTCTGGAAATGTTGAAGCAAACACAGCACGTCAAATCGAACTAAATTAAATGTTTCTGCTTGTGTAAATGGTAGTCAGTCCATCCACCAGTCGTTCAGCTTAGTCCAGAGGCAGTAGCAGTTCGGAACGGTACAACTTTCTGTCTGTTCAACTTGTTCGGAAAATGGTTACCATTCCGCTGCACAAACGTTACAACTGTTAGTCCCTGGTTTTTGTTTTACAGTTCCTCTTTCTGTCACGTGCATTTCCGAGCGCATCCAACCTGCTCCCGGTTGTCGCTGCGTCCGCGTTCGATTGCCAGAACTCTAATCCCAATTTCATAACCCCCTACTTACAGACACACACACACATACACGTGCATCCGGAGCTTTTCTCCATCGTCCGGCAAACATGGACAAGATGAATGGCACAGTTTATCATGCGCATAGTTATGAATATTGTTTACCGTTGAACTTTATCCAGCTTTTGGTCCGGTCGATGCCTATGTGTTGTTTCTAAGGGAGGTCGATGGCAGCACGGATGGGATTTGGGCAGGGATTCGAAAGGTTCTATGGACATGGAGCTTGGGTGCCAAAGGACTAACCGGGGAAAAAATTATATAAAAGAATAAAAAGAATGTCGTGCCCTATAAACTTTGCCGTCACATCGTAAACCAAACCGGAGGTCAGGGGCTTTCCGTGCTCGTATGCGTTGGGGTTTTACGTCTGCCAACGGGATACGAGAGGCTACTGCTGCTGGTCGGACGACACGTTTCAAACATGTAGGCAAGTTTGCATTTCCAACCGAATACAATGAATACATTAATCTTTTAGCTTCCGACCTTCCACCCAACTCTCCTATTCAGTCTGAGTGTGTGTGTATGTGGAAGGATTGACTGTGAAGGCATTCTCGGGGGATTATTGGGGGATGTTCAAACATGCTACAAATGTTCTGTGCCGAGTGGCAGCCTCACAGCCGGAACTCCGCTCTCCCGGTTCGAAAAGTTTTCGGGGTTAAAGTTTGCGCCAGTTGCATACAGTTGGGTGGAAAATTCGACCCCGGATGTGTCGGAATGTTCGTCTGCGTACCATCCAAGCCTTTCTTCCTCCCGGGAGCTCCCAGGAGTAGACAATTACATGCCGACGCTCAATTACTTCACACTTGTCGCTAACGTTTCCCGTCTCTCTTTCTCTTCCCAGATGATACGCAGGGTCAGGGTGCGGCAGCTGCCGGAACTAATGGCAAACGGAAGCCCGGTCAGAAGGGTCAGAACATACAGGAAGAGCCGGACATCGAGCCGGAGCTGGCCGCCCGGCTCGATCTGTCCTGCATGAGCCAAGGTCTCATCAGGGCGCCCGAGATCGACAACGGTTACGTGGTGAAGTACAACAGGTGAGTAAACCCCTTGGTACCGGAAGTGGCGTCGTCGTGGATGACACGGCCCAAACCGGGTCAATTCGAACAGTGGCACGGTGGAGAGTATCATAATTTCCATTTTCCATCGAACCAGAAGACAACTTCCGGCGAACTCAACTAAAATTTCTCGTTTTCCCTTGATCCTTCTCGGACGCATCCGGAAAATTTAGGCGCAAGAAGAACGGCAACATTTTCCTGGTAGCTTACTACGAGTGCGATGACTATTACGAACTACAGCCACCGGAACTGGACAGACTTTACTGCAGCAGTAAGCGGTGGATCGGAAAGCGGCCAGAGTGTGTCTCGACCAGAACCGGTCTAGAGGATGACGAGGAGGGCGAAGATGAGGAGGAGGAAGAGGAAGAAGAGGAAGGTATGTTATGTTTGCCAATAATAGCTAATTAAGAGGATAACATTAGTTTTTTTTCGTCATGTTTGTTTAAAATTCTTTTGTAGTTTAAACTATTTGAGATTTAAATAGTTAGACATTGTTATCATGTTAATAAGGGGGAAGTATGCAGAGGCGGTAGTAAGCGTTCCAGGAGCTTCAAGCAGTTATATGTTTAAGGCCCTAAAACCATGTACGAAATTCAACATTCATTTTTTATATTATGATTTACAAGATTTAAATTCAGATCAAAACACACATTTTTAATAAGGAATCATGTTTAGAGTAAACTGCAGTTTTTATACTTTTTTTATGTTTATACCCTTATATCATACGAAATTTTCCAACTGAATCATTTTCCACCAATATAATTTTCGATAAACAAATTAACAAATTAAAGTGAAATAAAAAAATGAAAAAGAACTATTTTGTACTTGTAAAATAAAAAGTACAGAGTTGAGCATAATTACTATAGCTGTAAAGGTTCAGGACATTTCTTTTGCTTACCCATGTTTATTATCCTCAAACTTTTCTGATTTTTTTTCTTTTCTTCAATAAAACCGTACGTTCAATATACGTTGGAGCATCAATCTTATATTTTTCAACCGAAAAACAATAACGCGAAAGGTGCATGTTTGGCGACTTTTACTTCATCATGAAGAATCAAATAATTCAGATGCACTATTCTCACATTTTCATGTCTGAGACAATATCCCATTCTATTACCCAGAAAAACACACAATGTTAAAAAGAAGCGTGAAAAGCGGAGGAACACATTGTTTTAAAACAAAACCAAAATACTGCCTAAACCCCTGCAATGAATGATTTTAATTTCATTATTAATTGACAATGTTCGAATTTTTCCAAAATCTTTTAACAGCTAGTTAATTATTATATGACCCTAAAATATTTCAATTCCGACGCGCAAAAGAGTGACATTGCCTTGCTTACCCATTTACAGAGAAATTTTAATCCAAAGTATTGCTGGCGTGTCCAGCTTTGTGGAATGTGCTTCTAAACGTTAGTAGCGTTCGAGATACAGACACTGAGACTTATCGATGGAGAAACGATCGGACGAACCATTTCTTTTCGAGCTGCTACGGTCGGTCCGTTTGGGGGAAGGTGGTGGACAATTTTCTTATCCCTTGTTCCATTCGCCAATGCTGACATAAATCTGACGACGTGCGACGCGTTATGAAGCTGATCAACTGATAACGATCGGTTTGTTTCGGATGCTGCTGGTCAGGCGGACAGCTAAAAACGGAGACGAAACAGATCTACTTTATGTCGATGGGAAACGATCGCAAAGAAAGAAAAAAACACACATGAAATGAACTGAATGATTTCGAATTTCGTTGTTCGATCATAATGCTGCGGAACCGATGGTCACGATTTCCATTCATTTGATTCGTTCGTCTTCGAAGTCATTGGTTTGAGACGCTGGTGGCCGCAAAACGAATCGATTACCGGTCGGGAACCGAAATCACATCAATTTTATCTCTTAAGTACTCTATTTGTGAGCAGCGATGGGTAGAATATAGGTGTGTTTTCTTCTGCGTTATATACGCCGATCAACTGAAGTTATGGTTGAAAGAGAAAAAAATTCAAATAACGTGAAAATTAACAAGATAAAAAGGGCATCAACGATTATAAAATGTGTTTGCAAGTTGTTTAGAAGAGTGCTGAATGTTTTAAAGAAGGTTCTTCTGGACTCCTAGAGGTATTCCTTCTAGGTTTAATGTTCTCAAACGTTTAGAACGCAAAAAATTATGGAAGCCAGCAGCATTTAACTGGATTTTGCAAGATGTTCTAACCTTTCTACCCAGGACAGTAATCGCTTGGAAGAATCTTAATCCCACTTTGGCTGGATTTACTAAGTGCAAAGTTTGTTCGGTCCAGATGTGGCCATCGAGGATTAGCGCTGTAGGTTCCACTGAAAAGAACCGTTCGAACCATGGTTCGTTCAATTTATCGGCAATAAGTTGCCTTTTAAAGAATCCCGTCGGAAGCTGGAGAATGATAAGTAATCGTGGATGGTGCAAAACTATGAATAGATTTAAGTAATCTACCATCAAGTTGTTCAAACAAGGTCAAAGTCTTCCCAATTGAATTTATTGAGTAAGAAAATTAAGATTGTGGCTATTTTTGGGGATTTCATTGTGGCTGCAAGGAAATTAAAGTAAATCCAGACCGAGCCGTGTGTCCGCTAGTGGTGAGCCTTTTTGTGTTTTGTAATATCACCGAATCGCTTAAATCAAACGAGCTGCTCGTGCTTCTGTTTTGTCGGCACGTTTATTTTCATTCCATCTAATCTGCCACAGCGCGAGGGCTCATTCCAGAGCGCTCTGTGTTGGTTGATAATATGGCAAAAGTGACAGGTAAAACGTGTAATTTATGTCCCTCGTGGATGCTACCGTGATATTAGTGGTATAAATTCAACTCCTCCTCCCGCTCGCGAGCGATGCAAGCATTATGCTTCCCGAGACCGGCAACACGGGAACAAACTGGTCCCCGCTTATGCTGATGGTCCACCAGCAAACAAACACACAATGCAAACCACGCTCCTCTCGTCGGTGTTGGCGAAACAACAGCAGGAAAACTAGCGAACGAATGGAGCGTGAATAAATTCACCCGAAAAAGCGACCAACGAACGAATACCCTACGATGGCGTGATGTGATCTGTTATTCCAGTCGGTTGGAATTCCTTGTCCTACCTCGCGCTCATTCCACTCCGTGCAGTGCCATCTGCATCGTCATACCAAAGTTGTTTTCCTACCCAATTTTTCTTCAAAGCTAGAACATTCACACACCTTTCGTAAGGAGGAAAAATACCTTCCAACATCCTTTCGGTAGCGCTTAATCCAAGCTCGCGTTGTGTTGTTGTATTGTAGGGATTCTTTTGTTTCTTGAGCTGGAAACAGCAGTTTTTGTTGTTTATTGAATGCCTGGTCCGGGTTGAATGTAGAAATGTGTTATTATGCCATACGGCTGTTTCATCAACGCCAACAAATCAACACACGTGAATAAATCCTGAAAGCAGAGCGGGATAACATGTTAGGAAAGAAGGTAGCGTTATGCTGCTAACGTTTGGTAAAAAGTGACGGATGTTGTTCAGGTCTTGAAAATATGTAATGAGTTGATGTTGACAACGTGCCTTGTAACTGTTAGGTTCCTCTCCTGTAAATATATTATGTCTCCTTGATTCCTCATTTTATGTTTTCCATAATTGCTTAGAAGTACACCTACTTTCAAGAATATCAAATATGAAAATTCTTAGTGCGGAATCATAAATAACGTCAATTTTCCTACTGAATATTCTATTATGTTTAAATCTTCCAGATTACGAAGAGGAAGGCGAGGAAGACTCTGAACAACCATCCGAGGGCGATGAAAGAGTTCATGAGCTACCAACAACCTCTTCCACCGCGATGCCTACAACATCTAGTTCAACTACAACCTCAACAACATCAACAACATCGACAACGACAACTTCAACAACACCAGCGACAACGACAACATCAATGACACCCTCTACAACAACAGAACCTCCAGCGCAGACAACAACACCGGCAGTGACGACGACGACGACTACTGAGCAGCCGAGCGTTGAGGAGAGTGTGCCGGAAAATCTATCCGTTGCCGAAGTGCTGAACGAACACGATCACCATCGATCACCTCCGGGAAGTGGAGGAGGCAGCAATGAGGAGGAGGGTCAGGAGGAAGAGGAGGATGCTGATGCTGATGAGACTGAAGAGGATGAGAATGCTCGTCGTGATGCGACCGAAGACACCGAAGATCAGATAGCTAACACGGATCAAGAAAAGATTTCCAAGGTGGTATCGTCCCCCTCGACGACGACGACAACATCGAAGACGACAATCGTGGCCGCTTGCGGATCGGATCGCGGTGGTTGTGACCACGAGTGTCGGATGATCTACCACGGCAACGAGGTGGAACCGGTGGTCGAGTGTAGCTGCTACCGGGGTTTCCTGCTGGACGCGCGTGATGGAAGAACCTGCCACGGTGAGTAATTTGTTTGCCAGAACAGATGTATCGATGTCGCCGTGTACGTCGCCGGCATGAGAACTTTCACGGGAAGGAAATGCGACGCCACAGGAACTATATTTAGACCCAAAACGAAGCAGGGCAGGGTTTGGGAAACGTCCACGCCATCTCAACAGAGCTGTCAACAATGCTGGGAAGCGACAGCATGGATCAAGAATCGAAATTTGTTGATCGGTTGCTTGGGTTCATCGCGCAAGCAAAACAAACCTGGCCGACGCAAGTGGAAAGTGTTTGTTGTCACCAAGCACCCTCGTGTCTCGCCACCGCTCCGAGTTCCGCTCGATATCCGACGAGTCCAATCAGGAAAAGTTAATTCCCGGTGACAAATTACGGTGTAGGTTGGGATGTTAATAGGCTGCACGCCGGCTGAGCAAGATGGAGCCGTCGGTTTTGCTTGGCCGCTGCCTCCGCTTCCCTCCGCAATCAACGTCCTCCTGGTGGATGGAAATGAGTTTGGGAAAACGTCTTTCGATCGGTTTGCTTCGGAGCGGTCGGATGGGTTGGGTTTTGATGTTTTTGGGACCAGATTTTTTCCACCTTCTCCTTTTCGTTTTCTCTAGAAAGTATCCGTTAAGACGAGACCTTCGAAGAGAGGACGAGTGAAATATGTTGTGCAACGTCCCGCCACCAGCAACACGATGATTCCGTCCCGGAGGGAATTCTGAGGGATCAGTTTCGTCGTTGTTGTCAGATGATTGACTTATTCCTAATTGCTCTTAGATGGCGGTTGATACGTGAGGTAATCCAATAACTTAGGCTGTGACTCTCGAACGTGTCAAAAGCATTATCGTTACATTAATAGCTTCGGCGATAATGTCATTACTGTGTGGTTCTGCGTAAATACAGGCGTGTCATGAGCAATTTAGTTCCTGCTTACAACCTTTGATGCGGATTGTTTTTGTAATGGCAACTTTTGTGAAAATTTAATTGATGGTGAGTAATGAATTTCCTGTTAAATGAACGGATGCCTTTTGATCTATGCAGTTGATCATTACCATATTCAATTATTACTGACGACTATTATATTGCATTCAATTCATTTGGCTGCTGATTTTGAGTGTACGATAAGCTTTTCCAACGTCAACAAAATTTTCTGAAGTACGGTACACTGTCAGCCACATTTAAAAATTCCAAAAAGATTAATCAGCCTGTAAACATAAAACATGATTACTCATGTTTCCGTAAGCCAAAAGAAAACAAAACTGACATTTTACAAACCCTTTTAGCTCCACTCGTTTCGACGACCTTCCGAATAGATGAATGCTAATCTAGTCATTCTTCAAGCACGCCATTACAGTTGCTGCTAGTGGGAAGAAAGTGTTGAAAAAGTTGACGCTTGTTGCAATGGAACGCGGCTAGCGCGGGATAAACGGACAAGATAGGAGAAAAATCTACGATCCGAAACCATCCCCAGACGACCACGCGCACCGACTCGTGACGACTCCTTTATCGCGTCTCATTTAGTTTTATTATCATTTCTTCTCTCTTTATGCAACGGTTCACCGATGCGAAATGGTAGTGTTGAGGTGAAGGTTAGAAAGAGCACAAAAAATCAAAATAAAAAATTTCAACGCAAGAAAAGTGTCCTTTAGAAGCGGCGTGCAGTTTTTGTTCAAAGTGAAGTGATAGCAATTTGAGCATTCAGAGGCTGCAGAATCTTTTACAAGACATGGGGAGCTAAGCTAGTTTGTTACCAATCGCTTGACTTGAAATGGTTATCATTTTCTTTTTATAAATTTTTTTAAAAGCAATAGATTAACCTATTTTCCATTTAATAAAGATTGTATTGAAAAACACCTAAATTCAATGGTATCGTTGACTTTATTTAAAATTCACCCACAAGACTGGAAGTTAACGCTACATAATTCTAGGATTAAATTAAACGTTTGTTTTTTTTTAATTTTCGTCAGATAATAACAATTTTCTAAATAAAATGACTTATTTATATATTGAAATATCAATAAAATTCAAGTTTTTCAATATCATACATTTTAATCGCTTAAGGAGCTATCGATCATATCTTTAAAACAATTTGTTCAATTTCTTTTAAGTTCATCTCCATCAGTTTAATCGAATGGTATACTACCATTTAAAAAGAATATGTTATAGCCAACAGCTGAAAGTATCCTATACTATTTTCACTAAGCTTGTTTCCTAAAGCACCACTCGCTTAGTTATTAACTCACGATTGTTTCTCAAATGGTGACAGATATGATTTCAATCTATTGCTTTCAAAACAGACGGCATCTTGTCACAATTTTTCGTGTGACGCATGATTTCAGTTAATCAACGTCGATGGGTTTGAACCTTTCCCATTGACTACTCTTACTAGCGCTCTCAATTCTCCAACTGCCGGATTAAGTCGCCAACGCGATCATATTTTTCATGCACTGAAGTATCAACAAACTTAGGCTAGCAAGGCGCTTAAAAAGGGGTCTGCTCGGTAAAGTGGTTTCAGCCCCTAGGGTAGGCCCGTACAGTTCAACAATTGGATGTTGTGAACGATCAACTCCCGATGCGAACGCTACGAACGGGCTGATTAATTGTCAGCACGCGCGAGCGCACGCCGTCCTCTCACGTGTTACGGTTTGACAGCTGCGTGTTGCAAATGGCGCCGCACCTGTCAAACGTAACGCGGCATCAATTCAACAAACCGTGCGCCTCCTCTCGACACCTGATTTGTCGTCGGAGGGAGGGGAGGATTTCAAACTTGGATTGTTTGTATTTTCTTTCTTCTTTTCCTCCCATTCAATCGCTGTTCGACACTTAATTATCGATAATTTTAAAGGCCGAAACGGGGCGAAAAAATCACTTTTTAAAGTGAAATGGATTAAAGTTGGAAAAATGGTTAATGACGGATAATAACGAGCGGATTTGCATAAACGATGTGTCATTAATTAAGCGCCACCTACGGGGTTCTAACAGGTACGATTAGTGGCGCGACGCGATCGGCAGACATTTCGGGCCGTAAACCCCTCCACCGGATCGACTACCGAACCCGATGCCGTAAGGTCCCATGGCTCCGGTTTCCTATTGGTCAGTAAATTAATCTTCCTGATGGTGGACCATTTTTCGTACGGCTTCCATGTCTCACTTGTCCCTCGCTCTTTCGCAATCCGTTTTGTTGTCTTTTTTGCGCGCCGGGCGACGGTTGGGGGTTTTAGTTTGTTTGCTTAGGAAGCGGAAGCAAATTGAGCATATTTATTGAATCAATTTTGCCGCCAGGATCGCTTGCACGCTGACACCGACACCGGGAGGAGAAGTGATTTGTTTTTGGGAGGAGTGGTTTGTTTTCACATCCCTTGTTACGGTTTGATGCACCTGCTCACTTTTGGTCCTCTCGTGAATCGGTAATTTGTTTACTTAATAAATTGTTTGAAAGGAATCAAAGTTAAAAATATTCGCACTTTGCTTCATGAAGAAAATAAATACGTTGAATAATCTAATTTTAATAGTATAACAAAACATTCATTTTTCTTCCGTTTAATTATAAAGATATTGACGAATGTGCGGAAAACAATGGTGGCTGTGAGCAAACTTGCATCAACAAACCCGGCTCTTATGATTGCGCCTGTGAACCTGGACTTCAAGTGGATACGTTGAACGGCCATACATGCATCGGTAAGTAATTTTCTTCTTATGAGCTAAGGATCCTTTGAACGTGTTAGCGGTTTAATATGGTTTGATAAATTGATTGGGAGAACTAAACCTATGATCATACACATTTACGCTTCTTTAACTACTTATTCTAGCCGAACGCTTTCTCACCTTTCTATTACATCTGCTTTAACAGACATATATTGTTCAAAAAATGTCCTTTCCTTATAACACAAAGCATGTAGCAAAATCATTTTCATCGAGCAATGTCTTTCACTTGCAAACCTCTTAGAATGGTGACCCAAAGCAAGAGATGTGCAAAAATGCACTCCGGAACAACGTGTAAAACTCATTAGTAGCTCTCAGACAGGTCCGTCCATCACCTGCAGCTCGAGCTACTCTTGGAGTCCGCTGATAAACATTTTACTTCCATTAGTGGCCCCCGGGAAAAAAAAACTCATTACGGTGGTTTGCACTTGACGCAGCGAAATAGTGAAAACTATTTTTCAAACCACCTCTGTCGCTACCTGCTGTAGCCCCTTCTTCTTACAACCCGGTAACAGCTCTGATGAAAATAATTTAAATTATTTCCTTCCGACCTAAACGAAATACTTCTCGTTCATTGAGGATCGCCGCTGCTGACAGTTGCTAACTTTCTGTTGTACGATTCATTAAGTTAACTTGCCAGCACCGGGTAAAAGTGCTTTGAAACTGGAGAGGGAAAAAATGTAACCTGAAAAGGCACCTGAAAAAGGGAAGTATGATTCATTGTGTTCATATTATTAAAGCATTCATGGCAATCATTCTATTTATCCTCTCGAAAGCGGTAAAACCCAGTGAATTTGTAATGGTATCACCATCGTTTCAGAGATCGTGCAAAACATGAGAAACAATTTTAGTTAAGCAGAAAATGGCAATAGAAAAATTTTTATGGCTCGATAAAAGAACGATAATTTGTCTCATTTCGTTGTCTCACGAAACTATACTTGCTATACGATTTTTTTCAGGTTATCATAAAATATTAAGATTTGGGTAGAGAATGATCGTTTGAAAAGTTTTTCAACTAAACTAGTTGAAAACCCCATTACAAAATGTGGTTTTACACTCCAAATAATTCGACCATTAAACAGCTCAAGCTGCTGCTGATTTCTCATTTGTTTTTGAAATTAATTTTAATTTATGTATTTCCTCTTCGCATTTGAATATTAACTTAAAATAACTAAATGTTGTCTCAAAATGAGCAGAGAGTAGAGTAGACTTAATGAGTATATACTCCGGGATAAATTTGAATTGGATAAATCAATCTTGTTTTCTCCTACTTTTTATGTACAACACATTACATTTCGGTGTGTTTTTGCAAAATGTACTTAAACGGTTACCTTTTTTATTGCACTCGATCTCTTTTTGAGTTTGGAGATCGTAGCGCAGTATGTTTCAACGTTGGCTCGACGCGATCGATTCGCTATAGTCTGTCAGTTTCTGTTTTTGTTTCGTGGTGTTTCTTACCATTTTTCATGAGAATTATTTTGTAGGTGTCGGCTCGAAACGCCGCGATAAATAGCCAGCGTTGTATCCAATGTTCCTTGACTTGACTCCTAATCAACTACGTTAACGTCCGTGTCAAGGTACACTCGGGGCCAATGTCAACAAACAAGGGACTTCCATTAAGTCAGAATCAAGGCTGAACAAACTTCTCTCCGGCAAGCGGTGCATTTCCCTGCTCGAGTTTTATCCGCCTTTACCCTCGAGATCACCCGGGTGACTAAATGAAACGTAATTGCAGATAATCCAACGATGAAAAGTATCCTCTTCTAGCTCGGCAGGGTCCTTAAGGCGTAGGTGGGTCCGGGTTTTCCTCCGACGCGGGGCCATTAGTTTCTCCGAAACCCGACTCAAAAGGTTCATTCCGGGCAGAAGAAAGTTAGTCCGATAGTTGGGTGTGTGTGTGCGTGCGTTTGTAAGAAAGGCTCACTTTTCATCGCACATTGTCGCCCACGAGCCCAGTTTGCTCGTCCTCGACCCCCGAAAACCGAAGCTCGAAGATGATGATTGCCCGGGGGAAAAAAAAATGGTGGCCCGGATAACCTTCGGCCATGGCATGCTAGTCAGCTTTCTTCCATAACTATGGTGGATGAAGTTTTCCGTGCTTGCAGGATTCATTGGGAGAGGCCAGGTCAGTTCGCCGGATCCGGTGGCGCTAAGTTACGATGAATGCGTCGCTCGGTGCAGCGCCTCGTTTGTTGGGTTTTTGCACCCGTCTTGGTATCTGTCCGGGCAGGTCAGCACGGTGTCACCAGTGGTTGGCTTAACGGGAGATAAGAGGTGAAAGCTGACCAAACTTATTGGTACGATAGGTACCAAACACTTGGTAGGGAGAGAGTATAGCTTTGTGCTTCCAAGGTTGCCAAGAATAGCGCAAAAGCATATTTTTCTAAACTCCTTTTAGTTAACTGAATGCAAATCTGAAGTTTTTAGGGTACACCGGATATTACACAAAGTAATCAAAAACACAATTATCAACAACGGATATTAAAAGCCCACCCTCCTATCATAAACCCATAAAATATATCGTCACTGGCGGATGTGATGCTTGTTGGAACGATTTAATTTAGAGATAGTTTAATCAAATGTTTATTACCAATTTATTTTACCAACCCCGATCCCTTGCCTTTGTGTTGAAACGTCTGAACGAATTTTGCATGAAAAAGAAAACCCAAGATTGCACGCGAATATTATCGGCAACACTGTTTCCGCCAACGTGCTGCAAAATTGTATCCAGCGGAGGATCGCGGAGTGGCAAAGTGCAATTGTCGTAACTCATGGACAACGGGTCGTGCCCTTCGGCTCCCTGCTTCACGGGAACATCATCCCCCTGGCCACCGGAATTGGACCCGCTCGAACGCGAACCATTCAATAAAATATGCAGCAGCAACAACGGCTGCGGAAGGACCTCTTATCTCCTTGGGCACCTTTTAGCTTCATCGAGCGGAAATTTGAACACCAGCGGAGGAGGGTACGGAAAAAAGGAGGAAAGTCGAAAGATCGAGTTTACAATCACCGGGCGCTTGAGATCCGGCGGGAAGTGGTGAATTTGGAGTTGGAGTGCCAAAAGTGAGGAAGGATGCGAGATAAACTTTGTTTCGGGCCGCGCGGTTGGTCTTCGGAAAAGCGTGGTGGCACTAAGAACGAAAAATAAAAGTGAGAAAATCCTGATGATCCTGATTTCTGGCACAAGAGAGAACTCGCGTAAAGTGGTAGTAAGAGGTTCTTTCCGTTAGTTCGTTCGACATTGGAACCGGGCAGCGTCGTTCGGGCCATTTTTACATACCGAGTAGCCAAGTAGTCGCGTGGAAAACGTGGCGAGCGTGGACTGTAATGGTACGGGTATCCCGGTTTTCTCCTTTGCTCCTTTGCTCCTCGTGCTTTGTTGGAGCCCATTTTCCGGGAAAGATTATGGCAGTCAGGTATAACAGGCAGCCGAACCGTTTGCTGCTTCTAATGAAAAGATGTCTACATTAGGTTGGGAAAGGGACCGGATTGGGAAATGGCGAGTTGGAAGTAAAATGAGGGCATGCGAAAAATTTACCAAAAAAAACAACGAATTGTCGGTCAGGACAGAGAGCGGAAAAGAATTGCAAAGATGGTTTAAAGAAAGCCCCATTTAAAGGGCATCTAAATGTTTGATGAAATCAGCTCGGCACTGAAGCATGGTGGGTGAAGGTTTTCCCGGGTGGGAACGCGAGGAAAGAAAAGAGTGTAGGAGTTTCATTCATTTGCGTAATTAAGCGTATTTGCTCTCATTAGCAGCACACAATGGGGTTGGTTTTATCCACCCCGCGTCTTCCGGGAAGCCTTTGCGTAATGTATTATTATCGCCCGGTCGTAGGAAAAACCAACCAAGCCCCAGCCACGGAACACAACAGTGATGAAAATGAATAAAACAAAAAGTTATGCACGATGAAAGGCACCCTGATGAATGCGGGGAAGCAGCTTTGAATGTGATAAATTCTTTTACAACCGGCCAGCCAACCATTGGGCTCCTGGTTCGCCTGGGAGCTTTTCTTGCCGGTGGCGGTAGTGCTGGAAAACTCCACGTGCGTACGCTTTGCGTTAACGAGAAACCAACTGCCTACACCGCCCGGCGCAAAGCCACACGCGAAACCATAATCTTTTTCTCAATCAGCAAATGAAACTGGCCGCCCGCAGGTGCTGTTTTAAGGAGCGGCAAGTCCAAGCCCGGCGGCCAGCGAAAATTTCATCCAAACGGATGAAAGAAAATTAGTACAACTTCCAGGTGTCTTTTACCAAACAAATGTGATCGCAAAAAAGCTCCCGGGTTCCCATCCACTCAATTAGGATATTGAAAAATGTATTCCAAGCCAGAAACAGCCTTCAGCGCCATAATGGCAAAGCCTCCCCGAAGGGTTACAAGAGGAAGGTGAAAAGAAAAATGACACTGAAAAATATGGTGAAAAATGGTTTCCTTGCAATTCCACCGGATGGGTTCCGGTTAGATGTCGGGCAAAAATAAAAACACACCTAGCTAGCAACTCTCGCAGAAAGTTTGCTGAAGTGGAAAACTTTTCTCAAGCACTTACAACCGCAACCAACCGTTTTTGAGCCGTTAAGTAATTGCCCGGGATAATCCAACGCGGGTCTTCAAGCAAACCGAGCGAGCCTGAGTCTGGTGCGCTGTCGCCCGAAGGGACATCAAAGAGAAACTTCTTGCAAACGCTTTTCCGTGTGGGGCACTCGAAGTGCGACGAAAAGTGATACTTTGTACAAACATTTTTAATTGCGAACATTTACGCCCTGCATTCGTACAACTGCTGGAGCGGAAAGGAATCACGGAATCAAAAGAAAGGCTTAGACAGTGATGAGCAAAAAGTACTGGGATTGTAGAGGTACGAAACAGTTATAAGAAATCATAATTTCAAAGTTAGTGACATAAGCATACAGTGACTGAAGTGCTTAGAAGCGTAGTCTCATTTGTAATATTTTATCATTCTCTTATTCAACCATAGAAGGTTGATGATTTGCTTAAAAGAATATTTCCATCTTAATTCCATCATACTTGAACACATAAATTAGGAGGTCGGTTCTAAGGATTGTTCACTTATCCACTTCTTTTTAGCGTTTTCAGTTTTTTAATGCATCTCTTCTTCGATATTCAGTGTGAATAAAAAACTGAACTGGTTGAATAATAGTTTTTTTGAAACGTTTATTGATTTTGATTTTGACAAAACATTAACAAGAGCTTAGCTAGAAATGGCTAGTTGAAAGTTGTTATGCTAACACGATTTTTTGGAAAAAAGTTATAAAATTAGAATGAAAAATGGCGCCACTCAAAGTTTAAAACAAATATGTAAAACACAACAAAACATGGAATAAGTATACGATGTTGTATTTTTCAGAAACAATTTTGTTGGAAAAATGTACAGCAATAAAGAAGTATTCGATTCTGCAAATTGTATAGTGTAAAAAATGCAAGAAAATATCACCGCAATGCATTTTTCTACCACAAACGCAAGGTCGCCTGATGGATTAAACAAGTGGCCATAATGTGGTTCATGAAGTGGATTACGATGTGTTTCGGCTCGGTTGCCCTGAAGGATAGCTTTCGTAATGTGTAGCGCATGATAAACTTGTGCCCATCAACCGGAAACGTCAACGGGCTTCACCACCAGTCGAAGAGGGTTTTTTCTGGAATTCTCGATGTCCTTACCACAGGTTTTTCTCGTTACTCTGTTAAGCACATCGTTGACACAGTTTCCACATGCTTGGTTCGCAAAGTGTTTGGTTTCGTAGCGTTTATGCGATTGAATGTCGTATATCGTTTCGTGATGACTTCCCTTTGATGGTAAATTATGGTTAGAGGAATAATTATCCATCGTTGGTTATCGTGTAGGATGTAGGAGTTTGGCTCTTCGTGTATAAATTCAACATAGAGACCCGTTTTTATCAAGATTCGCTAAGGTTATCTTTTTAAAATCCATTTTCCCGGGGCAAAATCTTGTGTCAGAAATGTTGTAAATGAAACCTATACGATTTCACGAAATCAAACAATTTTCTAACGCCATCGGGTGCCATTTTCTCTTTACTTTTCTTTCATACACTCAAACGACCATCACCACCATCCACCCACATCACCACCATTCGCACCGCTATTACCCTCCCACGCCACACACGCTTCGTTTCGAACACATCTATCCGAACTATTGGTTCCTCCCGAACCTCCACCTGGCCGCGCGGGCAGACATTAACGAGTGTCTCCTGCGGAACGGGCACGGTCCGTGCCAGGATACGTGCCAGAACCGCTGGGGCAGCTACAGCTGCAGCTGCGAGGGTCTGCCGGGGACGCGGCTGGCGGCGGACGGACACGGCTGCGAGGACGACGGCGAGTGTGCGAAGGCGAACGGGGGCTGCTCCCATCGGTGCCTGTCGACCGTCGGGCGCGTTTTCTGCCTCTGCCCGGACGGGTTGCGCCTCGGAGCCGACTGGAAGACGTGCGAAGGTAGGCAATGCAAAACCCGGAACGGTATGGATTCGAAATTTGGAGACCAGACGGCTGATAGGGGATCGGCTAGGGTACTCCAGGAGCCGTACATTTGAGACACCGACATCCGAAGTGGAAGTGCCTCACTCGTTGCTGTTGAAGTTGGTCTCATTGCCCTGCTGTCTGGGGCGGATATTTTGATCATCAGCTGCCTAAGCGAAGAATAAAGATCCCAAATAGGGGATCTTCAACTTCCCGGCCAATGGTGGCTCGTCTGCTCGTTCGGTTTAATTTGCATTTGAAAGACATAAATTATAGATCCCAAGTACTTAGCACAGCACTCCAAAAGAAGCTTCTATCGGTGCACCAAAAAAAAACAGCAGCCAATGACTGATGATGGAACCTAGGGAGACACGGAAAAGCATTACATTACCGTCCTTAAACTGGTATTTTCACATCCTCTAGGATAGGAAGCTGCTGATACTCTAAGCTTCTCGTTTTCATGATGCACGAGCTGTGGATGAAAACTTTTCATCGTCACATTCGACAAGTTAAAATTAGCAAGTTTCAGATTTCACATCCACCGTACGCTTTGCCTTAGAGGTGCATCGTCGCATAGACTCAAGTATGATAGATTCCTAGTTTGTTTGTACCATAAGTCCATCCACACAGGACCATGGCTTCAGAGCTTCATGTCTGGGTTTGGTGTTTGCGTGCCATCGTGATCTTTTTTTGCAGTTGGTTGTGTCCACAACTACCAATGAGACGTACGCTTGCCCAATTTCCTTGAACTTAGGCCAGTTGTTTACGAAGTTCGTTTTTTCCTTGAAACATTAGCTCAATCAAAGAATGTAATACTGAAAGTACAAAAGGTTTAATTTGTTGTCAAATTTTCCGAAGTCCAAATTTGATTTCATTCAATCTAATTTGTTTGAATAATATTGACCAAGAGTCATGGGTAATGGAAACATGGACGATTGCGCTGCCCCGATGCGATGTTTAACTAAGAGCGCAATACCGTCCTTTTGTGAGAAATCATTTTCACACATTTTCACTAACTTGGTGCTAAAATTCAATATGCACCTTGTATATATGGATGTGGGATTTGAAGAAAACAATCTACCAAACCTCAAAGATGTAAACATTCAATGTTGCTTGCATAAAGGATTTACTGATGGCTCGTATGATCTTCTACGTAAAAAACTTAAATGAGAGATACCAGAGGTTCTGCTTGAGTTTGCATTTTTGTACTGCAGTTTAAAAATGTTTGAGTGTGGTGAAGTACAAGTACATTAACGGACAAGTTAATTTTTAAAGTACGAACACGCTGTTTCTGATCATAGGTAGATCTTTACATAATATTCCCATGTTTTGGAAGATTATTTTGGTACTAAATCTCACTGCGGACTGCATTATCCAAGTTGGTAGTGAAATTTCTCTATCGGAATAGAGCAAAAAAACTGATTCCCACCAAAACTCCTTTCGCTGGGATAAACCGCTTTAAGGTTAGTTGTGGAAAGCCGGCCAGCCGAGCTTCGGCACAACTATTTTCCCCCGCGCGCGTCATCCTCCGTCGTCCATTTGCCTTTCTGGTGCGTTATCAACCGCGTAGGCGTCTTGCTCGTCCCAAGCCTGTTCGGGGAGTGGAAAAAGTTTCATTCAAGCCGCGAACCGACGGTCACCCGGCAGCTCCGTAGCTGTCGGTGCGGCCTTTTCGGTGGATTATGAAAATATTTCGCCGAAAAACTCCGCCCAAAACAACCACGCTGCCACAAAACTTGCGTTCTGGGGTTGGGTTTTGCGTTGCGCTTTTGTTGCGCCATAGTCAGATCATCTCGTCAAGGTTTATTTTGGGCCGGGCCGAGGGCGGCAAAGCAGCAGCTCGAGCTGGATACCCTTTCGGGGCACGTCGTCACACTGTGCGTCGGTATCATCAGCATTATCGTCGAAATCGGGCGCTTCGTCCGTTTCGGCCCCGTTTTCCTTCTTGTGCTTCTCCCCGCCTTGCGGTGTCTGCTGTCTTCGCCTTCGGTTGGTTAGTTGTGATTTTTGGTGTTTATCCCGGCTGAACAACGGCCAACTTTAGCTCGAAGCGGGGGTAGGTCGGGATGGGTAGAAGGTAGAATTTTATAAACTTTACGTCCCCAGACTGCTAGCGTTGGCCCGGGAATTCTGGTTCGTCCGTCCGTCTGCTGAATGATGCACTCGACGTAGCAGAGACCGTTACGGTGGGACTCTATTATTATTTATATTTATAATTTTCCGCATGGCAAGGCCGCAAGAGAATGGATGGGAAACATTCGAGAAGACATGGGTGATGTTGTAGATTAAAAAAACACACACACACACACACACACAAAAACCCCCACACAACTCTTCGTTCTCGAATGGCAAAAGGCAACATTGTTTGTGTCGTCCAACGAGTCGGTGAAAGGTTGTGAGAGGCCTCAAAAGGAAAGCATATGGGAAAAGTGTACCTTCAAGCTCGTTGAAAGGATGGTGAAACCTGCTCGGGGAAATAAACTCAATCCTGGCGGCTCGTATGGCTCGACACGTGCGGGATTGAGGCTCCACGATAACCCGGGTGGAAATCTTCTGTATACTTTCACAGTCTGATTGATGCGCACAATTCAAAGGGCATTTTTCTTCGGTCGATACGGGGTCGAAAGGGAAAATACTCCTGCGCGTGAGGAGGGTTGCTGGGGAGTGAGTTCGTTTGTAGCTTGGTGTATAGTTTTGCATGGCTTCTTGCTCCCGGAGCCATGGCAGACGTGGTTCTGCTAGGATGCATCGAGTATGGGATGGATTTTCCACCTGGAAAAATGTGGCACTAGAGTGCATTCGAAAGAGTGTGCAAATGTTGCACACGGCTTTAATGCGTTGGGTCAATAATTGTTTGCATATTTGAAATGAATGCAAGCACGTTCAAAGGACACGGTCGTTTGGTTGGGAAACCTGCTTCTAACTCACTTCAAACATCGCCGCTCAGCTTAACAATCATCATGTTTATAAACACACGGTTTATCACTACTTTTGCTTCGCTTTATCGCATGTCTAAACGGTTTATACTTGTTACACCAAGCGCTTGTGGCTATTGTCGCAACAAACTGCGATTATGAGCAGCACAAGTTAAAGAATATATTCCACACTCTGATTTCCCTCCGCCTCGCATAACGTCAGATATCGATGAGTGTGACAACGAAGACGTTGCCGAACGGTGTGCCGGTGGTTGCGAAAACACATTCGGTTCGTACCACTGCCTGCAGGCTGTGGCCTCGGAACGAACGCCAATTCACCAATCGAACGAGGAAGATGATGAAGACGTCGAAGAACCGGACGACGAAGACGGTGAGGACGGTGATGCTGATGGCGGCGAGAGTGATAAGCACGCGGAAGAGCGTAATCGATTGGCCGCCAATGAATTGCCGCAAGAAGCCCATCAATCAACCGGAAGTGGCCACACACACACGGAGAGCGAGGACTCGGGAGCGGTGCATCATAAACTGCCCGACCACGGACGGCACGACGAAGACGTCGAGGAGGAAGAGACCGATGAAGATGGCGACCAGGAGGAGGACAACGGGGTCGATGAAGACGCCGAAAGTGAAGTTAGTTCCTCGTCGCACCCTCATCGTCATCACCACGGTGAAAACCCGCCCATCCCGTACGAACCAACCGAAAACCGGCAGGAAGGAAACCGCGTGACATCCGATCATGAGCTGGTCGAGGAAGAGGAAACCGATGGCGATACCGACGATTATCGGGACGAAACGGAACGGGAAGCAGTGACGGTTCCGGTTGAAGTACCTTCGCCTGCCCTTGCAGGGGAAACCAGGGTAGAAGAGATTAGTCAGCGAACTCCGGAAGATGAGCACGAAGAAGACGGCGACGATGGCGAGGGTGGCGATTCTGAAGAGGATAATCGAACGCCACCACACGCGGGGTCTGCCGGATGCGGAGAGGGACTCCGGTGGAACCCGGCGACAGGCACTTGTGAAGGTGAGTGAGTCCTCTCCGGTTGGTCGCACGATTGACGCTTGTTGTGCCCATCCGTTGTAAAGAGGAAGGATTTTCGCGGCTCTTCCTTGCTTAATGTAACAGCCTCCCATTCGTTGTGTTCTGTTACAAAACACACAAAATAAAAAATAACCCTCTCCGGTTTGTATAGCAGCTGGTGGACGAGATTAAAATAGGGGAAAGTGTTCCAAAATGTAAGCTGTAAGTGAAAAGAACATTTTTTTATTTGTTTGTTTTTCATAAGATATTTTTCTGATTTATTAGATATCCACATCGAATTGTGAATTTTCGTTCAAAAGCCGGTTGACCTTATACTAAGCTATAACCATGGCTTTCTTTTTCTAATTCACGGTCATCAACGGCAGTAGTCTTTGTTGCCAAATTCATTTTGAATTCACATTCAATCAAGTATTTCAATCTTTGTTTACTTTTTTCATGAAATCACTGAGTGATTGTCCGACATACTCTATTTATACATTCGATCTGTCTGGCAACCAGTGTACTGATCGCTGAAGGTCCCCTTTCTGAAGTTCTTGTTAACTATCGAATGGGCTACATTTTCTGAGCCAAACTGACAGCTGGCGTTAGAAACGAAGGTGTTTCTAATAAAAATTATGAAACCAATTCTAAATTGGTTTAATTAGAAAGTAGAGCATGTAAAGATATCGATTAGAAGCATGACCTTTCGAACGAAGATGAGTTAAAAGAGAAATTAAAGAGATGCGTTTAAGGCACAAAATTAAAAAAGTTATAATGAACGGTATAGAAGTTGTTTTGACGAATGTTGGTTGTGTGAATTTCTTCAATGCTCCTATTTTAGAATGGTTATGCATTTTTTTTATCGTGTTCATACTCGATGAAAAAATGGGTTTGCCCACATCTACACATTTTGGAACACTTTACCCTACCCAGAGTTTTGAGCTGGCTGCGGTTGGCGAACATCGGTGGATCGGGGTCGTTATTTCTTTACAGCGGTTTGAGCTAACGAATTTACGACAAAAGTTTTTCCGCATCACACCACAAAAGGAGTAAACCACGTGCCATGGTGAAGTTGGCGGTGGGGGAAGGGGAGTGTGGCGTGGTTTCGGGGACAACAAGCTCCCGTGTGGCATCACCAAGTTAACGATAAAGGTCCTTTCTGTAGAGGGCGGAGGAAAGGGTACAAAACAAGGGAGTGGAATTGATTCCCAACATACATACTCTTTAACACACACTCACGTATGCATGGGCGCGATTGGGTGGAAGAACACTGTGCTCACCTGGCCAGGAGCAATTTGTTACTCGTTCCTCCGCACCGGAGGAGAGACCCAAACCGATGTCGCTTCAGGGTGCAGGTTGATAAAATGTTAACGATCCGGTACATCGTAAGCCGATCGCGAATGGGATAATCATTTAAACAGCGGCTTCTTTGTGCCATAAAAAGCGCTCCATGCTCGGTACGAAGCAATAGAGTCTAGCGGAGGGAATTAACAGCACGAGCACCTGTTCCGTGGTGTTTGCCAATAGCTTAAACCGATTTAGTGGAAGTTGAAGACCGGCGTTTAAAAATTAGGAAAAACAAGCCAAACATGTTGTGAAATTTGGATTTTTTTTTGTTACGACATAAAGTGTTTATTACCAGTATTGGTAGCAACACATTTTCCAAAAACAAATTATAAAATTATTTTACCGCAATGCTTATGTTTGTTGCGTTACACATCCTTTACAGGACCTTTTGTTTTTTCATGATTATTAATGGTCTTTCGTGGATTGAATCTGCGTAGGAATGCATCAAAATGCGTTGAAACCATTACAATAGTCTTTTTCAAAGTGCTTTACAAATTGAGAATTTCATTTACTAACATTAAGGCAATATTGGATTAGGTGATGATTTGTGGTAGTTGTTTCAAAATCAATTCAAATAATCTGCCAAGTGTTTGAAATTTGAATAAGCATATTTAATATTTGACGATTTGTAACAGTTCAAAATCAACTCAAACAATCTGCAAAAATTGGCGGTTTTTCGTTAGCAGGATGAGTTTCAGGAATTTTGCCCAAATTTCAAATAAATTTCCACCGTTAGAACGATGTGTGCAGGCAACGCGCACTATTCCGGCCAAACCGCAACACTCTATTTATGCAAATAGTTCCTGTTCCCGTCCGCCGCAGAAACACGCACTCGCGTCTCCTGCAGGAGAAAGTAGGTTCTACCAAGGGTGATGCTGAGCGGAAACGGGACCATCGGAGTGTGTTTGGCTGTTCCGTCGAAAGTTCGTCGCCGTCGGTACGTGAAGGCACCGTCTGCCAAATGCTGTCGTTTGGCGCGCGCGGGCTTGCATTTTCCATCAACTCGCGCTTCTGATCCCGTGATGCGTATGAAACGGTTCTGCTGCGCACGTCCTCCCACACATGCACACGCACACGACCACAGGGAGGCAGCAGTGGTTTGAGTAGATTTTCCGGTTGCGGTGCCGGCTGTGAAGTCAATCCGGCCAGGATTGCATAGCACCGGCGAAGCGGAGGGAGTCTTGTGAGTCCGTTAATTGAATATTGCACAAAGTCTGCTAGCTTTCGTTACGAGTTTCGAGAGGCCATGGAGCGGGGGTCGGAGGAAAAGCGCAGACAAACACGCCATGTGGCAGCCTGGTCGGGAAATTCAAGCACACAATCCACGAACTAGCCAGCGTGCGCCAGCCGGTTGGCGTCTCGAGCTGCAACTGAGCGGGAAAAACAGCCGAATGTGGTTGGGCGGAGAAAAATAATTGTACCCTCGTGCTGTATGCTCGCACACACATACCATGTGGCAAGCTGCGATCATCGTCACCGGGTGAACCCCTCTCGGGGAGGAGTGGACGGCGGCGGACATGCCGACAATTTCGTGTATCGTATCGCATCGCCGGGAGGAGCTTGGCGCAGGATTTGATGGTTATTACAATGTTTTAGCAGCAGGTAGTCCCGCACACCGCAGCTGTCGCCCCGTTTCCACTTCCCCGTGCTCCCTTGGAAAGGTGTGGCGGAAAAGATTATGACCAAAGTCGTCCCGGGAGCACCGCTGGCTGGCGCGTTGCGTGGCCGCTGTTAATCATGGGCTCGTAATTTGTTCGCTGATTGCGCTTGTTTCGGGATGTTGTTCGGTGTACGAGGAACACGTGCTTCACGCGGATTCGAAAAGAGCTTTCGAGCGGATTTGGGGATGTAGTTAGGCGCTGCCGTGTGAGTTTCGAATGCGGCCAGGTGACGCACTGTATCGACGCGACACCGCAAAGTCGTTGTCGTACACGAGTGGAACGCTTCGGAACGAGTTGGGTAATTATTGCTTTAAAACGAAGTATTAAGCCTCCGGTGAGGCGGAAATATTGAAATGGTTACTCGCGATGGATGCAACATGTGAAGAGTTTGGTTGATATCAACTGGATGATAGGAAATAGTTGATATTTCGCTCAATAAAATCGTGAGTCAAGTGCGTCATAAATGGGTCTAGTAAAATGTTTAGGTCTTACATAAATTTATTTGTTTTTACTCTAAATAGTGATAGATGCCGTGAATTTTAGTTCGAATATTGTCAACAGCAATTAAATATTTTCTAAAAGGCTTCTATATTACACGAAAAAAGCAAAGGCTTCTATATTGCTTTTTTTAATTTATATAAGTTTTAAACTAAATATCAAGCATCAATGATAAACTGATATGATTTAGTCTTTGTCCTACTCACCTTCTGACGTAAATTTGGTTAGTTACGGTAGTAATCAGATCTTATAATATGTTACTTACAACATATTATAATATATTACAGCTATACACAACAGTGTAGAGTTCTTCTAACAAAACATAGATCAAAGAAAAGTAAATGGAAAATTTGTTTCCGGAAAACGTGTTGCAATGTTTCGTTCTACAAACGAAGCATAACAAAACCGATCCCAAACATTTGTTGTTTCCGAACAGATGCTTATTTTCAAGAATTTATAATATGCACTATTGTTCAGTCAATACTAAATTTCAATATTGTTGTTCAATAATAATACATACGACTCTAAAATTTGGAGTACAGTATAGTCACGCAAAAAGAGCTTGGTCGTGAATTTATGAAAATTAACGTATTAATTGCAAGATCAACTTAACTTTTCGGAGCACTAACATTTCCTATAAGAATATAGAAACTTGATTGAGTAAAATAACTGCTTATCAGTATAATATGAATGATACAAAAACATTACTGGTAGGGAACAATGGGGTAATGCGCACCCCTTAAGGAAAACTCTTAAATTAGCAATGAACTTGGTTGGGAATTGTTGATTTTATTAATTCATTTGGTTCATTAAGGTTTTAACTAGTAACCTGTTAGAGAATTTTGAAAAATAATAAATTTTAGAGTTTTAAAAAAGTTCGGTTTTTGTAACACTTGTATCTGGATAGGGGCAAAACGCACCTGTGTTAAGGTAAATTGGTCCGAAAATGAGGTAACACGCACCAAAACGAAAAAAAGTAAAAATGCACCATGAAAGTGAGGCTAGATGCACAATTAAGTAGTGGTTCAATCCACTCCTGAAATCACCATTTTTGGATCAAATAAGAAGTTTAAAAATTGCGCCAGAATTGTCGTCGGCAAAATTACGAATTTATTAATTTTTTATTTATTTTCGAACCGGTAATTTTGGTTGTTTTGCGTTTATCTCTCGTTTCTGTTGTGGTAGACGTCATAATGTGGCCATATTTTAGTTCATTCTTGCAGGGAAATTACTTTTTTCTGCGTCCTCCACCAACATTCTTGTTCTTATATAGGGTAGGGGAGGGGGATTTCGCCCATGCATGTAATTTTGACCCACCTGGAAAGGACATCAATTATCACACTTATTTCAAATAGAACCACTCTTTTGGCCTATTTTATTGTATTTATATCGATTTACTCTAGTTAAATGCCAACTTTGGAAGCGACTGGATCAGTATTTGTCGAGAAAATCGTTAATATCTACGACGCTGTCACTTTTTCAACCCATAGTGCTGTAAGCAGATAGTTCGCCCACCTCGAGAAATAAGCAACCACTGCATTAGAAAATTAGTAATGTTTTTCTTAAGCTTTGAGTGATTTTAAGAATTCTCAAAACGTTTCTCAAATTTTTTGGGCTCAAGAAATAATTTATTTTTCGACGTAAAAGTGGGCCAAAATAGATGCAAGGAAATCTGGTTTGGACAGAAACGAAATTTCTATGTATCCTGACAGTGACAGCTAACTGTGACAGCTAAGATTTCCTTGATGGAAATTCAATCATCGTGCTAAAAAGCGAATATTCAAAAAGCAAATTAAGCAATTAATCTTACTTTTTTGACAATTATAGAGGTACATAGCAGTTTCTAAATTATTTTAAAGATTATTTAAATCATAAAATATACAAAAAAACGCATTTTTCAAGTGGGCCAAAACTGGTACACAGGTGGGCGAAAAAACCAAAAAAGTGGGCCAAAATAGCGACAAAAAGCAGAAATTGATAACTTTTCAGTGAAAACAACTTTTAAACTCAAAAATACGAATTTTATTGCATGTTTAGATAACTACTCTACACTAGCATACCAATTTGATCGTGATATGGTCGATACAATGAATGCTGCGAATTTTTTCGTGGGGACCCTGCACTAAGTGGGCCAAAATTGGATCACTTGCCCTATTATCTTGTAAAATATTTCCGTAATTTTTTGAAAATATTATCTTCATGATCTGCCCGTTGAGTTTTTTCAACATTTTTCCACTCCATCGAAACCCCTTTACATTTGTTTGGGTAACGATAACTCAAAGCCATGCTCGATAGTTTCACTCTTCAAACGGGACCATCAACAGATTGACGCATCATAAAATCATCTCCCCCGACGACGGCTGTCGGTATTTTACAATCGAACGAATTGAAAACGGGCGCATTTCAAGATATACGGGCCACAATTCAACCCCCGCTCAGGAGGGAAGGCTGGAAGCAAGGAAATGGATGGATGATAAAATGTAACCCGACGAGGACAGATCCGCGGGCTGCCTCGAGGGTTGGGAGGTTGCATTATTAGCATAAACACATCGTACCAACCCAGCACACTAGGTCAACGAGCAACGCGACAACGTTACGAGCGGAATGTTTCCCGAGAGAGTGGCGTTGGGGACAGTGGCGGTACTAACGAGCAGCTCGACGGTTACAGGATACTGTTTCACTTTCCAAACCACGGGCCTCGAACGGGCGGGAATGTCGGTTCTGACAAATTGAATCCCATACCGAGTTGATCGTGGAATTCATGATGGTGCTGGTTTGGGTGGAAATAATTGCATTTCACCATAATTTGCCTGAATCGGAAGATGTTATCAAATTTCCCGAGACCAATGGCGTAGAGTGTGGATTAAGTTTATTACGCGCACTATTGATCTGGAATATGTTGATTTTATCGACGCGTATAGTGGTGGGAAATGTGTTTAACGGGAAGTTGACGTGGGAAAGCTCTTTTCCGAGCGTGAATGGGTTCCATATTAAATTATGTTCCGGTACTAACTGATCTATTTTTCGCTCTTCTTCAGATATCGACGAGTGTCTAGAGGAGGAGCACGGTTGCGATTACTGCCAGAACGCGTTCGGTGGATACCAGTGTATCTGTCCGGAAGGTTACGAGCTCGCCGATGACGACAAACGCTGCCAGGATGAGGACGAGTGTGCGATGGGTCGGGATGAGGAGGGAGAAGGTGGCACGATCTGTTCGCACGAATGTCACAACACGATCGGATCGTACGAGTGTCGTTGCCCGGAGGCGTTCCATCTGAACAACGATCGGCGTACGTGCGTGCGTGACTTCTGCCAGGATCTGTACGAAAACCCCAACAAGACGCGCTGTTCGCACGAGTGTGTGGACGAGGTGGAAGGCTTCCGTTGTAATTGTCCCGAGGGGTATCTGCTGGATGAGGTGGACCAGAAGACGTGCCGGAGCGCGTACAGTTGTGACGAGGGTCAGCAGAAGCGGTGCGATCCGGGACGGTGTCGACGGGTGGACATGAACAGTGGTGACTATCGGTGCGAGTGTCCTGAGGGGTATGTGCAGAGTGACCACAGTTGCCACGAGCGGGACGAGTGTCAGTTGGGAAGACACGACTGTAGTCACGAGTGTCACAACACACCCGGTTCGTATCGATGTGGTTGTCCGGTGGGTTTGACTCTATCCGCCGATGGGAAGACCTGCGACGATGTGGACGAGTGTCAGCGTGAGACGAACGAACTGGAAGGGCTTTGTGGTGATCTGGAGTGTCGGAACACGTATGGCAGCTATAAGTGCGTATGTCCGGAGGGTCGCGAGCTGGATGAGTATGGTATCTGCCGCCAGATGGACCTGTGTCGGAAGGATAATGGTGGCTGCTCGCATATCTGCACGTTCTACAACCGCGAGACGTACTGCGATTGTCCGGACGAGATGGAGCTGGCCGAAGATGGGAAGACTTGCGAATCGGCGGATGTCTGCGGAGTACAGAATGGAGGTTGTTCGCACACCTGCGATCCAAACGGTGAACAATTGTGTCGCTGTCCGACAGGGATGGTGCTCGGGGAGGATGGACGTACCTGTGAGGACGTGAACGAGTGCCACGAAGGGAACGGAGGATGTGCACAGAGTTGCCTAAACTTTGAGGGAGGTTATCGATGCGGTTGCTTCGAGGGTTACGAGCTGGAGGCGGATGGACGTAACTGCGTCGATCGGGACGAATGTGCGGCGGCAAGAGGTGGTGGTTGTGACCACAACTGTCACAATACACCCGGTTCGTACTATTGCACCTGCCACGCGGGCTACAGGTTGGCCGAAAACTCACGTACCTGCATGGACGTGAATGAATGTGAGGATAGCAACGGTAATTGTTCGCATGTGTGCATCAATCTACTCGGCGGCCATCAGTGTTCGTGCCCCAAGGGTCTGTTCCTGCAGGAGGACGACCGAACGTGTGACTTTGTCGACGAGTGTGCGTTGAACAATGGCGGTTGTTCGCACACCTGCCACTACGAGTACGGTGTGGTAAGCTGTTCGTGTCCACGCGGGTTCCAGCTGGAGTCGGAACATCAGAAGACCTGTGTGGACGTGGATGAATGTGCGGATCGGAATGGAGGCTGCTCACACGATTGTCACAATACCCCCGGTGGACACGAGTGTCAGTGTCCGCTGAACTACGAGCTGCGGCACGATCGCATGACCTGCCAGGACGTGGACGAGTGCGTGACGGACAATGGAAACTGTTCGAATATCTGTATCAATCTACCTGGCGGTCATCGGTGTTCTTGCGAGATAGGATACGAACTGGACGATGACCAGCACACCTGTATCGATGTGGACGAATGTCGCGATGGATCGCACGATTGCTCACACCACTGCGTCAACGTACCCGGTGGGTATGAGTGCGAATGTCCGACCGGGTTCAAACTGGGTCGCAACCGATTAAGCTGCGAGGATGTCGACGAGTGTACGGCACTTCCGGATGGTGCTGGATGTGAGCACCATTGCGTGAACACGATCGGTTCGTACCACTGTGGGTGCGCGGATGGTCATCAACTGTCGGCGGACAATCGAACCTGCTCGGACGTGGACGAGTGTAGCGACGGTGTGAAGCGATGCACACATGATTGCGTCAACAAACCTGGTGGCTTCGAGTGTCTTTGCCCATCCGGGCTGAGGCTCGACATCGATAAGGTGACGTGCGTGGACATCGACGAGTGTCGGGTGAACAACTTCAACGGAGGTTGCTCGCACATCTGTGAAAATACGGCTGGAAGCTTCGAATGTCGCTGTCCCGATGGAATGCTGCTCGGGGAAGACCAGGCCACCTGCACCGATATCGACGAGTGTGCTGTGCTGAATGGGGGATGTAGTCAACTGTGCATCAACCGGGACGGTGGCTATCGGTGCGGTTGTCACCCAGGGTACACTCTAATGGAGGACAATAAGGCGTGTGAGGTATCGAACCCTTGCGCTTTGCGTAACGGAGGATGTCAGCATTATTGCAGTCTGAAGGCCGGCCAGCCGGTTTGTTCGTGCCGTGAAGGGTACACGCTGAACAAAACGAACCAAGCGTCGTGTGTCGACCACAATGAGTGTCTCCAGCAGAAGGATAACAACTGTCAGCAGCGATGCGTCAATCTGGATGGGTCGTACCGATGCGAGTGCTATCCGGGGTATGAAAAGAACGAACTAGGGCAGTGCATCGACGTGAATGAGTGTCTCACCGGGAACGGGGGTTGTGGACCGAATGCACAGTGTGTGAATACGGCAGGCGGAAGTCGATGCGTCTGTCCGGTTGGCTTTAAATTGACGCAAGATCGTAAGAATTGTGTGGAACTGAAGGACAACTGTAAACCGTTCGAGGCACCACCCAACTCGGAGATTCGTTGTTCGAGATCCCGTCATAAGGCGCAATTGTTCTACCGGTCCAAGTGTTTCATCACCTGCAAGAAGGGCTACAAGCTGCACGGACCCGCCGTACGCCACTGCAACGGTACCGGAGAGTGGGACGAGGGAGAATCAATCTGTGTTCGTAAGTATTTTTGGGCAGATTTTGGTTCATATAAAGGCCATTATAACCATTTCGTTTTCTTCAGCCCTCGCTTGTCCGAGACTCACCCGTCCGGAAAATGGCGTAATCCTGCCGGTTGCTTGCACGGCGGGCAAAATCTTTGCTAACGAACGATGTGTTCTCCACTGCAAACCTGGGTTCAAGCCACTGGCCAAACGGACGGCTGTGTGTAATCTCAACCAAACATGGGTTCCAAATGACAACCTTGCGTGTGTCGCGATCACGGGTGTGGCAAAGCAACCTACGACTCCAGCCACACCGGCGGCCATTCCTATCAAACCGTACATTCAGTGCCCACCCGATATACACGAAGTTCTACCACTCGGACAGTACACGATGAAGGTGCGCATGGAGCGTCCAAAGACGAACGTTGACTGGCATCAGTACGTGGACTCGCATCCACCGTGGGGTAAGCAGCTGGAGGTGGAACTGCCTGCCGGAGAGACGACCGTCACCTTCCGTGCCCGAAGTCCAACGTCGAACGTCAATGATGTCTGTCGGGTTGTGATAAGAATTAGAGGTACGATTGTTTTAACTTTTCCGATAAATAGGTCGCAAGTTACATCCGATTTGGTTGTTTCATTCTAGAGAGGAAGCCACCATCCGTACTACACTGTCCAGAATCGTTCGAGGTGCAGCTGGAAGCTTCCGAAACGAGCCGTTCCGTGTTCTGGACTGAGCCCAAGTTTGAGTCGCAATCGGAGATCAAGCAGATCTACAAGTCCAACACCCCCGGCCAACCACTGTCAGCGGGAGTGCACTACGTCAACTATATCGCAACCGATGCGGATGGATTAAGTGCGAACTGCAACTTCCGGGTCGTGGTGAAAGGTAAGATTTCGAGAGTTTGGAGCGTTGAGCCAAAAGCGTTAGTAAACTACTGGACTTGTCTACTACGACAGCTGCCCCCGTGGAAGTGCTGGAACCGAGGCGCCCATTGAGTCCATCCGGCGGTCCCCCGAGACCGGCAGAAATGACCCGGCTGGAAAACCACGAATCGTACCTCATCTGTCCTGGTAAACCACCGGTTCGTCTCGACGCCAGCCACTATCCCGTAAGTAGCCGTCTGCATATTGTTTTACACACCATTTGGCACGGGCTGCAGCCGGGGACGGGTCCGGACGTACACGCCACACAATTACCAACACCACACTCATCAGCTCATGCTGCGCGCAAACTGCCCGACTCTGGCGCTGACCGACACTCACCGCAGGCCCTTTATTCGCATCCTCATAATCACCATCGCTATCGCCATGAACACGCACACCAACATAACCGCAATCACAGCCAGGGGCAGGCGGAAGCCGTACTCAATCAAACCGCACCCATCCTGCCGATGATGGGCCGTGGCAATCATTCTTTCGCCGGCGTGCTGCGGGTGACGCTTGGCAACGGTACTTCCACCAACGTCACCGGCATCGCCAACGAGACGCGCGATGCCTCCGGAGTACTCGCCTTACAACGCACTTATCGTCCGACCTTGGGGTCCCGGGGTTTGACGTCGACGGCCACTACTCACAAGCATGTCGGCGGCAACTTCACTCACCGCACGCTTCGCACGGATCATCACCAACATCATCAGCTTCATCATCATCATCTCCTTCGGGCTCATAATCTTAATCTCGGGCAGGCGCTTAAGGAACCGAGCGCCACGGTGCATCGATCGCGTATAATACACATCATCGAACATCGATCATCGGAGGGATGCTGCGAGGAGGAAGGAAACTGTGACGATGAAAGCACTCGATCTCGGGCAACATCCGGTCGGGAACCGGCCGCCGGAAGGATGACGGAAGGGGTTAACGTTGAATATTTCATCGACATATTTCAGTGGGTGGGTCAACAGCGGAGAGGCTTGGAGGAACGGAGCCGAAGGGCTCAATTACCCTACAATAGCCGTCAGTATCCGACACGCCACCCACACCAGCATCGGGTGACCGGTCGACAGGGCAATTATTAAATTATTCCATAACGGGTTCGTTGCGGGTCGTGGCTGTCACATTCGAATGGGTTCGGTGTGCTCTTGCTCAACCCAGTAACCATGTGCCACCGTGAGGCTGTGTCGATGAAGATGATGACGGGGTTGCAGGAAGGTGACGATGAGGAAACGTGGACGTTCCGCTATTCCTTCCATGTATGACAATTACTCCTAATAAGTGATGGTACAACGTTGATTATTGCTTCTGAAAATGTAGGACAATTCTGCTTGTCGCTTTTACATCTTAAATTATTTTAAGGAGCTAAAAACCACCTCATAACAAATCAAGCCATTTAAATATTTTTTTAAAAACGATTTCTGCCATCTAAAGCCATTCACCCACCAGCCATGTAAAGAACCATTTCAAATATATTGGCACATGATGATTCAAGCTTGAAATTTAATGAATTTCGAAATTCGTGCCAAAATACCTATAACCTATCGACTGTTTAAAAATCTCTGGACACTAGCTTTGCAATTCTCTTACTATTTTAATTTCTTCCGTTACTCTATCATCATCAAATTTTCCAACCATCTAGAATTACTTATATTTTTTATACTTGACTGCTATTACTCCATATTGATTTTTCTCTTCAGTTGAGTTCCTCATTTTAGTTGAGTTCTTGAACTTTGGGTGTTTATTTTTTTTAATTTGGATTAAAAACCTGAACACATAGTATCTTCTTCTTAATTGGCTCAACATCCCCAAGTGGGACTAGGCCTCTCTCCGTAGAGAGTTTCTGTGTCCGCTGAGCCATGGGCACCCCGAAAAATATAGTATGAGTTGAACGTTGTCTTTTAAAAGTGGGGAAGAGATGTCTCAAATATTTCAAATCAACTTAATTTTATCTGTACCATTTTTTTCTGTACTGAACTATTTGACGATGCATCTTTTTAATTTCTAATGACTTCAAAACAAATATTTTTAAATTGATGCTGGCTTGATCAAATCTTCAATTTGAAGAAATGAAAGGCTGTATCTGAACAAAGACCTTCAAAATTGTTGGCATTTGCACAACTGGCTACCATTTGAGTAAGAAAGTTCTTATGTTGTACAAACAATTTCATGACAATTGAGTGTTTAGTAATAAGTGTCTTCAAAGTCATTTGCAATAGCGAACCAAAACTCCTCTCCTCCAAACAATTTGATAAAAGATTATTAAAAGCATACTTACATTTATTATCAAAGCTAAGATTTTTGGAAAATAGAAAAATTTTGGAACCAACGTTGTATCATCACATTCAAAAGTACTTATATGTTCTCAAATAGCTTGCCGTGAAATTTTTTCTGCAAATGTTTATCTTTTATTGATCAAGAACGTAATTTCAAGTACGTAATTTTATTTATTTTAAACAGATTAAATTACTTAATCATCCTAATAATCACTGTACTGTAAATTCAGTGTGACATAGCCATATTAGGATATGCAATTATTTTTAGTTTAAGAAAATGAAATCCTTGATACAGTAATATTTTAATCAGCTTTAGACGAAATAAGAAATAATTTACCCTATTTAAGCAATTCGGTAAACAGGACGTTTTTATCACGTTTCCAACGTGTGCTATCGAAGCTGTTTTAGAGTAAGATTCGTTTAATTTATTTCACCGTCCGGCTGTAAATATACCACGTCAAACTAACTCGAAACGAACTCATCATTGTGCACCGCTCGGGCGGATCACGATTCTGTTTGGTATGAAAACAGATCGATTACTTAGATAGAACAATGTTCCAATTGGACGCTCTGTTTGGGCTTCCATTGCCGATCAAATATTCATTTTACAGCTCTTAGCTAAACATGCCCTGAACCGAGAAGTAGAGGCCAGTCGTACCTCGGTGCATTACCAGATGGTTTCAGGCGAGCTACGGTTCCGTTTCCGTCCGGAACTTTCGACTCTCGAGGGGACTGCAGCCAAACTCCGATGAGCAAAGAGCTAAATGCGTTAGAATGCTTTGTTGGTTGATTCCCAACGGCCCCGCCGATGAGGCGACATTGAAGTTCCATTAAGTAGGATCATCCAACGATTGCTGGTATCCATCAGCGGGGAACCATTTGTGAGCTATTAGAAAGTTTAGACCTCTCTTCGAATCATTTCACGTTGGAAAACAAAACAAGACCCTGTGCGTGTCCATCAATCGACGGATTCTGAAATTGGTTCACGAGAAATGTATTTTCTTGCGTCCGTCAGTCGATACACAGTTTCGTGGAAAAGAAAAACTTTTGTGTTTGAAATAAAAGAAACGTCAGAAAACTACATAAACGCGCGCCGTTATTCTCGGAACAAATGTAATGGCTCGAAAATGGCACAGTAATGAAATAGCTGGACTTTCCAAACGAATTCCACTCGGCAATCCCACATACACACTCATACTTTCACCGAATCCCGATGCAACGTAGAAGCATCCTTCATTTTGCACAATGCTTTTGTGTGTGCACACCCGCACTCACTCACACAAACTGTTCATGACATCGGAACAAATTCTAGCCCGATGCAAATATGCATCCATTGAAATGCTTCCCACGTCATCGTCACCGTCGGCCGGGGGGGGAAACGGGCTCGGGGATCTTTTAACTCTAACGCCTGTCAAGGGGGTTTTATGTGTGTCCCGGCAACAACCGAAGCCCGGGGCCAAACGAATTGTTTGCCCCGGTCCGGGATCCGGGCAGTGAAACCACGGAAAACCCCGGAGAGTGGGCGACAAAGGCATTCCGAAGTGCGGAGGCTACAAAACAAATTTCGAATTGGCCACGAATAGGTTCGTCTGGCGCGAGGACATGGGAAAAACCCCGGAACGAGAACGGGCGAGATCCTTGTGACACACATTCCTACGAACCATCCGCCTGCCAGCTGGACGTCCTGTGTCCTTCCGTTTCCTGTAGTGTCGTTTTATTTTCGGATCCTACTGCATAAAGGATTCAATCTATTTGTTGTCTTCCGTTTTGTTTTTCCCTTTCCCTTTTCTCGTTTTTAGCCACTGTCGTGCATTATTTAAAAGTAGTTCCGTTCCGCACGAATTTTTTCCCCACTACGCTTATATGTTTCGTTGGTTTTGTCGAGCAACGTGTTCGCCTACTGCTTTCTTCCGTCACTCCTTTTCACCGCCACAAAGCCAAACGTTTCATTTCTGCGTACAGCAGCGTATAAATTCGTACATCAAAAGAATGTTTGTTTGGTTTTGCATCGCGCTTTGACGACGTCCTTCGGGAGCTACGCTTCCGGTTTGGTGGGCTTTCATTGTCGGTATTTCTGTCCCTACCGCTAGACTTCCACTCTCGCTGTTCAAGCATTTCCCTGCGAACGCTTTTTAGTGCATCACATGCTCGGAAAAATAGAAACACCTCGCGATAGCATGTTTTTCTTTCGCATCACTTCTTTGGTAAGGTTTTCCACGAGTTGCAAAAGCAAATCGCAAAGTGACTCGCTCGTCATGCGAGGTGGAGGGGCTTGGTTTTTATCCTCCCGATGCCTGATGGCTTAAGCCCCACGGCGTTGGAGTTCTCCGTCGAATGTGCGTTCGATTGTATTCATATCCTACGGCAGTGTTCGGTATTCACTTCCGTAAGTGATGAGTATCAAAGCCGCTCGCCGGTTTGTGCGATTTTCTGAGGAAAGAAATGGGTTCCATAATCACACACACAAGGCCTCTATTTCCTTCCTTTCTATGTGATGAAACGTGGAATGAATGATCCGCTTTCGCTTTGTCCGATCGGACCGAGGCAATAAAGATATAGCGATAAGCGAGAAGGGAATGGAAAGGAAAGGACACGTTGGGAAAGCTTGACTGTAGACCTTGAAGCGGGCCAAGGATTCATCGTCGGATTCAAATCGACCAACGACAAGCCAGTGGAGACGGAAATAACTCAGGAGATGTTTCGTCCAGCTCGGTCAGGGCACGGATTCAGCAGAAGGATTACCAAGGATTCCAGAATAGAGCGCATCGCTGGAAAGTGCCTCATCGCTTTTCGGTGGGCGCTTTTCCACCAGCAGGCGACCCAATAATAGACCATCGGGTGGCCGTCGGGTTAAATGAAAATAATAACTCACCGGAAGGATTTTCGGATAGATTTTGCTCCATATTGCCCCAGCGTGACGACGGTGGGGTGGGATTTAGAATAAACAATGTGTTTTTCTTTCGGCTTTCGGTCCGAGTGGAAAGGATCTCCAAAGAAAAAAGAAAAAAATAGGTAGAAAACATCGACGAATCGCTTATAGAGTGCTGCCTTCGGTGCCATAAATATTATCGACAAGGCGCTTAAGGCCGCCCGACACTCGGTCGATGCAATTTAACGACGGGAAAGGCGGCTAATGCCGGTTGGTTTTAACATCAACCCATCGACAATATTGGTTTCATCATTCAGGAAGTTGCGCCCGAGAATTGAAATTTAGAAAAAATCGGACCAAGGAACGCTTTTCTCCTAATGATAGTCACATGACTGTTTTGCATATTTTACAGCAAACATTTGCATCCTTGCCATGATGTGTTGTAATCGTTTTCCTGGGCAGAATCTTTTTCGCAAACTATTTCCTCATCAATCAACGAACCGTAATACCGTTCCGGGAAACTCCCCCCTAAATGAAAAACCAAGCAAAAATGGTCTGACCATAAGATTTTCCACTCTGATGAACCTAAAAAGAAAAGAAACGATTCAAGAGCAACATACACGGTATGAGACGAGAGTTTAGAACTTTAAACGGTTCGGTGCAATTGAAACCGGCTTTGTGTCCAATCATGCTTTAATATCCTTTTTCCTGCCCCCACTAATGGCCCTATCGTTGGAAGAAAATCCGTCCCACTTTAGGGACGGAGAAAACCCGATACCGATACGGCTAGTGAAATGTGATTTATTTTCAGCAACGTCATTTCCATCATCATCCCCATCATCATCATCGCAATCATTATCAAAGCGACGGTTCGTACATCACTGATGCGGCAACAAATGAAGCTTCGGTTTCAGCCATCCATGGTCCATTGAATGAATTATAATTTGATCGATATTTGCTGACCACTAACCCGGGCCTGGAGGCCCTTGGACTAGCACGACGTGGGTTGAAATAGACGTTACGGCGCACAGTGGCAAAAGCGGTGGCAAAAGCTGGAGTGAAACCTTTCATCTGTCACCGGCAACCCTCGCTGCGATCGCTTCCGGGCAATCTCGCATAACTGAATTGGAGTTTGAGATTGATTATTATAGCGGGTAATTAATTTCAAAACATAAACAATTATGCTGCATACGCCAACCCAATTTCGCTGTCCGAGTGTGGGCGGGTAATTCGATGCGTTGTGCATCACATCAGGTGGCAATTATGCTGTAATCAACAAGCGCCCACGGACGTACAGCGTGCTTGAAGATGAATTGAGCTTTCAACCATGACTCCGTGCACGAAATCAATTGTTTATTGTGACGGATATGTATTTGAACGATTCTAAACAGGTGAACGATGCTGTTCGTACCAAGTTTTGTAACTAAATTTCTCAAGACTCGGATTGTTATATGTTAACTGCTTCAGAACGTGAAACCCTTCGATAAAAGAACGATTGAACATAGATCTGCAATATTCATTCAGGAGGATACAAAAGTTTACATCGGAATTCACATATGAGATTAATAAGCACTTTGTTTGAAATTAAATAACAGTTACATGTAACTGATTCGTTGAAATTTCTTTGCAACTTCTCGTTCATCGAGCTTCCGATTCCGCTTTGTTGGCAAAATGGAGTTCACCCAGCGTATTGAACAACATACATTTTAATCGTTCTACCCTAATCATGCCGTATATTCGGTAAACATAGGTATAATGAAATCAAACTTCATAAACTATCCGCTATAATTATCATGGATGAAAAATGTGGTAATATAGCGGAATTTGGGGCAAGTGTACCGTCTTAAGCGGTTTGTTCTGTAGCTTACTAAAATCTGTTTGTTTGATTCCGACTTTATTTTTAGTACAATTTCACTCGTATTTTTTCTCTTGTCGTTGAGTTTTAGAAATATAAACGCAAAAACAACTATGCTGTAATTGTTTTAAAATTGGATGAAAGTCATGTATATTTAGGTGCTTCGGGGCCAAACTGCAACCCCGTATGGGGCAAGACGGCCACCTAGTTTAATTCAAGGATTTAATAGAAAAATTGAACATCGCAGCATATGCTTGTATGTGTCAAGAGTAGTCAAATAGAGTATTTGAATATATTTTATAGTCTCATAACGACCCAAACATAACTTCAAACTGGCGACAGGCGTTGTCTCCTTGAGTTTGAGTTATTTGGCGAGCGTTTTCACCGTTTTCCATTCTTGCCACTGGAAAACTTCTTTGGGGCGAAATCCGTATGAATGACGAAACCATCCTTCATTGTGGACTCAACAACAATTTTTAAGTTTTTGGAAGCTTCACTCTGAAGAATAATAGCGGATATAGGGGTGGCACTTTTATCCCAGAAGTAAACTTTTTTTAAAACTCAGATTTTTCAGTGAAATATTATTGATATTTTTGGCTGACCCCTCATCCACTTTCTCTTTTTCTCCGCTTTGCTAAGTGAGACATACTTACCCGATTTTTTGATTCAATGGGTTTTTATTACTTATTTAATTCGGTGGAAATATAATAAGACTGCACTCCATATTGATGGGCAGCATAAAATATGTGACAAAAATGTGAAAAGTGGACTATTTTGCATCAAATTCGGTACACTCTATCTAGTGAGAAGGGTTAACGTATCTGTATACATTTGGTCATTTGATTAAATTTTGACTGAAAAAATGCCAGGTGGCTCACTTGCACCTATGGTACACCTGCCCGAAATTCCGCTACACGTGAAAAGATAGCTCTTTCAGCAAAGACTCGTATCCGATTGTAGTTTAGAAATAACAATCAAGTACTAATCAGTGTACTAAAATGCCAATTAAAATGACAGTTATTTAAGCAAGTGTTCATTACGTTAGATATAAACTAAATTAATTTTATGTTAGCACCTATTCGTAAAAATTGAAAACAATATCAAAATTGAAACATTCCAGCAAATTAAAAACATTTCCAGCTCAATTTTCAGAGGGGGTTTGAAATGCCATCGTTGCTGGGTAACTAAAATGGCTAAAAGTACATTATGTTAAACATGCATTTGTGACGACGAAAGTCTTATTATGTTTGTCTTTTCGATGGCGTACAGTAGAATGGCATGAAAATTGCTAGTTATGCCTGATATTTTGCTCTCATTGTCATGAAATGGTAATCGAATGATTTTAATAGTTTCATTTGATCGTAAAAATTGGCACCAGAATCAATATGTGTCCCACGAAATTGGCGCATAAGTGTGTGTGTGTCTGTGTGTGTTTTTTATATGTTTACCATCTAATTATAATTCAAATTTATGACACAATTTATCGCGGCATTATGTTCCGCATGTTGTTGTTCACGAAACGTGTGCAGGATGTGCGCAATTTGGTTCCCATGTTTTTTTTTTTCATCCACCCGGATTTGCCCGGAGTTTCCCGGACCGATAACCGTTACATGTATTGGCGCAGAGAAATTTATTGTCCCTTCCGTCGTGCGATTAAATCCGCGGCACGGAAAAGCTTGTTCACGGTGGATAAAAGTTTGATTTTAAACGCCGCTTCCGGAACCGTTGCGATCGGTGGAAAACGGAAGGGGGCGGACAATGGCTATGTGGTTGGGTACGGGCGGGTGCCATCAATTATGGACAATTGAAATCAATCCCCGCCACCGATGCCACCGTCACCGATGATAAATGAGGCGAAAATGAAATAATTCATTCGAGTGCAGCATCGCATCCACGGGGGGTCAGGGGACATGTTGGGAGGAAAAACGATACAATTGGGTGGAAAAGAGAGAGAAAAAAATAACGAGGAAAATGGGGAAGGGAAGAATGGATTGGGGAGCGAAAAAGACCGGCGGCTGATTCAACACGATTATGATGGGAAAATTGGGATCAAAACCTTGGGAAAATCCCAATCGACCGTTTACGTTCACCGATGGTACCGGCGAACAGAGCTGTCGAAAAGCTGCAACTTGTTTTCAACGCTGAACGCTTTCGTGCCGGATCCAAACGGTTCGACGGTTCCGTATGTGAGAGCGTGTTTAAGTGTGAGAGCGCAATGAGCGGACGGAACGGGAAAATTAATTAAAAAAGCATGCCACCCAATTACTCTGTACGATGCGAGAAAATTTGTTGTACGGAAAAGTGCCCCAAGGGATTCGCCCCTCGAATGGTGGGTGGGGGGATTGTTTAAAATTGTCCACTTTTGTGAAATCGGAACGGTCCAGTCTAACACTGGCACTGGGATCGTCCCCAACACACGTCGCCTGGGAATCTGCCGACCGAGGCAATTGCGGTCGGTTCGGTTGCGGTTTCCCTGGCCAAGGCAAGGGGGGGAAAGAAGAAGAGAACGGAAGGGAATTCGGGGTTTTGGCAGACGAGGCCGCTTGTTTCGGAAAATTGCATCGTGCGTTTTGCAACACACAATTTAATGACACAATCAATCAATTTCCCGGGCACAATCCCAATTCTCCAACATCTCCACACCCCGTCTGAGGGAAGGATGAGCGATCATCCTTCGGAGCGTCACGGTGAGGACAAAACAAAACCGGGAAAAATTGAGTGACGAAACAAAAAATGGATCCATAGTGACAATGTGACATTTTCCGTTCATCATCACCGAGGGCGAGTTTGGTCCATTCGTTGCCACGTCCGCTAACATTCCCACCGTGTGTCTGTGTTTGTGTGTCTGTGTGTCTTGTTTGTCTTCATGCCTTTGGTCCTTTTTGTTCTACTCTCTCCAACCAACGGCCACCGACGGCGTGGTGGTGTTGGTTGGTTGGTAGACCGTTTTTATCGGGACGAGATCGTTTGTTCCATTCCATGCAGGCTCATCGGCAACCGGAACGGGAATCGTATTACGGGCACAATCACAACCAGCAGCACCACCAGCTCGTCCATTATCAGCACCAACAACATCACCACCACCAAGAGCAGCAGCGTCAGCATGTGCAGCATCATCGAAATTGGTTGGGGCAGCAACAATGGTCACAACAGCAGCATCGACAGAGTCAACCATCGGGCTCCTGGAACCATGTGTCCTTCATGCATCCCGATGTGGAAATGTCCTCCGCTAGGCGGTTCAATCAAGCCTCACCGGCACCACCACTACCACCACCGGTAAACGAAATGCATTTTGCTCCCCAAATTTCGTGCTCTGGTGTTTGTTTTTTTTGTGTTGTTTCACATGACTTTTTCTACGCGTGTCGTGTCGTTATTTTGCCTGCTGTTTTGACGCTCTTTTATTTCCGATTGATTGTTTATCGCTTCGTGCGATATTGACTGCTGTGATAGGTTTGTGTTTTGATTCGGTTCATCTCGTTGTTTTTTTTCTCTTCCACTTTGTATTGTTGTCCAACTTGTCGGTTGATAGTATTTTTTTCAAATGGCATGTTTTATTCTGTTTGTTTTCATTTGTGATCATGTGCGTTTGTTCGTTTAGATTGCTAGCTTTCTTTTCCATTCCCCTTTACTGCGTTTTGGATTTCTCGATTACTCTTTTGTTATCGTTCTCCTGTACCGTATCATTTACACTTTTTGACCATTGTTTAATATGTGTGTGTATGTGTGTGTTTTTGTTTTTTTTTATTTTACTTGGTTTACTCAACCGTGATTCCATACGTTTTTGCTGTCCTACAGAGTAACTTTTTTTTTCAGTTCCTGATCGCTTCTCGTTCCGATTCCATCATGTGCCGTGGACCATATTCCTATTGTTTTAGATCGTTGTGCGTTGTCAAACAATGGGGAAATTGAACATAGATTTTGTTACAGAATAAAATCTGGCAGAAAACATGTTCTGCACTTTTTTTGCTTTATTTGAGAAATATTAGGTCACCTAGTTGCACTATCCAAGCTTTTCATTTAAATTAGATACAAGTTGTATTAGACAGAAGTTTTTTTTCTATTTATTGTAACCTAAAACGTCGGTATTTTCTTTAGTAGCCTAGTTTTGCTCAAAAGTCTATCTTTTTTTTAGTTTTCGAAAAGATTGTACAATTAAATAATACATAACAAAAAAAACATTCTCGTAAGTCTGATTTGAAGTCAGTTTTCCTTTATATCGTATAATATATTTTAACAATTCTTGTACTTTAACACGTGCAGCCTTCGTATCGCAACGATTCATTCCGGCTAGGAAGCGTCATAAAAATATAACCGAACCACATCCCACCACCCTTCGGTCACCGGCAGAACCTGACTCAAACCTAATAATGATATCATAAAAGTTGCACGTACCGACAAACCGTTTCGTCGCGCATAATTCTTCCATTTCGAGCCAATTATTTATGCAAAAACCAATCGTGCCGGTTCTCCGGCTGACTGCGCCCGACGCTTTGCCCGACGCCGAAAGAAGACATTTGCCGGGACAAATAATTGATAATTCATTAAACACCACCTGTAAACAAGACATTTTACGGCACGCCCAACGTGAGGCGGACGGGATTGGACGGGTATCCGGCTGCCTTTCGGATGTGCTTGTAATTAAATAGATCATGCACCCTTCGAGCGTCCCGTTTGCCGCAAGCACCTTACCGACATGGGGGAAGGTAAAGGGTTGCTCGGAACTCTAGGAATAAAAAAAAGGGTTACAGCGAACGAAACAAGAACGGGAAGATGGGCTGCCGGAAAATGTGATTCCGCTCCATCATAAACCGTAATCTTTGGAGCGCCTCTTTCGTTCCTTCTGACGTACCGACGAGAACCGGTGGAGGCTGTGTAGGATCCGGTTTGACTTGTGCGTAAAGCTACCGCTTCTGGCCCTAGACATTTGCTTTCGATCAGTCCCTGTAGCTGCTTTCGGGGTGATCGTGTCAGGCAAAACTTTCGCTCATGATAAATTCAAACGCATCTCCAGCCCATCCCTATCGGCAGGACGTTCGGAAGCGTTCTGGCATTTGCTGGTGGCTAATTAAAAATTCTTTCAAACGGGTTATACTAAAAAACAAAAACACACACAAGCAAGAGGGAACGCGAAGCTCCAGCCGAGGTTGAGGATGATTCGTTGGATGTTTTGGTATTTCTTGTCGTGTATAAAAAAGGGGGCATAAGACGGATAACTTGTGCTTCCTTCGCTGACGTAAAAATTTTAGCAAGAGTTCCTTCTCCTCCATAAAACGGTGCTCGCGAAATCGGAAAAGTTTCCTCCGAAGGGTTACGGAATGAGCGACACTGAGGAAAAGTCAAGAGATGGAAAATGTGTAGCTAAACTTGAACTGATCAGAAAGAGGGAAAAAATGCACCAACTGTTCAGCACTAACAAGAAACAGCATTTTGTTGAGCACTTTTCGCAAAAAGTTTCGATAAGAAACAGCTTTTGCACTTCAGAAAACATGCGACGGGAAGCAAATCCAAAGTGACTAAAATTTACTCATCCTGTGTGTACCAGAATGTCTCTAAATCGTGATTCGATGGCTGTGTTTACTGATTCCTTCAAAAATATTGGTTTTTCATTAACCTCTAAGAGGTCCTGTGGAGGGATTTTCATATGAAATTGAGTTGTTTTGTTAAAACTCATCTGCTGTTCTTTTGGTTTGCTTAAATTTTAAATATATTTGCAACAAAATTTTTTTGATAAATGATTTTTTTCTATGATAACGAATTTGAAGAAATGAATTTCATAATTTTAGAAATGTCATCAAAATGACATAGGAGCAAATATAGTATGCACTTCAAACGAGCCGTTATTTTCAATTGAGAATCAGTTTTTCTGATTTGAAACTATTGTCACGCTGTTTTAAAAATTGTACTAATAGATATACAAAATGTTTTAAAAAGGTTTTGAAACTTTTTAAATCACTTTCGTGTAAACATTTTAGATGAAATGAACTCACCTATTGCAAACATTAGTCTTTGCTGCTGAGTTTGTACGAGCATGTCTTTTGCTGTCATTTTATTTCGCTGACGATTTGCGCACGTTTTTCAAAGTTCAAATTTTTAAATTGTTTGTGTCGACTGCCTCGCTTCGCAAACGGAAGCCCCATCCCATCCGCGCCCCACCTGTTGTCCACGAAATGAGTAATCATGAGCGTTGGCTGACTGGTCACTCGCAGCAAAGTGCAAAACTGTCTTTCCAACTGTTAACGAGAAAATGAGTAGAAAGTATGGGGACCACCTTCCAATTTTCCCCCTTCTACCACCGGCCGGCAGTAAAAGTGTGTCATCCGCAGCAGATGGCGTGGAAAAGCGTTGCGAGTAACATACCGATGATAACACGGGCACAAGATGCAAACACGAGAGGAAAAGAAAAACAGTATAAAACGACGACCGTAAGCCAAGCAGCTCGCGGAAAACTTTCTCCCGGCCACGTTTTTCAATCTTACACCAGAAGTGCGCAAAGTTTACCAACTTTCCCACCAAAACCCACCGATCGCGGCGGTCTTCGCCTTGGTGTTTGCGTGCTGCTGATGTTATTTACGTTTTGTGTTGCCCGATCTTGCCCGGTTCGAGATAAACTTTATTTTTGTTCTGTGTGCGCTTGTTCATTTGTTTGTTATTTTGTGTGTGTGGGTACTCCGTGCACTTGACTATTTTCTTGGTGTTGTGTTGGAGTTTTTCCATGACTTCGTTCGGTATTATATTTTCTTCCTGCACTCGGACGAAACCGTGTCCTGACGAAGGAACGGAAGGACGGAGGAATGTTATATGGTGGCAGTTGCGCGACTTTGCATCGTATCTCGCACTTTCCAGCATTTCGACACGTTTTGTCTGGTGTTGTTTTCTTTTTCCTTCTCATTTTTCCCTGCCAAAGGCACACCCTCTCGGTTTCTTTCTTACTAGAACATGAACGGAATGGTAGTAAAACGAGCAAACGATTGTAGTTGTCACGTTTTTATTCGCTCTTCGAACCGAAACTCGTCCCTATTGTTCGCGTGACTTTTCTGAGGCGATTCTCCGGGATTTTCCGGCGGAAGCTGCGGAAGGAGGTGTTTATCACTTTAGTTGTCCGGTGATTTACCATTGAAAATTGAGCAGCGTTATAATATTCGGTTCGCTGGATTTGCACGTGACGCTGAGGAGACATGTATTTATTAATTAATATTTTGAACTGAACCATAAAGATAAACTTTATATTTCCTGTTTGAACAGCTTTTTATTTGATTTCCTTTGTTCTTTTGTAGATTCCTTTCGTAGATCTTTGTAGAAACGCAACTCGGTGTAGTTAGGGGAGGAAAACAATGTTGGACCCAAAGGTTTTATTTAAACATTTCAAATGCCCATATTTTGTGTCTGTCGCAAAATAAAAATAAAGCGTTAAATTGATGACTGTGAAAGGGAAAAATAAAAAATAATTTTTCAAAGTTAGATTATTAGGGAAATATTTTGAACAGAGATTTTTGTGCCAATTTCAAACTACCAAGCGTATTTTAATTGTAATATTTTAAATTTAAAACTGAAGCCACACTCAACAGACGTAAATGGCTATTTTAAAGGCTCTTCGAATTTGCTTGAAAAAATATTGCTGGACAGCTCGCTGGAAACAAAAACGAAAGGCACAATAATGATTAATGATCCAACCGCCAATCGTCGTGGGATATAAAACCCGGTTTGATTGATCAATACATTAAAATTCGCGACTCGGTAAAACCGCAAAAATCGATCACATCCTACGCACCCGCAAAACCCGGTGAAAGCACGAGCAAGAAGGCATCAACGCGCCCGAAGGCATGACATTTAATTAACTTCAACTGTCTCACCTTTCGGTTGACGTGCGCCAGTTTTTGCATCGATCTTCTGGGAAATCGCATCGTACGGAAGGAATGCTTTAAATTGAACATCGATAATACGATAAACTGGTGATAAATTTGTGTGGCTTCCAATGGCTCCGAAGTTTTTGGGGTCATTGAACATGTGCAGTAAACGTTTGGAAATATTCAATTCAACTCGAATCAGGTTAATGCTTTCTATAGAAAAGATCAAAACCCAAACAAAAGTTATTTAGTGAATCCTGTTCTGTGGAATTCCCATCATCAATTCTCGACAACATTTGTTTGTTATGCTCGTTTTTGATTCGACTAAAGTTAATCGATGTTAGTGCGAAAAATGCGGACAAAAACGTCATTTTACAGTATTCCCACCCTCTGCAGAGTCAACATGCACTCCCGCGTGCTTTTGCGAGAAAACCTATAGCCACTGATGGGGAACCGAGTCTTTTCCTTTCTCACGTTGGTTGATGATGTTGTTGCCCGGTGTGACTTCCCGACTTTTCCACGTGTACGTGGTTTCATTTGTGGTTTTTTGGGCTGCGGAGTTATTTTGGTCCTTTTTTTTGCTGCTGCATTCGCGTATATCGATCCTCACGTCGGGAAATTCAGGATCCGTGCGTACGCTTGGCTTGAGGCTGGAATGCGTGTGTGGAAATGTTGCACATAATTGGCGGTTTTCGGTGCGTTGTTTGCGTTGCGCGCGATTCGTGCGGCTTGTGGAAACTTCGATGAATTATTGCATTGATTAGCAAGCCAGCTGGGCCTGTGGCTTGCGGAAGGATAGACGCATGGATGTACGAGCGAGTAAGTTAAAACAAAACAAAACACAAATCGTGTATAATCGCTTCCTCGCACTCGTGGGCTCTAAATTTCCGACCGGGAAACCGGAGCCTTGTTTCCGCAGTGCAACCCAAACCTCATTCGAGGAACACGGCACGGAAACCAACCACGTGACCCAACCAAACCAAACAGGCTCCCCAACCACCGACACCCCTCTTTTCCACCCTCCCGGGACGTAAGACCGGGCGCTGAAGTGTGTTCTGTAAACATTATTTGTGGTTTACAGGCGAATAAACAACACTTGGGTCGTGATCGGCGCATGGAAAACCGCATTCCCACACTCGCAATCACCTGCGTCCGCGCGCGCCATCGTAGCGTTCGTGTTTGGACGGATTTTGACCAATGCTACCTTCCTTCCCTCTCTTCTACCCACACTTTTCCTTTTTCTGCCTCTCTATAGTCAACTAAAAAGCCAAACTTCTGGTCCTTCAGGTGCCGGGCGGAAGTAGCTCGTGGAAAAGCTTCCATCGACAACCCCTTCGAACCGGTTGGTCGTCCTGTTGATTTTCGGTTTTATGTGCAGTTCATTTCTTCTTGTTTTTCGCTCTATTTTCCGGTATCGGCTCGGGGGCGGCACGTTCGATGAATGGCTTTCTAATCGGTGCGACGGTTCGATGCACTTTATTTGACTTTACGGGCTGTCGTTGCCAAAGTTACTCCAACGATGGGCTGGACAGCCGATCGTTACGGTCTCTACGGGATTTACGTTGGTACCCGAGCAACTGTGCTGTGGTGTTGTGCTGCAGAAGGAAAACTTTCACAATGGTTTCGATGGGGCAGTTTAATTATTTTCACTGCTCGATATGTTTCGGAAGGGAGGAAAATTAGCGAAAGCCATTGTGTGCCGAGTTGAGCATTTGAGCAATTCTTCAACTCCATTTTATCAACGACGTTCTTTTATTTTTTTATTAATAGACATTGCTTTTTTAATTAACACGTTCCGTACCGCGTCACCCAAAAATGGGTGACGGCAACAATGCCCATAAGCCCTTTACACTTACATAGTAGTTGACTTATGAAAGTGTAAACTATAAAAATAGCTGAAAAGTACCCTTTGGGAAGCCTAGTTTTTGCTTAGTTTCAGAAAATCGTTGGTTCAATAAATTTGATAAACTAATTTCGACAAAAATGGTTGTACTAAAAATCTGTACTAAAAACGCTTGGTACGGAACGTGTTAAGGAATAATGTGAGTATGTTCACCAGGGCTGATTTTGTTAGACTCAACAAATGTTATCAAACAATGCAATGAGCTCAGAACAAAAAAATGCCACACATATGACACAACATTAAAAATGGAGTATATGAACCTCATGGTATTCAAGCAATTATGGAACATTTAAAAAATGGGTATAACTAATAAAAAAAACCGATGTCTTCACTTGCTCGAAAATCATTAAACAAATAAATAATAAAAATAATTTCGATGATTATAATAAAAATTATTAGCTTGTAGTAGCCATTTTCTCGGTCAAAAGTTTTTGGAAAGTTGGGTTATGTTTGAAATTAAAATTTTACCCATCGAAAAGAAGTGTGAGTCGAATAGGTCAAGAAAGAATAAGTTATGTTTGCGTTGTGATAAATGTAAACGCTGTTGCACTAACGTGACATCAATTCTCATTTGTCGATATAACTTTTAATAATGGAGATAATTTACAGCATTCATCTCGATACTCATGCCAAATGCATCTTCAACTTCATTCTCGGACCAATATTTGCCAAAGTAGTAATGCTATTAAACAACACCAAACAAATTTAAGGTAAGTTGAGGTAAGTTTACCAAAATTTAACGTTTCGGTGTGCATGTATTTGGCAATTCAATCACTGTAAGTTTAAGGTAAGTATGGGTGAAGTAACAAGTTTCAAGTAACATGCAAAAATCATTGCCGCTTTTAATTTCTACAGCTTTTCATCAAATCAAGACGTTGCAACAAATATTTACTTTGATTCGTTCCTTCATTCACGTCATCTTATTTATTTTCGTTATATGTTATCCATCCCATAACAAACCAGTTGCACGTACCGCAAGGCTGTGTGGTGAAGAACATTCGCATCCAGCAGAAGCTCGCCAGATTGCGCCATCAACAGCGGATGCTCGCTCAGCACTTGCAGCACCTGGAGGCCTCTCCGGATGCTAGTCCGGCCCAAATTCAACGGCAGCATCAACGATACAGTGAGTAATTTTGTTTTCCCATAGAAACCCGACTAAGGGATGGTTTGAATCTGAACGAAAGGTCCTTGTACTTGATGATATGCTAGAGAAAATCAATAAATGCCCTTCAAAGCGATGACATTCGACTAGCTATCAACACTTTATTTATGTCAAGTTAACGCTAACACGAAGGATGCTTATCTACTTACGATTCCGTAGGTTGGTTTGGTGGTATATTCGTGATTGCATAATGAGAGGACCTCTTGAGCACGTTAGCGTACAGATTCAAGGTTATCTCCCCCCGTGGAAGCTATGTGTCTCCCATGTTGGACCCTTTTGACCGTTCTGTTCTTTTTTTGTTTTCAGATAACCTTCTACGTTACTACTCCTCGTGGGACAAACTCTCCACCGGGTCCTCGACTGGTTCCTTGAGGCCGCCGACGCTAGCCACTTTCGGAAACGTTACACCGATGCCCTCGATGTCCCATCAGCTTCACCGGCCCACGTTCCCAGTGACACAAGCGAGCGTGACCCACTATCGTCAGCATCAGTATCATCATCAGCAGCATCCGAGGAGATTGTTGAGAAAACGCAGCCGAGCACATTCTGAAGGGCGCTCCAACCAAACGGTCGAGGCGAAGGAACAGGATCAACCATGAAGCACCACACCCCCGGACGAGTTTTGAACTTGAACTTTGCTCGTCAGAAGGAATCCGAATGCAGGGATCGTTTGAACTTTCCAGAATTCGAGTGTTTGTAGGTTTTTGTGAGTGTGTGCTAGAATGGGGAACCTTCAAACTAACGATACAGAATAGAAAACGAAAACAATCTGCTGGCGATTTTAACTTTAACAAGTGACCTCTTCATATTATTTGCCTTTTGTTTTTGCTATAATTTAAAAAACATTACAGTTTCTTATCAATCGCTTCGAAAATGGATGTTTTCCAACGGAATAATGTACTCGATACAACGAATCAACTACCTCGAACTAGAATTAACAAACAAACAAACAAATCGATGAGATGCATTTGCAAACCCATCATAACACTATAACAAAGCTGTGGATTGAAAAAAAAAAACAATTAGATAGGACATTTGTAAACTGTGTGCTTTAAAAGAAAAACAAATTTCAAAAATATTCAACCTTTACAGACTCGACTGTGGATTACGGAAGAAAATAAAACAAAATTATCGATATCGAAAAAAACAACCACTTTTTCGGATGGGCTCCGATAAAATAATTACTCGTATGTTTTTACTCTGAAATGGTTTCATCTTTATTGATATTGATTTGAATGCCGTCGTCAGAGCATCTCCGGTTGCAGCCCATTTGCTTCTCCTATTTATTGGTTGACCAATCCAGTTCCTATCGCCAAAGTGCAACCACGATCCCAACCGAAAGCGCAATCCATCGGTCATCCGAATGAAGGACTCAGTTTCGACGGTGGCTTTCGGGGGTTGGGAATGTTGAGAAGAAATGCTCACCTCTATTGTACACTCAGAACCGCAAACCGCAAAAGCTGCGCCCTACAAATGCAAGCTTCGCCGCTAGGGGAAGGGAGCAGGGGACCAAGGGGGAGCGGGGGGAACGAGGGAGGGTTTGATTACAGCATTTCTACGTTTGGTTTGTTCAAGTCGCTCGTTTACTGCATCGGCAAATTAAAACCACCTTTCTAGTCTGCTCTAGAGCTTACGAGTTACGGGTCAGAAAATATTTCACTTTGCTCGCTTCATTTCGTTTGTCTCTGTGTATGTGTTTAGTTTTTTGTTTGCATTTGGAAATACTTACACTTAATTTACTTCATATCTTATTGTTTTACGTTTTTCTTTTCCTTTGCATGATCCTTCGCTGCCATTATCACTCCAAACGGAGATGCTAACGGTGTGTTTGGCGTTTGCCAAAGAGATTATTTACAATATCGTCACCAATCTTTACCTTGATGTTTATGTGTTCTGATGTGTCTGTTTTTTATTTTGTTTGCTGTTCATCTTTATTTCAAGGAACTGTTTCAAGTTCCGTTTCGTGATGGAAATCCCATCAACTTTTACTCCTCGTCAACTCCACACATTGCGCTTACGCTTACTTTGTATATGTACGTGTTGATATAAGTGTATATGTATATTCTCTCATTACCCCTATGGAAGGGGATGAAAAAAAGCTTCCGAGGAAGAGGGATCCAATGTGCCATCGGCTTCTTTTCCATTAAGCCAAAGCTTCACCGTGGAAAAGTCCTACTTTTTTTTCTCTACCACACAAGCTGCACGCTACATGGTTCTGTTTTCATCTCCTCACCTCTAACTCATTAAAATCTAAAATCTTCTTATTGTTTTTTCCACGTTTGCACCTGGCATCGCATCTGCTGCGTGCGGATGCAAACCGGTGTTGCCAGTCACATTTGGCCTCGAACACCTCGAGTGATACGAAAGCGGATTGCATTCCTCCGGTGGAAGGAATCATTTGTCGGCCGTTTCGCCGAACGCGGACTCACCTCAGAAGTAGAACCGATTGTACAGTATCGGAAGCTGAAAGTGCGACTGTGACTGGCCACCGTTTTGTTGCTGCTGCTGCTTCTGATGTTGCTGTTCCTGTTGTTGCTGTTGAGGGTTCACGTTCACGACGATCTTGAAGACGCACTTGCTCTTCCATTCCGCCTCGTCGTGCGCCTCGTACGTGATCAGATGGCTACCGGCACCGAAGTCCGTCCCGGGGCTCTGTTTGAATAGTGGAGGATGACAATAACAAAGCAAGGATGACAAACTATTTTCGACTCTTGAGGTAACGATCGTGGTTCTTAGATCAGGAATATTAAAAGGGAAAGTTTATCTGACTTACATTGGACTTGGTGATCGTGACCACCCCGACGTTATCGGAGAAGACGGGTTCCTCCCAGGTCGCCTTCACGCTCTGATGCCGTCCCTCGATTGTGTAGACCTGCGTGTCGGGACAAAAATCTACTCGAGGTGGTGAACCAGCTGAAAAGATTAGACAACAACACCCCAAGAGGAAAATTAAATTCTCCCAAAACTTGAAAGAAAGAAACACTCCTTAACTTACGCAAAACGTTGACAAGGAACGTGCAATCGGTTCGTAGTTTCGAGACGGGATGCTTAGCCGTGAAGGTGACATTGAGGCTACCGAGAGGTAACGGGAAGCTGTCCTTCTTGGCCCAGTACGGTTCCGCCTGAATATCCCGCTCCCAGCTGACGTCCGTTTCGGGTCGTCTTAAGTGAACTGTCGTGCTTTCGGTTTCATTCTCATGCAGCTCCACGTTGACGCTCGTTGGGCAGATTAGTTTCGGCTGGGGATAGCCTGTACGGGATATGCACAGTTTAAAGGATGGTAAATGTGGTGAAATTATAGCTCCAACCGTCACTCTGGATAGCTGATGGTAAATGTGTCATAGTGAATATACACGGAAAGGAAAAGTGATGCTGCTTTCTATGTTCAGTTTATACAAAAACAAATAGATTTTAAACTCTTTCAAACAATTTTTGCTGAGTACAAATCTGGTAGCTTAAATATTTGCCAAAGAGAATTTCAATAAATACATTAGCTTTGTATAAAGCCTTAGACAAGAAAAATAAAAGTATAAGTTTATTTGCATTTCAGATATGATTAGCAAATTGCTTGTTCAGGCTGTCAAGATTTCAGGGTGACCATTTATTTTAGACACATAAACAAATTAAACAAAATACAGTATGTCCCATAAAAGAATGCGAAAATCGATACCTCATTTTCAAATAAGTTTTATCATAGAAAATAATTTAATAAAATTATATTTGTCTTGTGGAGTCGTTTCTAAAGCCTTTTATGATTACATAACCCAATATGGCCACCATTTTTCTCGACCACCTTCTCCAAACGGGGACGGAATCGAGAACATACTTTCTTAATGTATGAGTTAGTTATTGAGTTCCATGCCTTGGCAATCGAAGCTTTCAGGGGGTCAATGATGGGGTGAGCACGTTCACAGGCCTCAACCCAAACATATGCCCATATTGAGTAATCCAAAGGATTAAAGTCCGGGCTGCTGGGAAAACAAATGCAATTGCTCAAAATTTCATGTTTTTCTTCAACCAGCTTGAGTACTTTTTAAGGTATGCCATGGTGCTCCGAACTATTGGAAAATGACATGTAAGTGTGCTCCAAAGTTGGTTTTCATCCATGGCAGAACGTAGTCCTTCAAAATGTTCATAAAAACCTCTGAATTAACTCTGAATACAGCTTTGATAAATGTTGGATGGATTTTCAAGCCGTTGAGCACAACTGCCCAGGAAACCCAGACTCCGGCCACATGTTTGGTTGTAAAGTTGAATTTCACTTTCTCTGGAACATCCGCAATCTTCTTTGACGAAATAAACCTGTGTGTACGTGTGTTACATACGGAATCGATGGTGAACATTTTCTCATCAAAGAACACGATCATGGATGCTTCAGTTTAAATGTTGACAACAAACGTTACGATAGCTCCAGTTTTAGTTGTTTGATTCGGTCCGTTACAAGGTGACGCTTTACTCTTGCTTTGGACAAACATTTCATGCCATGTTTGACCAACATGGAAGTTTTTGAAATAAAGGCATCCTTAGCCAATTTTCAAATTGATTTGATAAGATTTCGCATCATTTTGTTTCTCACGGATCTGAAGACCTTCGGTGTGCGAGCGGTCCATGAATGGCCACTTCCCAGCTTCCGTGGAGAGGCCATTGGATGCGGTAAACGGTAGCCAGGTGGCATCCGGCACTCGGTACAATTTGTTTTACGGGCTTTTGGGCGAGCAGCAAACTAATCACAACTTACTGTGCGCACATTTTCTCAACTTTGTCACTAATTAACCACTGTTTTTTTTTACATTATCTCAGAGTATACTGTCAGATGATAACAAAAACAGATTGAAACAGCAAAATTAATGTTTCAAAGTACCCAAAAATAAGCATTGAAAACTTTCGCATTTTTTTATGGGACATACTGTAAACATGAAACGCCTCTTTTAACGGTAGAATTTTGTTTTACTAATTTCACGAAAATTCACACGACTGTAATTTTGAGCTAAGTGTTCCGTCTTCAATATTCTTATCAGAATATTCTGATGATATATTATCTACAAATGTAGTGAATGTAGTGAAAATATATGCCGAAAATTTTAAATGTCTACAGGAGTAGTTTATAGATAACGTTTAATGATGTTATATATATCCTATAAAAAATGACATAAATAATTTTTCATAAGATTTAACCAAATAACAAAAACAAAACACATGCCATCCATCTCACATCTTGAAAGGGACAATCCTCAATGGAGGCGCCCAGTAGTTTACAAAGTTGACACTTCTCGATGGAGACGCCCAGTAGTTGACAAAGTGGACGTTTTTCAATGGAGACGCCTAGTGAGTGATAAAAAAGTCAGGAGGACATCAGAGCAAAAACGAAACAAAACGAAGTTAGCCGATCCCATTATATTTAACTTTAAATATCAATTAACTTTTATTGGTTTTCTTTTTTTTTGACGCAGCACCCATGTTCGGTAAAATCCCAAATGAAGCCCCCCCGGCAAAAATCACTGTCGTGGCTACACCATTTGTGAGCGGATGTACCTAAAAGTATGCA